>OX638303.1:29639293-30015046 GCA_951812265.1 Taphrorychus bicolor | reverse complement strand
CCACCCCCTCCCCAATTCTACAAGAGACGAGCTTTTGAGAGATGTGCCACTTGTGTAAATTTATTGTCCAGGTCGGAGGTACGGCAATTACAAATTACCAGAAAAAGTGTTGGTGCAGTTAGTACGACACGAAAGACGCTCTTAAACACACACAAAAAGAAGAGATCACCCTTCTTATGAGGGAGTTTGATGCCAATGTCGGATATGCGAAAGATGAAGATGTTGTCGGAAGGTACGGGATAGGAGATCGAAACGAAAGAGGAGAAGCACAAATCTACAAGGAATTTAATTTTATAAGTACGAACATGGTTTAAACAACCACCCAGGCGTCTATATACCTGAAAGTCTCTCGCTGATAACGAACGGCACATAGTAAGGAACTAGATTGATTTTATAACGGTAAACCAGAGGTTCCGAAACTCGATAACATCCGTAAAGACCTACCCTGGTACAGACGTCCCATCTGACCATAATCGGCTACTATCCACTTCAAGACTTCGTTTAAAGAAGCTAACAAAATCAAAACGACCGGAACGGATGGATGGCCAAAAACTTAAAGACGAAAATATTTAAACCGAAACAAAAAATTCACTAAATAGAAATATAGCTGGAATTAAGGAAAAGGCATATAACGATATTGAGCAAAAATGGATGGATACAAAGAACACCACAGTGGAGACGACAAAATCCAGACTTCCACAGGAGGGCGAAGAAAAAACTCCAGATGGATTACCGAGGAAATATTAGACCTCATGGAGGAGCAGAAAAAATACAAAAACAACAACGAAGAAAGATATCGACAAATCCATAGCCTGATTAAAAGAGAGATTAAAGAGACAAAGGAGGCTTGCTTGGAACTGGAAAATCAACATGATTCTTTTAATTTACATACAAAAAATTATAGAAGCTGTAGGTATGTTTAGACCTAGAAACCCAGGGATCGTTACAAACACGAATGGCGAAGATAGAAAGGTGGAAGGAGTATTGTAAGTGATGTAAGATGGATTTTGGAAACCAAACATAGAAACTGTGCCCTCTATCACCACAAAAGAGTTAAAAACAACAAAGCTGCAGGACCCGATAAAGTTTATGCAGATTTGCTAAAGCTCATAGAACAAAATCACCTGGATATCATTACAGAGCTATTAAATTACATTTATGAGAGCGGCACAATTCCAGAAGAAGAGCTGGTCTCAATATTTATTCCCATACCGAAGAATAGCACAGTTAAAAAATGCGAAGACTACAGATCCATTAGTCTCTGAGAACATTCTTAAAAGTCATATATGAACGTATTTATCCCAAACTGGAAGAACATATCGGAGAGACACAATTCGGATCTAGGACTGCGCTCGGGACACGGGGAGCATTGTTTAGCCTTAATGTTCTAATACAAAGAGCTCGAAATGTAAACTGCAATATCTTTGCCTGTTTCATTGACTTCGAGAAAGCTTTTGATAGAGGAAATCATACAAAACTACTGGAAATGCTGGGATGGTAAAATTTGTTCGTTATTTGGTGTGGTGTATTGATCAAAAAACTCTCTTGAGGCCTTCTGAGAGACCCTCAATATAAGGCAACTTGCAGTATAATTTGGTTTCTTTGCAGTCCTTTAAATTAGGTTCTATGTGCGTTTTATCTATAGGTCGTACATTATAACTTTACGTGCGCAAGTAGCCATGATATTTTTCCATTAGATTGGCACTTCTGAATTATTAGTTCTTGTTTGCCACCCTGGTTCTTTATGCCGAGTCCATAACCACCGAAAAGCAAGCCGAGTCCATAACCATAACGAGGTGCGAAATCAAAATCTTCCAATAAAATTGATTTTTGACAACATTCAACCAATCGGCTTCAAGGAATCTGTTTACCTATGAAATTAGCTTAATGTCAGTGTCAAAGGGGCCACCAGTAATCGCTTTTTAAAAATTGGACGTTGTCTAATTCTTTTGCTCTTTTCAAGTCTGCGTGTTTCTATATAAATTCTACTAATTTTAAGATCTACCGTAAAATATTCTCTTCTGTTTGGTTACGCGGAAGGAAGAACTAACTGGGAAGACCTGGAAGGAAGACCTAATAAGCCCGATCACTTCAGAATTATGTACCATCAAGTGTATTATTCGTACTGAGCAAATCGTTATTGTGTGGCGTGAGAAGTAAATAGTGTCCAGTGGCAAGAAAATCAGCTTCTAATAATCTAAGTAAACTACAAAACTGATTCCTCTGAACCAAACTGGTAGCTAGTCAAGAGGTCATTTTCAAGAAAATTATGAATTTTATAGTTTTAGCTAGTAACTAGAGTAGCATGGGTTTGGAGACTGAGACGAAAGAGGAAAATGCGCTAAGTTTATTCACTGCAGAACCAGATCCTAATCCAGATATAATTCCTACATATTAACGTATTGAAACATCTAGAGCAGTCCAGAAGATAAGAAGCCAGAAGGAGTAAATGTTAGGAAATTACAACCAGAATACAGTGTGTCTACCTTTTCGTAGAATGACAAAGTCAATCAATACTAAATTTGTTATACATTATAACTATTATTTATCAATAAAAATCAATTTTCTTTAAAATGCATATTTAATCAAATGAAATTAAAAATTGTTAATCAGATGGTTTACATTCATTTAAATCGTCCTGGCAACCATGGAACCAAAAGTTATAACCTCTTAGGTCATAAATTTAACAAAAATTTAACCTAAATTATATGACAATGCCTGTCATAGTATACAGGAGGCAAAATGTCAAATTTACATGACCTACTGCGCAAGTAAAGTTATAGTGTACGAACTATATACCATCAATCCTCTTTAGCGGACTCCTGAGGCTTTATTCTATAGGAAAGAGTGAAAGTGAAAGTGAAAATTTCGACAACCTTTATTGGTCAAAAAATTCTGTTGACGAATTCCATTGGCCAGCAATTCGCACTTTCACTCTTTCCTATAGAATAAGCGTCCAGAGTATTTTATCAACTAAGGATGTAGGATAGTTAAGGTTACTTGACTTGTATTTTTCCGATGAGAGCATCAATTTTTGGGTTGTTAATGATATTGATTTTTTGACGCAGTGAGTGTTCTGAGAAAAAGTTAATAAATATTTCTGAGAAAGTTGGTTTGTGGTACCAGTTAAATCTCAAATTTCCACCTTCTTGTCTTATAACCAACGTGTCCAAAAATGGGACAGAAAAATGTTTTTTTCTACAAACGTCAAATAATGACGCATTTTACGCTTTCATTAGACAATCGAAAACCTAACCATTTTTGAGGATCAGAATGTGAGTTTACTTTTCCGCGCGTTGCCCAGGACAGCAAGCGAAAAAGATTTTATCGCTTGCTGTCAATAGCAACTACCACCACTCAACCAATTATTTAAAACGTCATTGTCACTTTGATTGAAATTTTCAGATTGTGTCTTCATTCAAATTTCAGATTATTTGGAATTTATTGTTTGTAGAAAAAACGTTGTATGCATTACGAGCACAAAGTAACTTTTTTGCTCTCGAGTGATTGCCGCTCTCCGCTTCGCGTCGAGCGGCAAACTTCACTCTCCGAGCAAAAAAGTTGTACTTTTCGCTCTTAATACATAAATAACTATTATCTTTCAATTGTGAACTTTAATTTGTTGTGATAGTCATTAAATATATTAAGCACCTCTTCAGTTCTGTCGTCAAAGCTATGGGTCTTAGTGGAGCTTCCTCCTTGTGGATCTTGGGAAGAAAGTAGATCTTAGGAGGAACTGATGAGTTAGTTTTAATTTTCTATACTATATATTATAATTACATATGTTGTCGTATCATTCAAAAGTGCTTGAGATTTTTCCTGATATTGTTCTTTATCAAGGATAACTGTGACGTTGCCTTTAGGAGCCCCCAATACGACAATACTGTTACCGTGTTCTTTCAGAAACCCTCTTGTGAGCTGCGAGTATGATAACAATGTGAGGAGATGTGAGGGTGAGACAGAGAGACGAAAGAATGGGCTTCATGCATGATATGGAGATTACACACTGTAGCGAAATGCTGAAGGAACTAAAAATGTGGGCCAACTGTAACAAAAAACTTGTTAACTACAATAATCACAAGGTATTTTTAACTAGCTGTAAAAGAAACTCCGTTTTACCTACACATATTTACAAACGGCAAAGTGTATCGAGCATTTAATACTAGATGATTCACCTTACCCAAATAAGATAAATGCGGCCTTAAAGAAATTCCAACAAAGCATGTTAAATATCGAAATCTCTTTCGCATATTGGAAGGCTAGCAAACTTAATGTTAATAAGAGTACTGCCGATAATAAAATAAAAAATATACTCAATCACGAACACTATGAACGTTTTCGAACTTATCAAAGTACTTTCTACAACTCTTATTTAAAAAAAAAAACGCAAATAAACAAAAACGGAAATTAAACGAACTTATAGAGTCTCAAAACTCTACTACAACTTTGGGAATTAATGATAAGTGGATTGTTAATCTTAGTTCTGTTAATGTACCTAAAGAAGTCGAATATCTGTTTATGTGAGTTTAGGTGAAAAGTACAACCTTCCATATTTTAAGGGAGATATCCCCATTAAAAACTTGATAATAGACTTAGAATTTGCGATAAGTAAGTTTGAAGATATAGATCAGAGAACAGAGATAAGAAATCGATGTGTGAATATTATTAGCAACTATCTGCATGCTCACAGTAATTTAGATTTTGAAAAGAGGCAAAAGAACACGGTAACAGTATTGTCGTATTGAGGGCTGCTAAAGGCAACGTCACAGTTATCCTCGATAAAGAACAATATCAGGCAAAATCTCAAGCACTTTTAAATGACACAACAACGTATGTAAAACTTAATAAAGATCCAACTACTACTATTCAAAATGAAGCCAATAAGGTAGTAGATTTGTGGGTTAAGGAGAGGTATGTTGGTAAGAAGATGGTACCACAAGTTTCCTTTGTTGGATCTCTCCTTTACCAGATTACTAGTTTCTTGGCCGATTTAATGAAAACCATGTTCCTCAGAGATGATAGGTTTGTGCGAAATTCGTTCGAGTTTGTCAGGGACTTGAGAAGTTTAACAATTCCGGACGACTATGAGATTGTGTCCTTGGATGTAATATCTTTGTTCACTAATATCCCAACAGATATAATTATTAGAATTGTTCAGGAAAAGTGGGATTTGGTGGCAGACACAAATAAGATTCCATTTGAAAAGTTTAATGAAATGCTAACCTTCGTCTTTGAAAACCACTACTTCCAACATAATAATGGATTTTACAAGCAGATTTTTGGTTTGGCAATGGAAAACTGCTTATCACCTGGGTGTGCGGACAAAAAATTTCTGTCCCATGTTTGGACACGTTGGTTAGAAGACAAGAAGGTGGAAATTTGGGATTTAACTGGTACCACAAACCAACTTTCTCAGAAAAATTTATTAACTTTTCCTCAGAACACTCACTGCGTTAAAAAATCAACTTTTGTTGTCCTAAAGATGTTGTAATATATGGCAAAACGTCGACAAGTTCATAACTGGTTTTGAATAACACCCCTGATCTCACAACCAAAAAATCAAAACCACATCATTCTCATTATATCTAGCCTTTACTGGAAACAAAGGGCTCGTGTTCGGGTGGAGAATGCGATCTCTGAGTTTGAAGTACGCCAGGGAGTTTGACAGGGATGTGTGCTCTCTCTCCTCTGCTCTTTAATGTTTATTCGGAGATACTGTTTGGAGAGGCTTTGAAGAGCACAGATGACGGCATTTTGCTGAACGATGTACTTATTAATATTCTAAAGTACACTAACGGCACAGTCCTAATTGCAGACAGAGCTGAGGTTCTCCAGAGTATAATAGACAGAGTAATAAAAGTTTGCGAAGCCTACAACATGCTCCTAAACACAAATGAAACAAAGGTTATAATAATAAGCAAACAAGATATTGATGGCCAGTTTTACGCAAACGGCTCCCAACTGGAAGCGGTTACCTCGATAAACTACCTGGGGCACATTTCTTAACAACAAATGGGAACAAATAAATGAAATTAATGTCCGAATGGAGAAGATAATCTCATGAGAAGCGTGCTGCGCAATTTAAATATAGGCTTGCACCTCAGAGTCAGAGTTCTTAGATGCTACGTTTTCTCAATACTAACATATGGGGTGGAAGCATGGACTTTGACTAAAGCTCCATGTAAACGTCTGGAAGCATTTGAGATGTGGTGCTACAGACGCATGCTTAGAATATCATGGATTTACTACGTAACCAACGAAACCTTTCTACAGCGCGTGAAAAAACACAAAGAGGTTTTAAACGTAATCAAGGAGTGCAAACTTTAGAAGATTGTTCAGAAATATAGCCTACTTCAGCTTATTACACAGGGCAAGCTTGACGGCAAAAGAGGTCCTGGAAGACGAGGAGTATGTCGTGGATGGTCAATGGACAGGAATGACATCTATGGATCTGTTTCGGGATGCAGCCAATAAAATCAGATGGGCTATAACGTTCACTGAGGATAAGGCACAAGAAGAAGAAGAAGAACGTCCTTCAGTAGTACTTTTTATAGAAAACGAGCTAAGACTAAGATGCGTTCAGAGTAGTCATAAGTAAATGCCAGAATAAAGAGAATAGCAATTTTTAAATTTCATAATAATACAAAATACAAAGAGTATTAAGAAGAAGGTACTTCTATACTTTACCTACTCAGCTCTACCGTATATTATGCTCAAAGGTACAAATGCTAGTATGCTGAACGCAATTAATTGAATTAATATATGAGGCATTGCAAATGAATAGGAATAACCAAACTTGACCTACAACCTACATAAAATTGGAAATCGCCGACCATCAACTGACCAGTCGTTAGTTAGTAAGAGTGCGGCGTTGCGGCGATGACTTTTTAAATTTTCAGGCACATTTGGTTAGATTTGTTGAACCAGAGTTTCGAGGTCGAAAATTTGTCCAGATAGTTAAACCAAAATAATGTTAAAGTGCAACTTATTGGTAACGAAGTGAAGATTTGTCGTCATTATCGGTTTATGTTATGGTCATATCACAAAGACGCAATTGCTAAAATGCTGACAATGCTAAAAGTGCGAAATCTATATCTTTTTTTGCTCAACTTATAATGTTTAGATGGATGGATCTATTCATGTTATTTAGGATACAACAAATTTTGATACATATTTTTTGTATCAAAAAGATACTAATTATTCGGGTTCCACCACTGTTCATGCACAAATTATACCCTTAATCAGACCATCCTGTGCGTCAAAATTATGTTTATATGTAGCTGACACTCGTGATACAAGATACAACCTATGATGGTGTTTCCTGGACCGTGTGAAAAAAAAAGAGCTTCTCGCACACACACGTCTCTCCGCAATTAGTGCCGCTCGTGTGTAGGGAAATTCGGGACACGTGGTTTAGAGTAAACAAGCTGACAGATTGTGAAATATTATCCTTAAAGTGTGCTGTTTTGACCTTTCCAGGTTCTGATGGTTTGTAACTATGCCGACGCGAAGCGGCGAAATTTATGTTCGAGTTAGTTAGTGCTAGTAGAAGCAAAACGTACGCTTTGCTGTATTAAATAAATGATACACACACAAAAGAGGATCACACACGTAGTCGTTTCCGGGAAAATGAAAACGCCGCCGAAGTGTAATAAATTTCGAAGCGTGAAATTATCGCATATAAATGTTTTGTCACAATAAGTATCCGACCACACGCACATGAACTCTAATTTACGGACTGTCAAATAATGTAGTTCTTAAAATGTGAGGTAGGTATTTGAGGCAAATATAGAGTGAACCTTATTCAATTTTCTATCGACAGGAACATAAGGGGTGGAAAATCGTTTTTCTACTCCTACAGGGATACTCTTGATTTTCTCAACAGTTTACAGAATGGATCAGTAGGCAATTGCAAACTTCATCCCTCGACTCACAGGTAGCAGCATTAGTCGAAATCCTCCATAATGTGGTGAAACTTCATCCACCGACTTACAGATGGCAGCACCGAAACATCACCCACCGACTCACAGGTGGCAGCATTAGTCGGCATCCTTCATAACATCACACCGCCTTTTCTTCGCCGAATTTGTATTCAAATACAAGTTCCAACCCTGGTACATCACTCCCTGGTACCGCTATCAACTATCAATGCACTGCCACTTGTTGATATTTGTCAATCAAATTTGTAATAAACAATTGTTCGCTTATGTATCTCTCTATATTCTCATATTCTTAAATTTACCAATTTAGATTTGCTCATTATATTATCAATAACCAAATGAGAAGCATAAGAACATGTGGTAGATAATAATAAAACTTCAGTTTCTTTATTGCGATTAATTTCGGGAGATTAAAAGTTCATCTACTTTACCGTAACTTTGGTTTTCTCTGTCGGATTATAGATGTGTGTACATCTAGACAGGAAATGTCAAATTTCCAGTGGCTGCCCAAATTTTCATAAAGATTTCACCTGAAATTTTTATTTTTCTATTAGTATCAAAGAGCCATTCTTAGACTAACCGCTAGCATGAATATCGTATTCTATCCTTGTTTTTCCAATTATTACTATAATCAATTATAATTTTCTCATTTAAATGTGCGCCTCTCAATATTATTGTATTTCTCATTACCCTAAGTCCAGCAAACAAGTAGTAGGTGGCTGTTGATTTTTAAGTTTTTACGAGGACCGTAAGCAAAGCATTTGACATGAACATAAGAAGAATATCATTTTGAGACGCCATTAAGACAAGGGAAAAAGAATTCAAGTTACTCCTTCAAGCAACAATTGAAAGAAGTGTGGCGGAACTTCATCCACCGACATACAGGTGGCAGCGCCGAAACTTCGCCAACCGACTCACAGGTGGCAGCATTAGTCGAAATCCTTCATAACATCACACCGCCTGTCCTTCGCCGAATTTGTCTTCAACTACAAGTTGCAACTATGAACTCTCACCCGGGCGTGGGTAGAGGTCTACAACACCTTACTGACGAGTCTAAGGTAGACCCCGGGGGCGAAACGCCAATACCACATACTTAGGCAGGGTTTATCCAACTTCCTTATTCTTAATTTGCTAATTCTTTATTCATAATTGTTAATTTCTAATACGTATTTTTAATTCTTATTTCATAATGTGGTTTACACAATTTCCTAATTCTTAAAAAAATTAAGGATTTGCAACCGACACTATTGACAGTTAACATTCCTCTAGTTCTTGTATATTCATGATTTCCTTTTGTAAAAATATATTTTATGATACTAACACAATCAATTATTAATTGGGATATTAAATAATTAAACAAAAACCCAAATTTGAGGTTATGTCATACCCTAGGCCGTCTATTGGACATGCGCAATTAAACATTTTTCTTAATTTTTAATGCTTAATTGCTAAAAGTTAAAATATCTGAACTTTTAAGGTTAAGCATTAGGAACAAAAATTAAAAATTAAGAATTAGGAACTTGTATAAACATTGCCATTAAATAACATGGTTTTAACTCCTTAGGAATTAGCAAATAAGAATTAGAAATAAGGCATTAAGAATAAAGAAGTTGGGTAAACTCTCCCTTAGACTATAACGGTCTCAGGTCATCTCCGTGGTGCTTCCCTGAATAATAAAAATCTTTTCTGGTTAGTTCAGGTTAGTTCGGGTTAGTTCGTGTTAGTTCAGGTTACTTCAGGTTAGTCCAGGTTAGTTCAAGTTAGGGGATACATTTCCCATCCCTGGCTCATCATTTACAACACCATACTTGGACAAAAGGAAGGACGCACACCGTTTTCTCCAAAAGTAAAAATTCCAAAGTTATTAGCTCCAAAAAAATTTGTTCCAACGATCAGAACACCCAAAATATGTAACACCAAACGTATTTTGCTCCAACTGTACTTTCTTCCAACCGTCGTTTCTTCCAACGTCGTTTGTTCCAAAAATGACCTTGACGAATAATTGATGGTTGTGCTTATTTATCCGCGAGTACGGTCCGTAGTCTCCGCCATTAGAATTACCGTTAGGGCGGTGAAATAAAAATTAAACAAATATGGCGCCCTAACAGGTAACATAAAATGACATTTTTTAGATTTTATGACAAAATAAATCTTATAGTGATTAAGATATCTGAAGCATTATAAGGATAATAACGCATGAGGTCGATAGAGTAGAACCCGAGGGCTTTTGGCCCAAGGAGTATACTTCGACCGAAGGCGTTATGTCTTATAATGCTCATGCTCTCTTCAACGTGTAATATCCGACTTCTTGTACTTAAAAAATTAACTTTTATGTATTATGATTTGGTATAAATTATAGGTGCCTATACTTGGCCGGGCATTTACCGTGGCAACACACAACAATGATTGTTTTGATTTATAAATTATTTACTGATCAAATTACTGTCAGTTTAAATTTGTAATGCCCAAGGGCGTTATTTTTTTGTCTATGCGCTCTAGGGCATTATTTTTAATACAAATGACTTTGATAGAAGTCAATTATTATGATATAATAGACCTGTCGGACATTAAAGGACTTTTACTACTTTTATGATATTCTTATTCTATTTTTAGACATTGACTGTTTAAATTAGGTAGGTACGTAGTTTATCAGGTATCATTTATAGTTCAACAGTGGTTCCTGTAAATATTTCGAACTTCTTGAGAGCCATAGTTGGAACGTTTTATCGTTTTTTATTTTATATTTCATAAAGCGGTGTGCCAGAAGCGATTTTTGTGTATATATTTGGTGTTCTTTTCTTTTCGACCCTTATAACTGTTTGAAATGTCCTTAAATCCGTTATTAGTTTTGGCCTAGTTTTTATACCGGGCGAGCCACAAAAGTTTTTCTGTGCCGCATTTTTTGCCAATTTGAGTGTACTTTTCTCACAGTTCACCCTGTAGATTCCACATTTATGCAGCGACCTGAAATAATTCAGGGAGGTTGCACACATATGGGCCCTCGACCTGGCGAAAAACCGAGGTCCTAGTTTTGAATTTGAAATTTTGACGATTTTTTAAACTTTAAATTTCCAACTGCCACTTTGAGGTCTATTTGTGCCGAGACTGTGCATCCTATCGAATGGCTTTCTATCCGAGAGGATACCTTGGAATGTTTTCTTCTCGGCACCAAGGAACCACTTTTTCGCTGGGACGTCGTGAAATGGTCTTAATTGAATTTCGAACAAAAGATGCAGATTTTTTAAATTTCCGCAAAATTGCCGTTAGTTCCGGCAACTGACGCATGAGTAAAGAGGTAAACGTGCGCTGCGATCGCATTTTTTGACTCCGGAAATTTCTCATTTGACAGATCAAACTTTAAACACTGAGGGCGACGTCACATACAGCGGAATTTGATTAAAAGCGGAACGGAGCGTAATGTGACAGTTGAATTTAAACCAATCAGATAAAAGCTAAAACAGGAATTGACATGTGTAATGACGCTATTGACATTTCTGCTCTATTCCGCTCCGTTCTGTTCCGCACAGGCCGTTACAGGCCGCCGTGCCGCCGTCACATATAGCGGAACGGAACGGAGCAGAAATGTCAATAACGTCATTACACATTTCAGTAACGTCATTACACATGTCAATAACGTCATCACTACACATGTCAATTCCTATTGACATGAAACCCTACAATTGACCTTCTTGTAACCGGAAAAGGCGCCCTTTTAATGGTTTATGGCCCTTGAAAGAATTTCAGACCTGTGCGCGACTCGAACAATAGTTTATATGGCAAGCCGTTTTACTTTTTATTCAACTTTGGACTCAAAACATCAAAAAAATTGCTTTTACAATCCTCATTTTTATTCAACCTATTTTTATTATCTGATAATGAAAACATTTCCATTATGTGATAAAAAAAATAAGTATCATTAAAATGAAGCTCTATTTTTTTGATACCTATTTTTATTATCACATAATAGAAATATTTTCATTATCAGATAATAGAAACATTTTTTTTATCAGATAATAAAAATATTTTCATTATCAGATAATAAAAACATTTTTATTATCAGATAATAAAAACATTTTTATTATCAGATAATAAAAACATTTTTATTATCAGATAATAAAAATATTTTCATTATCAGATAATAAAAATTAAAATTACGGACTGAACGAACAATACGGTTTGTCCGTTGCCAGCTCATCACTAGTGGCTCAATTAGGCAGTCCAACGACCCGTCAAAGTCATCTGTCGAAATTTTTGTTAGGACTGTTGGGTTAGGACAAACAAAAGTTGTTTACCATTGTTTCTCATGTGGTTTTGTCCGATTTCAATCTTGTTTTTTTCAAATTTGTATATAACTTCTAAGGGCTTTTTTGTGATTAAATTAGTTTAGTAATGGTCATGTAACATGTGTGATATCAAGTTATGTAAAAACAACCTCAGCTGTAAAGATTTCTAATATGCAACATGATTACAATAGAGGTATTTAGACATATTTTTCAATTGAGTGTTTTTTGTTTAACATTTTTGGGTAATAATTTTTCAGAAAAACTAGCTTCAAACTTGCTGAGACCTAAGTTAAAAACTTTTGTGGGACCATCAAGAAATCTTCCTCCAAAGTTTGTCAGAAAATAATTGCTCTATCCCAGACTTTAGTAGTGTTTGTGATAGTTGTAATAAAGAACCTATGACTTTAAATTCCGAATGTAGTGAGGAAAAGTTATTACGATTGAGTGATCTAACACCTAAGTAACAATTGGTAGTAAATGCTTTGGTGGATATGAAAACATCAGTGCACCACTGTCTAAAGCCAAGTGCAGACGATGCAACTTATTGCGGGGGCAAAGTTGCAGCAATTTTAATCCCCGCGTTTTCTTGCATTTGCGTTCAGACAGTGCAACTTTTTTTATGCAATTTTTTAGGAACTTTACTAGACTGCTACCAACTTATCAAAAAAAATCCATTCTGTCTTATTATTTTTGTAAACTATCTCTATGCCTAAAAGTTGATGGGTGAGGCCCTGGGTGTTAAAAAGAGATTTTGGGGGGGCCTTTCGATTAATTAATGAGGAGTTTGAAAAAGCTGATGATTCAAAGTGTTCACCTAACCACACTTTTTTGTTCAACCTAAAATTTTAAGTTTTCGCTGGAAAGGCACTAGAAACGTAACCAAATCCCCGCGACAAATCGCATGGAAAATAGAACAATTTCTATTGCTATGCAATTAATTGCAGCAACTAAAATGCACCGTCTGAACGAAAAAATCCCTGCAACTTTTGTCGCAGGGATGAAATCCCTGCGAAAAATTGCATCGTCTGCACTGGGCTTAAGTTAAGTCACCTCAACCTTTTAGCAATCCCTAGTGTACTACTACAAGTAACAAGGTAAAGGTCTAGCTGATTATCTTCAGAAATTATGATTTGCAAGTTACTCAACATTGGAATATCTATCGAGAAAGATTGAAGGTAGGCAAAGTAAATGCAACACAGTTGGACCTAAAGGTCGATGCATTTAGTTTTGTCGCTCTGTGTATACCTGCTTGTCCAAAATTATTAGTATTTTGACCCAAATTTAATTTATATAATTTGATGGAGATTGATACCATTGACCCGCCAGTTTCCTGTTCACAGGGCATTGTAGTTTGATTCTGTGGTTACCGAACTATATAGTTACTAGTAATTGATTGTTGGGTTATTTTTATATTTTACTGCTTATATAAACATTGTCAATCTTTTGCAATTATGAAGTTGCATAGCTGTATGTTTTGCTACTTTTGCTATATTAGTAATTCATTATAACTAGATTTTGACAAAGTTGTTGTGTTTCCTTGAATAATCCCAAATCATAAAGCAATAGTGTCTTGGTAAACTGTTCATTTTTTGATTACAACAAAAAGTAGTCAACCCTTATTGGGGTAATCGATACAGAGGTAACAGTGCCCAGAATAGTGATATAGTTGTAAGTTTTTCTTTTTAGTAATAAATCTGAGCAACAATTACTATCATTAACAGTTTCAGTTTACTAAATGATTTTGTCTTCTTAATAACAGAAATGTATCCTGATAAAAAGGCATATAAACTTACTGTAAAAGTGCAAATTTCACAGCCTACTGCTCAGACCATTTTTTGTGAATTTGTATATTATTTGTCAAACATTCTTAAAAGATGTATTCCTTGGCCTAGTTGTGAGAAACTGTTACTAACACATAACTAAAGTTGAGACTAAAGTATCTCATCTTTATAAAGATTATTGGTTAATAAACTGGCAAGTAAAACAATCTACTTTGCACAAAGTTACTTACTTATACTTCAAAATTTTCTTCCAAAGAAATTAGGAAAATTACTAGGCATTTTATTTTCAAAGAATTATATTTAATTTTGTATTGGTAATAAGAAGCTTAGGTAGTGATGTAATAGGTAAATTTGTACAGGTACTACTATTGTTTGTACTACCTAATTCTCTTGGGGCAAAATCTTTAGGCCGAACGTGAAAGCCAGTACTTCAACCGAGGGGTAAACCACTGTGGCATTATGGTGTACAGAATTTAAAGCAATGGTTTACCTCTCAACTTCAACATTGCTTGACAAAATAAGAACACAAGTTGTTATTATCCCAGGTTTCAAAATAAAACAATTAATTAAAAACCTTTTATCTATATTCTTGAATTTAAATTTTAAACACACTTTGGTGACAACACATCCACTTTACTATAGTTTTTTCCTATGTACCTACATAAATAGTTTCCAGATGTATCTACTTTACAGCTGCATTTAAAGTTAAATATTTTGTAACCTGATGCGTGGATCATCATGGCTCCAGACACCTCATAGAGTTTGCCATTCAGCAGAGCACTTGTCTGAAGGCACAATGCTACGATTCTTTTATCACTCCACCTTCCAGTGTTGGTAGATTTCCATAATAGCCACACAAAATTAAACGTTTGAAATTTAAGAAGTTTTCTCCTTCCACAACACATCTGCTGGTTACAGCCTGGCTTCTGTAAGTACTGGAAGACTGTAGCTAGTTTTAGGTATGCTTCAGGTTCAGCCATAACTGAATTAAAAAAAATCACAATTATGGAATAGAATCGAAAAAAGGTACACTTTGCATGGAAACTTACTTTTTCAAGCAAGCAATTTTTGCTTCACAGGAAATAATGCCCACAAAATGTTTCACAAAAAAACACTTCCAAATATTCACAGAAACCACTGTTGAACTATAAACATACCATTAGTACCTAATTTAAACAATAACTTCTCAAAAACGGTGTTCAAACAATAAGTATACCTTGAAAGTAGAAGAAAAAAAGTCGTTTCAACCACAAAACTTCTTAAAATTTAACAAACGTCACTTTTCAATTACCTCCTAAGTCGCCATATTTGTTTACATTCGCAGCGCCCCCATCGGTAATTTTAATCGCCAATACTAGTAAGGGGATTTTCATCTTTCTTTACGGACATTGCGGACTACTGCTATTTTTATTGTCTGATAATAAAAACATTTCCATTATGTGATAAAAAAAATAAGTATCATTAAAATGAATATGGCAAGCCGTTTTACTTTTTATTCAACTTTGGATCCAAAACATCAAAAAAATTCACTCATTTTTATTCAACCTATTTTTATTATCTGATAATGAAAACATTTCCATTATGTGATAAAAAAAATAAGTATCATTAAAATGAAGCTCTATTTTTTTGATACCTATTTTTATTATCTGATAATAAAAATATTTCCATTATCTGATAATTTAAAAGAGGGCGCTGGTGCTCGGATGAAGTTGACATTGACGCAGGCAACACTGAGGCTGCGACTTTCTTATTTATAACTAAAGCAATTCGTCACATTCTAAACCTCAGGCGAGTAAAAGTCATGTCAACTTCATCCGAAAGAAGCGTCTTCTATTTTAATTATCACATAATAGAAATATTTTCATTATCAGATAATAAAAACATTTTTATTATCAGATAATAAAAATATTTTCATTTTCAGATAATAAAAACATTTTCATTATCAGATAATAAAAACATTTTTATTATCAGATAATAAAAACATTTTCATTATCAGATAATAAAAATATTTTCATTATCAGATAATAAAAATTAAAATTACGGACGGAACGAACGATATGGTTTGTCCGTTGCCAGCTCATCACTAGTGGCTCAACTAGGCAGTCCAACGACCTGTCAAAGTCTTCTGTCGAAATTTTTGTTAGGACTGTTAGGTTAGGACAAACAAAAGTTGTTTACCATTGCTTCTCATGAGGTTTTGTCCGATTTCAATCGAGTTTTTTTTCAAATTTGTATAACTTCTAAGGGCTTTTTTTGTGATTAAATTAGTTTAGTAATGATCATGTAACATGTGTAGATATCAAGTTATGTAAAAACAACCTACGCTGTAAAGATTTTTAATATTGCATTGTGTATGGGTTACTGTTTATAAATTTCATACCTATAGAAGATAACTACATTTAATATTATTTGCTGCACCAATTATTAATTTTACTGCTCGCACTGTTCCTGCATTGCACATGGCACATAAAAAGCCCATTGTGAAGTGCACACACTGTGAAGATCTATCATGAAGAAAAAAAAGATCAAGAGTGATTGATGAAAAAGATAAAAATGAAGAAGTTAAGTAAAAATGTACTCAGTATGAATTAACAATAGTTTAAAGAAAATGGTTGTTTATTTTACACCTACTGTCTCTATAAATGGTGAGATAAGAGATTGGGGGGAATTAATATATATGTGAATCCAGAGACAAACTTAATGGACCAAGTTGTGTTGTGTATACCTCATTCACTTATTTTTGGCATCTCGTTACCTTTGAAACCTTAATTTTTTTTTATACCTATCTCTTTTTGGTGCATGTTGAGAAGATACGATAAAAATGTCAAAGTCAGATTTCCAACGCCTACTTGACAGTAATAATAAGTGAATGGTTTATACACAAGTGGTGTTCATTTAAAATGAAAAGGTGAAATGTCAGAAGAGGATGTTTAAAGTATGGACCTTTATACCTTTATCTTTTATACCTCAATTTTGTGACTTAATGCTATATGATTTTTACTTGTATGATAACTATAATATTTAAAGTTTCTAAAGTTTGTTGTTTTGTTTTTACCAGTACCTATCTTTTACCTTATAGAGAACAGGAAAATATTTATATATTACTATTTATGTTATGGTTTTTATTCAAGCATATACTAATTTTAAGTCTCATTTGCAATACCACTGCCCTACAAAACACACTATTTTATGAGGGTGTTCGTATGTACAATGAGCTGCCGCATGCTGTGAGGCATTGTTCCAATATTTTAGATTTTAAAAAGAGCATAGGAATATTTCTTAGAAAATTGGATTAGTTTGGGAACTCCTTCAGGAGATGTATCCTCTGTTATTTAAGAAGTTGATTGATTTGTAAACTAGCAACACATGCTAAAAAAAATAAATATATATATTATTATTATTTGTTTGTTTGCCACATGACTGGTATTTTATACCCGTCATTGTCGCCCCTTCATTGTAGCCTTGATACAGACATCAAATATATGTTGAAATGTACATTTAATTTCTACAGAAATAGAGGTTTTTTTCTCTATGTCCTATACCAAGTACACTACTGCAATCAACTTCAATACATACCTATATGTATGAAATAAACATTTCTACAATCAATACATAGACAATTTTATTCTTTACAAGTTTATAATAACAAAAGTCCTTAAAGTTGTTTTTGAGAGATAATTTTTTCTGCAGCCCCTTATATCTTTCTTATTTCTTGGTCCTTTCAGTTAACTTGTTTTGGATATATTTCTGGTCCAGTTTTGCCATGCTAAAGTGCTAAACTTGTACAAAAGGTAAACGCATTCCTTAAAATCAGCAAACAGTTCCTTCCATCATTGTCTTCTCTGCTTGGACATCAGGTACGAAGGCGTAGAAGGGCCAACAAGATTTTTTTTCTTAAATTCAAAGTCGGAATTTAGTTAAATTCCGAGTTTAAAGTCGGAATTTAGTTAAATTCCGAGTTTAAAGTCGGAATTTAGTTAAATATGATTCACAATCACAAATGACCTGAACTGAATCAACTTGAGTAACTATCTAAAGCCACTCATAGGTGATAAGTAATGACCTACCTCCGATCCACTGTGGGGATACTGTTGATGTAGACGATTTACTGCAGCATTCAGTTCATTCTCAGTAATGTTGCTGTAGCGTTCTCTGCATTTCAGACCTCTTCTATAAAGAAGTTTGTATATTACACTTATTGAACAACCAACTTGCTTAGAAATTTGTAGTGCAGAAAATCCTTCATTGTATAACAGTAATAATTGGTCATCACTAATGGAAACAGCAGGTCTTCCTCTCCCTACAATGCAATATA
Source organism: Taphrorychus bicolor (assembly GCA_951812265.1). Classification (NCBI taxonomy): domain Eukaryota; kingdom Metazoa; phylum Arthropoda; class Insecta; order Coleoptera; family Curculionidae; genus Taphrorychus; species Taphrorychus bicolor. The sequence continues at coordinate 29,996,727 of OX638303.1, read as the reverse complement.
AAAATTAATCAGAAATTAATCTAAGTTTATAACAAAAAATTATACACCTAAATTTAGTACCTACCTAGTACTGGTCTAGGAGCAGAAAAATAATCCATATTTTCATTAATTTTAGGCACCAAAGCAGAACAAAAATTATTGCTACCTACTCCACAGAGTCCTAATCTTTTAGTAAATCCCTTCTCTTATAAGAATGTTATGTGAAAAGCATGTGAAAAGGACAGGAGCTCTTTCAACCTGACCCTGAGAGGAGTGAGTGAATATAGAGTATCTAAATAGTCTTGCCTCACTTGTACCTCATACTTTGGAACCTCTCTTAAGCTTAAGACCTTGGAGATTGGAGCTCAATTGTCGACTGAAAGTGAAGTTTAAGAGTTTAAGCACAGTTTAAGGTTAAGAATGGTAAACAAAACAAATGAGTTAAAAAAAACGCCACCGTTAAAATCAAGTGTTAAAATGGCGACAATTTGAAATGTCGAAGGAGACAGAGTAAAACGTAAAATGTCACTTGTCTATAGTAGTAAGGGGATTTTCATCTTTCTTTACGGATTTACGGACATTGCGGACTACTGCTATTTTTATTATCTGATAATAAAAACATTTCCATTATGTGATAAAAAAAATAAGTATCATTAAAATGAAGCTCTATTTTTTTGATACCTATTTTTATTATCACATAATAGAAATATTTTCATTATCAGATAATGAAAACATTTTTATTATCTGAAAATTTAAATACATCAAATTTTTAAGGTTCATGAAAATAAAGAACCATTTTAATGTTACCCATTTTTATTATCACATAATAGAAATATTTTCATTATGTGATAAAAAAAATAAGTATCATTAAAATGAAGCTCTTTTTTTTTGATACCTATTTTCATTATCTGATAATAAAAATATTTTTATTATCTGATAATGAAAATATTTCTATTATGTGATAATAAAAATAGGTATCAAAAAAATAGAGCTTCATTTTAATGATACTTATTTTTTTTATCACATAATGGAAATGTTTTCATTATCTGATAAAAAAAATAGGTATTAATAAAATTGTTCTATTTTTTTTTGGTAGTCATTTTTTTGAACAATTAAAATTATGTGATAATTAAAATAGAGGACGCTTCTTTCGGATGAAGTTGACATGACTTTTACTCGCCTGAGGTTTAGAATGTGACGAATTGCTTTAGTTATAAATAAGAAAGTCGCAGCCTCAGTGTTGCCTGCGTCAATGTCAACTTCATCCGAGCACCAGCGCCCCCTTTTAAATTATCAGATAATGGAAATATTTTTATTATCAGATAATAAAAATAGGTATCAAAAAAATAGAGCTTCATTTTAATGATACTTATTTTTTTTATCACATAATGGAAATGTTTTCATTATCAGATAATAAAAATAGGTTGAATAAAAATGAGTGAATTTTTTTGATGTTTTGGATCCAAAGTTGAATAAAAAGTAAAACGGCTTGCCATAAGTTTAGTAACTAAAAAGATTTTGCAAATATCGTTAATTTAAATTAAAATCTTATTCTCTCATCAGATGGAGCTTTTAATTTTTCATCCTTGGAATGTAAATTCAAGCAATTTAGCTCTTAATTGATTGGGCCAGGAAATTAACGGTTAATTTAAATAAACCGCTTTAATTGTCAATTAAACTATGTCATGTGAGGTGTAATTTTAAAGAGCTTCATTTATTCTGTCCAGTGATCACATTTTATTTCCTTTTTCCAGCAGAATTTCCAGAAAAGCTCATTTTCTAAATTTATGCCCGGCTGTCCGAATAAGCGCAATATAGTCGCCACGAGCCAGGGTGGTATCGATTTTTTCTGCAGTTCCCTTTCTAGGATGAGAAGTCCGAGAGGGTGGTTCCGAGGATCTTCGGAAAAAGAGAGACGCGTTTTGAACTCGAGTGAGTGATAACCTAACCGAAAAGACGAAAAACTTCGAATTTTACCGCGAGAAAAAAGTCAGTCCTTAGCTCAGCCGTTCTGATTATCGTCAATTCGTAATTGTTTTCCCCTTTTTGAATCCCGTGTTATGTCCGCCGCGCTAATTATTTTTATTTTTAATTAGTGCCAAAACAATTAAACCGCTATTATTGCCAGCCTACACGAAGTTTCGTGGAGTGTTCTTTCGGTTGTGTCATATATATAGTGTCACCCCACCTCTGCCCTTTTCCTGAATAGGCCATTTTCTTGCAGATAGCGGATACTTTGCAGACGCAGGAGACTACCGGAAATTAAGTATTTGTAGAGTAGTTGTAGAAGTGTAGTGTTTTACTCACCATAATATCGAGGATCCCAGTGACCTGGCTTTTTTTTCTCTTCTAAACTGCGTCATTAGTTTAGTTTCCTTTGTTTTTTTTCAATTTTAGTAAAAAATCGTGTACCCGTCAAGCACGTTTCTGGGGACCACCGAGCTTATCGCGAAAAGTTTACGTTCACCGCTATTTTATTTCAGATTCCTGAGAAAAAGGAAAATTGTTTTTTTTTTCATAATTAATTACTATTCGATTAGATTTTTTTAAGGCGTTTTGAAGGTTTTCTCTTAAACAATAAAACCTTGATAGGATCCCCAAAATATTAACTCTGTCTCATTTAAATTAGCATTTATTAATTATATCCGTTTGGCAATACCATGGAAGGGTTTTTTCGCTACAAAGATGAAACGCCACGGATTAATTATGGGCCTTTTGCCCCCATAATTAGCGACCTAAGGGATAACAAAACAGATAGATCCTTTCCGAGAGTTGGGTCCTCCTTGCAGCGTGGTAAAAGAGATTTCACACACGAAGATACGTTGGACTTACAACATCCACGTAGTCGAACTTCAGCAGACACGGCGGCGACGGCAACACTGCAGCGTCAACCACAGCCGCCCCCACGCAACGACCGATTAGCGGGGGGGGGGGGGGGGATACTGCGCGACATAGCTTCCCACATAACATTAAAAGAATATTCACGTTCCTATCACATTCCCTCAAGCTACCCAAAAATAACATTCTTTAAGTAATATGAAGGTAACACGATTGTAATGTTCTCTGTAATAATGTCCAAAAAGTACGTTTTTCTCATGACCCCACACATCACGTATTTTTCGGTACGAGAATATCATATGACAAGAAGGTTACTGAAAAGAAGTTCTAATGAATAATATGATAAGAACGTACTTTAAATGAACTTAGTCAATTAGTAAAATATTTATATCCCATTTATTAAATTACCAATAAATAAAAACTAATAGTGATAATAGAAGTGAATATTTTAAAAGTTGCCATTTTCTGGTTTTATTATATAAAATGCCAATGGCATATCTAGGTGGAATTTTATAAAAATGTACAAGCCGTTTCCCTAGGATGTGAACTATAAAGCTCAACCGCACGCTCATTTTAAACTTAATTAACAGAAGAAAAGAAAGTTGACAAATATAGACTAGCAGAAAAAATATTGTACGTACCATAAGATCTCCTTTCCAGGTTTCCAGGACATACCAGTTATTTTCTATAAAGAGCTATTTATACAAAAAATGCTTGTGGAATAGGTTCTTTACCGCCCGCTGTTTTATTGTGAAAGTAGAGCACTTTACGGAATATAACTAGAATGTCCCAAGTACTTGTACAGGGGGGCGCCGGACACGTTCTTTTCATATGATATTCAAGTTCCAAATGATATTTCACATAAATATCACATATTCTTCTCTTGAAAGGCTTATTCTTGTCAGGTGCTAGGAATGTCCCAAAGGGACATAAATGGTGCATCTTTATCATATCACAAAAGAATGTGTTTATCACGTAATAATCATATGCCACGGGACATAATTGGCACGTTCTGATCGACCTCAAAAGGAGGTCGCGGGCTCGTGGGACACGTTCTTCTCATGTGATTTTCAAGTTCCAAATGATAATTTTCACCTGAATATCACATTCCATCTCCTTGAAGGCATATTCTTGGCAGATGATAAAAATGTAAAATTGCTAAGTGAGTTTAATCTGATTGCTTTAACTTCAACTGTCAAATTACGCTCTGTTCCGCTTTTAACTAAATTCCGCTGTATGTGACGTCGCCCTTAGACTTAAACCAAGGAAAATAGGCGTAAAAGTGTGGAAAAAAATACATGGCAGGTGAAAATATGAACGTTTCCAGGAAGATTATTGGCAAACTGCTCACTCCTCGAAAATGTTTTCATAAAGAGTGGTCGATTTGAAAATTAAAAATCAAAACTTAGATTATAAAATGTGGTAATCAAATTATATACTTTATTAAGCGATGTTTATGAATGTACATAAGTATATAGAGCATTTACAACATTATTAGTTGCGTAAGTAAACAGTTAGAACAAAATAAGACATTTTATGTAAATAGTTTTATTTTAAATGTATTTAAAATTATCTGCCTAGTCATTCTTCCTTCATTCAGACAATTTATTTGATGGATATTATCTACATCGGTATCATCTAGATCCTCAGGTATAATATACATATCTTGTCCATCATCTGCTGGATTATCTGGCTCCCCTTCATCTCTGTTGATACAGATATTATGTAAAATACAGCAGGTGTTTATGATATTAGCTGCCATTTCAGGCTTATAATGTAAAGATCTGTGGCCCCAAGCAGCATCGGACTTTTACCTTTAGTACTCCATTTAGCCTTTCTACAACGTTTCTGGAAGACTTATGTACTAGATTGAAGTTTACTTCAGATTCGTTTAAATTTCTGCCAATTATGGGAGTCATTAGAAACAGCTGCAATGGATACCCCGAATCTCCGATTAGCCAGGAACTTTTGCCACCATTCCAGTACCTGTCTTCCATAAATCTTTTAACTGATGAGGTACTCCATATTGCAGAATCGTGGACTGATCCTAGAAATTGTGCATTAACAGCCAAAATTTTCAGTTTTTGAGTCCACAGCAATCATCATGTTGATGCTATAAAAGCCCTTTCAATTAAAAAAAATAATTCTGGGCATTTCATGATTGTTGAATGGAGGAGCTTGAAAAGCTACGTGGGTACAACATATAGCTCCCAATATACTGGAAAATCCTCCTTTCTCCACAAATCCTTGGTTAGTTCTATTCTGTTCTTCTTCTGTAATGGGGAATTTAATAAAAGGTCCCAAATCTTATACTATTATAGTAGTGACTTCATGGAGGCATTTTGAAAGAGTTTGTTGAGCCATCAGCACAAACTTGGCCAACACTTTTTTGATAACTTCCTTGTGATAAGATATGAAGAGCAACCAGCACTTTGTGAATGATTGGTATTGCTATTTCTTTTTGGGGTACCTACCAAAGAAGGAGCTGTTTCATCGATGAGATCCCATGCAATTTCCCTTGATAATCAGTATATTCCTAGAAAGCACTTTTCAGGCATACTAAAGGGATCTTCAAAGTCCTTAATATATCGCCTTTCTATTTGTAATTCGTGCTTGTATATAATGCATCCTGGTGAAACTGAGATAAATATTGTTTTCTATATTTCTTACCTTCCTTCATCATTCTCAATTTCATTTAATAAGAAGAGTATGCCCGGATCAATCATTTTAATACAAATAGAGCTTTATATTTACAATTTGTTTCGAATAATGCAATGCCTAACATCTTTAGGTAGCAATATTGTTACTGATTTCCCTTGTTATCATAACAAGGAAAATCTTAACAAGATATTTAGCAATAATTTGTTAAAGGAAACAATATAATGATCACCGTAGAGCGTAGTAGAGATCCTTGTTAACTTAACAACATTGGTAATTTAACAATATTGGTACCTAGGTTAACAACAATCACCATAGTAAGGCTGCCCTGTTGGCACTTCTTTAAAGCCTTAAATTGCCACCATGTACAATAATTTTAGTTTTTAATTGTGAAATGTGCAAACTGCAAAGAAGTCGGATATTGAAATAAATAATAAAATAATAATATTAATTAATAATGTGAATCTATGGCATTGTATAGTAATACTACCGCCCAGCGGACAAATAAGCACAACCATCAATTATTCGTCAAGGTCATTTTTGGAACAAACGACGTTGGAAGAAACGACGGTTGGAAGAAAATACAGTTGGAGCAAAATACGTTTGGTGTTAAATATTTTGGATGTTCTGATCGTTGGAACAAAGTTTTTTGGAGCTAATAACTTTGGAGTTTTCGCTTTTGGAAAAAAAGGCGCTCCCCCCAAAAGCAATACGCAATCTTACGAGCACAAGGCCGCAACAAGGATCGCTTTAACGCCACAAGACCACCAGAGTAGCATCTCTCTCATACCCCCCGCACACAGCATCCAGCAAACTCTCTCTTCACTCACTGCAAGGTTGGGAATATTATCACACACATCACTCTCTGGTACTATTCTCGGCACTAACACTGGCACATCCTTCATCACTCACCTCGCTAAAGCAACAGCAACACAACTTCGTGCCCTCAGTTCGCAAAAAAGAGCCTCGCTTCTCTCCCACCATACATCCTCTGTCCTCGTTGTCACTGAGAGTGTTGTGGCAGAACTTCGTCCACCGGCTCAGAGGTGGCAGCGCCGAAACTTCACCTACCGACTCACCAGATGGCAGTATTAGTCGAAATCCTTCATAACATCACACTGCCTTTCCTGCGCCGAATTTGTCGTCAAATACATGTTCCAACTATGAAAACTGTGACCCTCTCACTCCGGCGTATAAGGCAGAGGTCTACCACGTCTTACTGACGAGTCTAAGGTAGACCCCGGGACGAAACGCCAACACTACATACAGTGGCTTTTGCCTGAATAATCTGGGAATACATTTCCCATTCATGGCTCATCCGGCCCTGGTGTTGTAAATACACTATAGATTTATATTCTTAAGATAAGGAAAAACGTACATTTGATCATCCGAATTAATCATAAATATGCAAAAAAAATATTTGGACTCATTCTAGGCTCTGGAGACAGACATCTCGACTCAAAGTTTCTACAAGCTTTTACAGAATAACAAACTCTATGGGGTATTCATTCAAAAAGTTGATATATGTCGGCGCCTTTAGCTTGTTTGTAATTTTAAAGAAAAAGGACCTTTTGATTTATTTGTTATGTCTGGGTTAACACATCGGTCGTGGGAAATACGATCGGTTTGGGTGGAACGGGGCCAGGAAAGGGATTAGAACAAAATGAGTTTGAGAGTATAGTTTTTGGAGAGAGCGAAAGCAAAGAAGACTGGCCCGGATCTCCAGTTCTTTAATATTAATTTAGATCGACAATTTCATATGAGTTCAGGTTTATCGGATTATTCTAGTTTAGTGTTGTTTGTTTATTTGTTTTTTTTTGGAGACTTACATAGTTTTGATTGAAATGCCACTATAGTTCATGTTACTTAGATCCTCTCGAAAGATCGCTTCCAAAATTAACATATGTATAATTCGACCAATCTGACATATAGTTTATCAGTTGCTCCGGGAAACGAAACCTCGATATGGATTGAGCAGTATCTTCCTAGTTTAAGTCAAAGCAGGGTTATAAAAAAAATGTGGTTTGGTACGTGAACTAACCTGAACTATTAATGGATTTAGTATGCTTTTAGAAGTACGTAATTCTTGTCTGCAATTAATGAAAGAATTGTGTTAGTATGTATATTGCGATAATAAGATGCGACACACTTTTACAATCAAGAAAAACAATGAAGATTTGCACTTGCATGCAGCTAATTGTGCCTTTTGCATTAAAAAAAACCCGTTGGGATTCACAACTTTACAGGAGAGGCTAAATAAATGTTTGAAATTGCTCATATGCATAGGTAGAATTGATGTTGTGATATGACGGAAAAGTTCCTTCGCCATTTTATTCAGAACTCTTAATGGTAATGCCAGAGTCTTTCACTGGCAGGAATAGCTTGCACTGAGTATAGTTCTATCCTTTGTTAATTCAACCAAAATATAGAGATGGAAATACACTCAGTGCACACAAGTGCAGCCAGTAAAAAAACGTTATCAGTAAAGTCTATGCTTTGTGAATTAGATGGCAAATGTTAGATTTTTGAAACTGCCCTTAGCACAATTAAATCACAGAAAGAATAAAGGAACCTCTTTGATGTGTTTCTAAAAGTACTACTACTACGTGTATGCTTTTAGAAGTATGCTAGAAGAAAAATAAAAATTTATGCTGGCTTTAATAAGCCGAAACGTTGTGTTTATATTTTAACTTCACAAATGTATTCAGCTTAAGAATTGTTTAAGGAATGCTTTACATAATTTAATTACTTTCTAAATTCTAAATCTAAAAGCATCATTTTCTCACTAATCAAATCCCTGAGTAGTCAATACCGGCTCATTTTCATTATTACATTACTAACCAAATTGTTGCTATTTGGTTAGAGTCTATAACTTTCCACATTTTATAGTTTTAACTTTAGTTTTACAGATCCCAATACGATGCATTACACCGTCAATTTGCGACGTACGGTATTCTGCTTCCGCAGTGAAACATGCCTCTATTTCTCGCATTTTATAGCACTATTGGCAATTGATAATTTTTGTTTTCCTAAATACTTCCTGGAGTGATCCCCTACTGACAAAATTGACGGTTACCATGATTCGTGGTCCACACAACCACAAAAAGCGTTCGTAATGTTTTCATTAAATCAGGAAAGTGTCCCATATAAACGGGGCGAAAGCAAGTTTAGTTTTCTTACATCATATCATCTACACAAAGCCCCAGATAATGTTTATGATCCATTCGGAGCCACTAAAACCGACACTTTATTTTCCCGATAAGAACGGGGGTTACGCCTCTAGCTGTGGGGTGCAGAGCTATTTCGGGTTTTATTCTTCTCTAGATTTGCGATAGTTTGAAGGACAGCAACATGTGAGACAATGTTGGCAATCTTCGTATGTCATGTGGGTATAATTTAAAATTGTTATTTCGAATCAACAAATTACTCACTGGAACTACAACTTTAAGCATTTTAGTTGTTAATTCTGTTAATTTTAGCTATTAAAAAATAACTTAGTAAAATAAAAAGTCATAATGTTATTAAATGGTGGTCATTAAAAAAATCTACTTCTTTTGGACGCATTTGTTGAAAATATTTTAGAACTGAAGTTTGGTTTACAAGGTGCATTGGAATTGTTTATGTGATGTAGCACCACGTAACACAAACTTCCAACTGACGATTTTTGTTATCACTTAACGAGATTTGCTTCTTCTCCCCTCGAAACCACCAACATACATGCAGATCAGGTCAATGAGCATAATTTTTTGAATGAAACTGGATTCCCAAACAATGTCCTATTCACAGTAAAAAGCACATCACTTGACACTTTACGTAGTACCTAATAAAAAAAGTTTCCTAACATGTGTTTCGATTATTACTTTGTAAACAGCTTTACGCATTTTCGTAACAAGCATTATTGACAGTCATTTCCTATGAGTACAATTTGTTGACAAATTAAAAACCGTACCCGGTTTTAGTGCTACTTTACCAGGCGCCGTTTTGTTGTAAATTGGTGTTCTTAAGAAGGCTATAAATATCATTGGACTATCCACGATTCGACTTTACAGGGACCACCAGACAATTCAGAACGCCCGGGAACCTCGTCTTGATCTATCGCTGGATTAGGTTATCTTCGGCTCAGATATCAAGGAAGGAAATTTGGGGTAATTGGTCGCATTCGGCCTTAGGCCACATATCCACTTTAGAAAATTGTCTTCTGTTTGTGTTGCCAGTGCAAAAGTAATCTCGCTTTTCACGTCTTCAACGTATCGGAAATTAAAAATCGAGCCAAGGAAATCGAGATGGCGGCCAAGGATAGGAACGTAATTTAATCCGTGGCAGGTCATCTGACTAATGGCCGTGTCGATAATGGGCAGCCCCGATAGTCGATACCGGCGAAGCAGCCTGAAAAAGACCCTGATTTATGGTCGATCCGACGTGCATTTGGCATTTCGAGAGATAGTAGGAAATGGGCCAGTTGTTTATTACCTTCCTTTTGTTTGGGACCGATTTACACTGTAATCGATAAATGCGTTTGATGCAAAAATCGCTTCAGTTATCATTCGATGTCCTGCTTCAAAACCAGAGAACAACATAATAAAAATAGTCATAAAAATAACACTAGTACAATATTTAAATAGCTTATTATGATGTAAGTGTTAGAAGTGCAATTTTAAGATACTCACGTGAACAGAAGAGTGCCTACCAAAAAAAAAACTAAAAAAAAATACACATACACTTAACATATTTCTGATGACAATTTACCTGTGGCAGAACTTCATCTACCGACTCACAGGTGGCAGCGCCGAAACTTCACTCACCCACTAGCAGGTGGCAGCATTAGTCGAAATCCTTCATAAGATCACACCGCCTTTCCTGACGTATAAGGCAGGGGTCTACCACGCCTTAGTAACGATCAGTGGGTTAGAAGGCTAAAGAGGACGCTCGACGAAGAGCACATCTCGCACACTAGCTCCGAAGGAATTCAAGACCTAGTGCAGCACCTACTAGACCTCAAGAAGGCACCTGGATGCGGCCAGATAGGGAACAGAGCACTCCGGCTGCTGCCACCCAGGGGGATTGCGACCTTGGTCAACATTGTGAACGCATTGATACAAATGAGGTACTTTACAACCAGGTGGAAGCCAGGTTCCTAAACCAGGTAAAAAATCTTCTTTTTCCGCAGAGTTGCAGGCCCATCAGCTTGCTTCCATGGGGAGGTAGCAAAACGAGTCATCCCGAGACGGCTAAAGGACAAAGAAGAGCAGCTAGAGGCGCTACCAGACGAGCAGTTTGGCTTTAGGGCCCAGCTGTCGACCAAACTGCAAGTGCTGGGGAATCCAAAAACATCACTGAGGAATTCAACAGACGAGAGGCAGGCTTTGACAGAGTCTGGCACAAAGGACTGCTAGTCAAGCTGCTAGACGCCGGATTCGCTGTATCCTTTGTAAAACTAATCCGATCTTTCCTTTATGATAGGTATCTCAGGGTAAAGCTAGAAGGCGTATACTCTGCGTACAGGATAATGGAAGCCAGAGTACGGCAATGCGCAGTGCTCTCCTCCTTCCGGTACGACCTGTAGTGGTGGATCCTTTCCCCCCCCCCCCCCCCCCGCCCCAGAACAGCCAGGACCAGACTTGCATTATGCGCTGAAGACACAGCTATAATGGCAAGATCCCTCAAATACAAGGCTACTAACACAGTACCTTCAAGAAGAAGTCACAGCCTTGGAAAAGTGGTGTGACAAGTGGAAAATAGACCTGCGCGCCAACAAGACGCAGGCCATGTCTTCAAATACAGGCCAGACAATGAAGTCGTCTTTAAAGGTGAATCAATTCCTTGGCAAAAAACAGCTACATACTTAGGTGTGGAGATGGACAAAAGCCTCACTTGGACAACACACATCACCAGGACCAAAAACAAAGCAAAGATGGCAAGAAGCAAGCTCTACCCGATGATCGGAAGACGCTCAAAACTGGCTTTGAAGAACAAGGTCACACTGATCAAGCATGTGATCCAACCACAGCTCAACCTACGCCTCAACCGCGTGGGGCTATGCAGCAAAGACACACCTGAAAAGCCTTCTTCTTCTTCTTCTTCTTCTTCTTCTTGATCTCAGCTTCTCCTTCGGGGGTTGCTGATCATCATGGCTATTCTAACTTTAGTCAAACCAGTCTCGCAGGTTACGTAGCCAGGAAATTCTACGTCGACCGACGCTTCTGCGTCCCACGATCTTCCCCTGCATGATGAGCTGCAGAATTTCATATTTTGAATTACGCATAACATGCCCAAGAAACTCTAGTTTTCTTCTCTTAATTGTCAAAAGAATTTCCATTTCCTTATCCATTCTTTCCAGAAGTTGTGCGTTCGGCGGTACACCCACCACTCAAACGATTCCAGTCACTTCGATGCTTCCTTGTTCAGTGTGCATCCTTCAAGACCATAGAGTAACACTGGAAAGACGTAACACCGCACCATACCGAAAAGCCTTCAGGCAGTCGAAAATGTGGCGCTCAGGATGGCAGTAGAAGCGCCCTGGTATGTCCGTAGCCAGGACATACAAAGGGTCCTCGACTACACCACAGTCACTGGGAGGATAAAAAGAAATGCGAGAAAACCTTTTAAAAAAATTACTAATTATATTTTCTTCTTTTACAGATAAACAGGCAGTCAGGACCACCCCACAGGCCAGAAGTGAGAGGACAAAACTCCCCACCAACAGACAAAAACTCTTCGAGCCTGGACTCTCAAAGCCTAGGTATATCCTTCCCACAGATAATTGGTGCTAACCAGCTCTTTCTGCAATCTTGCCCCCCTCACTAGAGGGGGGCTTTCCTCTCCTTACCCATAGCCCAAACCCAAACTCCTTAGAGTGGGATAAAGATGCAATAATTTTCCACTATTGTATTATTTACCACACTTTAAAACAAGACATTCCGAAAGAAAGACAGCCCACGAAAAAAGAAAAATCAAGACAAGAAGAGCGCCTGTAGAGCCCTAGTCGGCGGGGTATCCCTAAATAGGACCCAGAAATGGCCACCTTGCTTAGGACTGAAAAATCATCAAGATTGCTCAGAAGCGAGACGGGTGGTTGAAAACTCCTCTGTCCTGATGGGAATGCATTTCCCATCTATTCTATAGCCATACATCTATAACTGTTGTTATCCCAGCAAGTTGAAAGAAGTCGAAAATAACTTGTTGCTTGTTATCACCTAAGTCTATCTTAAATGGTCCGAATTGTTCCAGTTATCTAGAATTGAAATACCTTAACCTTAGCACCTTCGGTTCTTCAACGCCTCCAATAAATCCAGAAGGTGTCTGAAACTCTGCTTGTTTGTTCTAAATCTTTATTAAAATTCTACGTCGCTTAAATTTAATAAGGTGTCGTAAATAACGTGCCTTAGATGGGAAATGTATTCCCTGAAAAGATTTTTGTTATACAGGGAAACACCACTGAGACGACCAGAGATCGTTGAACTCTTCAGTAAGGCGTGTTAGATCTCTGCCTTATACCCCATAGTTAGAAACCTATATTTGAAGACAAATTCGGCGAATGAAAGGCGGTGTGATCTTATGAATAATTTCGACTAATGCTGCCACCTGTGATTCGGTGGATGAAGGTCCGCCACAATACTCGCCTCCCAGTCAAATAGTCAAAAAAAAACGAGAACGGAGGTTGTATGATGGGAGAGAGGCGTGGCTCATTTTTTCGAACTGAGAAGACGAAGTTGTGTTGCTGTTGCTTGAGCGAGGTGAGTGATTGAGTGAGAGTGTGAAGAGAGAGTTTGCTGGATGCTGCTTGCGGTGGTTGCGAGAGAGATGCTGCTCTGGTAATCTCATGGCGTTGAAGCGATCCTTGTTGCGGCCTTGTGCTCGGAAGATTGCGTATTGCTTTTGTCTAAAGTCACCAATTATAGCGTCGATAATGATGACGTATGTGGTGTTAGCGTTTAGTCCCGGGGTCTACCTTGAATTCGTCAGTAAGGCGGGTATTATACGCCGGGGTGAGAATTCATAGTTGGAACTTGTATTTGAAGAAAAATTTGGCGAAGGAAAGGCGGTGTGATGTTAATAAGGATTTCGACTACTGCTGCCACCTGTGAGTCGGAGGGTGAAGTTTCGGTGCTTCCACAAAAATAGACAATACATGATGGAAACCTCTCAGCCTTTTTCAAAGAGAATTAGAGAAGTCTGTTAACAATCTTATTAAAATTTGAGCATTAAATATCTTCTTATCGATATGTAAAATATGTTTATGCAGCAGTCGGTATCTGTTGTAAATGTATCTGAAAATCTTTACATGTTTTAGATATGCAAAGCATATCCAGGACATATTCTATAAAGTACATTAGAAATGAGCACAGTTGAATGGGCGTATGGGCATGGCGAAGGCTCTAAGCTGAGTATGCTCAGCGACGCTGACAATTCTCAGAGTCACACTAAATTATTCAGCTTAGAGAATCACTCATGCGCTGACATCAAGCCGCTGGAAAGCGTATCAAATGAACATAACCAATATGTTGCTCTGGCTGGTTCTCCAAAAAAAAAAAAAAACCCTCACCAAAAATAATTTTTGGTAAATTAAAAACTACATAAGTGGCGAAGGATTTGTTGGGGTACGCCAAAAGTACACTCAAAGGAATCTTCTGTGTATATTGTCGACGTTTCGACTTCTATGAGGTCATCCTCAGGACACTTTAATTTTTTTATGTTGTGTTTGCGAATTTGTAATATACTGATTAATATGATAATCTGCTAGTTTCTTAATATTTCAAATACATACTATTAAAACAAGAATCGACATGATCAATAATTAATTTTTCAGTGTTTTGCTTTGTTACAAAACATTTGATTGACACAAAAAACTTTTGTACTCGCTCTATAAAAATCTATAGTCTTTTACACGTATTTGACATATATTACTCACTTTAATGTGTTACGCCACTCGCCATGAGTAACAGCTGTCATTACGTGGTGGTTAAATAATATACCATTAGTTTTTCTAAGCATTTCTTAAGCTCCTCGGGCTTCTTAAGTGTGTACCAATATCAGTGCATGAAAGCTACCAGTAATTTCCGAATAACTTACCTGTTGCCAACCCCTCCCTAAGCCGAAAATCCCCTAGTGGAAATTCTTCGGGCCAACTTTTCCAAACGCGATGCCTTTGATTGCCCCCACGGGTCCTCTCCTCGTATAATTGCCGGTCCATTCAACAGGAGGATTTTTGCGGGGGCCCACTAATCTCGTAATACGTTATTTTTCTTATCCGAGGGGAGAAGATAACATTCGGGTGGATACAGTTTTCTTTCAAAGTTCTATGCCGTGAAAACGACGGTTTATACGATATATATCAAAGGAACGAATAATTCGTCTATAAAGAAAAATATATTTTTAAATCTAAAAGTACGTCATTTGTTTTCTCACCTAAAGTGGGCTTCCTAATCCTGAGACCAAAAAAGTCATAGGCAGTAAAGGTAAAGTGAAAAGTCTCCGCTACTGTCGTGGTGGCGCAGTTGTACATAAACGATTGTCAATATTGTAATTTACGAAAACTTTTAAGCACTAGATACTAGATGGCACTACAGCAGTTGAATAAAAAGAGTAATCAGAGCTCTTGGTGCGAAGCTGCATCCATCCTATGTTTCAGTTTTTGACGCAAATTCTTAGTTGATTTCGCGGATTTCGACTAGTAGTTGTAGGTTTTAGTTTTGTAATATATAAGGTGTTTGATTTAATTAATCAAAGTCACCGCTGTTGTCATGGTGGCGCATTTATAAACGATTTGCTTTCACCAAAACCGTTTGAAAACTAGATGGCACCAGATAAACCGGTCTGAGTGTACCTATTGCCATCTTTATATATTTTTTGGGGAAACTAAGGATAAGAATACTGGCAGAACGCTCTAGTCGAAATCGCACATCTTCTCGAATTTTCGGTTCGTCTGTTTCATGTCATGCGCGTCATCATATTTATTTGTCAATGTGATTGTTATTAATTTAGTATTGACAATGGTGCTTCATATTTTTATTTTACCATAATTTACCTACACCTAAACCACCTAAACCATTGATTATGATTTAATACCATTAAAACAATTGAACATTGAAAACCACCAATTTAAAACGTTGTTATTTTACAAATAAATACACCACTAAATGGGTAAGTACTTAGACTCTCCTAAAGAAACGGATGCAGGTAAATTACCAAACTGAATCACAATAGACATCCTATTTTATGCATGCTTGAAAAAAAAGTATATGTTAGTCGGATTAAAAGGCCTTTTTGTGCTTCGCCCAGTTGCCACGTGGAAAGGCGGTGTGACGTTATAAAGGATTTCGACTAATGATGCCACCTGTGAGTAGGTGGGTGAAGTTTCGGCGCTGCCACCTGTGAGTCGGTGGATGAAGTTCCGCCACAATACTCCCTTCTCAGTGAATGATGAGAGATTTATGATGATGAGAGAGAGAACTGAGGAGAGGAAGTTGTGTTGCAGTTCCTTGAGCGAGGTGAGTGACGGAGGATATGCCATTGTAGCCGAGAATGCTACCAGGGAGTGATGTGTGTAAATTAATTTCGCGGTGCAGTGAGTGAAGAAAGAGTTTAACGGATGTTGCGTGCGATGGGTGTGAGAGTTGCTCTAGTAGTCTCCTAGCGTTAAAGCGATCCTTGTTGCAGCCTTTTGCTCGGAAGATTGTTCATAGTTGGGTGAGAGAAACGCGGGACTGAGAGTTCATAGTTTACTATGAACTCTCACTCCCGCTCCGCGGAACTTTTATTTGAAGACAAATTCGGCGTAGGAAAGGCAGTTTGATGTTATAAAGATTTTCGACTAATGCTGCCACCTGTGAGACGGTAGGTGAAGTTGCGGCGCTGCCACCTGTGAGGAGTCGGTAGATGAAGTTCCGCCACAACACCAAAAATCAGTAATATTTTTACTAATGTTGTCATTTCTATGCCTTATACTACACATTATTAAATTCTCTATTAGTAACAACGAGCGTGGACAAATTATAGTATTCTACTTGCTTTTTATGACCATAAAATTCTATAAAAATGTACTATAACTTGGCTGGAGGCGTTCTAAAATCATCATTCTTGATACTGAGGCAAAAAATATTACTTCTATGCCAAAATAAGTGGTTAGGGCAGCAATGTTTTGTGAACTAGTTATCTACCACAAAGTACCACTAACTGAAATACTTGAAACCTTTTTATGTCTCAAAAATACTTCAAATTCAGACAAAAACGTTAATTCTAACGTGTTTCTTTGAAACCCGATATCCTTAGGAGTGATGTTAGGGAGAATGACAAACTGATGTTATTTTCACCTGTCCTATATTAATTTCGTACGGATTTGTGCTAATATTTGTGAACAATTTGTAGTGCGAATACTGATGAGGTTGCCAACCAGCATCGAAACGTGTATAATATTACTACGAAGACTTGCAAACATTGCTTTATTTTATTGTTTCTCTTTTACATATAAAAAGCCATACCTCAAGAACCAACCCTTTTATTATTTATTTCATTTTCTTGCAGATTATTATTATTAATGATTAAAAATTTTACGATTTTTCCTAATCGTTATTTCTATATCATCTGCTTTCTTCGAGTCATAAATTACTTGAGCATCATCCCCTGAAGCGCACTTTTATAAGTTGCGAATCGCGGAAAATGTATAGTGCATTTAAAAAGGGATTTTCCGAGGGTTCGGAAGCAATTATCGTTCGATTGCTAATAATACCTGGCTCCGGATTGCGGAGAAAAATGTTCTCCATTTTCTCGGTTTTAATAGACAAAGAAAATGGCCAGGTTGAAAATTGCAAACTTATTGATCCTTTTGATAATTGTTCCCACAAATCCTTATCTAAGCCACTTCTGTACTTTATGCTGACCATTTAATGTAATGACCAACAAAGTGTATAGAATCTAAAGTGGTTTCCGAGCTTTGAAGCCGTGGAATTTCTTCCTGACTTTTCGTCTACAGCTGCGGCAGATATTATCAAAGGCGATCAGGCTATGGGCGAAGTGATTTCCCGTGCTTCCTGAAGTTGACTGATTCGACTGTGGTGAATATTCCCCCGGTCGCTCTAGTATTATTCAGTCGCTCAGGTATTTATTCCCCCGCGTCGCTCTGCAGATCAAGAAGACATCAATAATTGTGAGAAATGGTTAGGCAAGAGCTTGCTTAATTTATTGTCCCTCGTGTCACCCTATCAAAAGCCTGGGCTACGTCAAGAAAAACAATAGAAAACATTTTTTTCCTCCTGATCTATAGTTGAGTGTCCCTCTCTGAAGCCAAACTGACTGGGATTATTTTGTTGTCTTCAATAACTGGTTTTAATCTGTTGAGAAGTATTTTTTCGAATAGTTTTGACATAACAGGGAGCAAGGAAAGTGGCCTGTAAGACGAAACTTCATTTGGTGGTTTTCCAGGTTTAGGAATCAGTATCATTTCTGCTACTTTTCCACATTCTGGGTACATATTTCAGTCTAAAAGCAAGTGCTTTACAAGTGCTTTACGTGGGAGTTGTTTTAGAATTGCTCCCGTGAGTAGATTAAATCCTGGAGCTATTTTTGGGTTGATGTTTTCATTAATCGGTAGGATTCCCCCAGTCGAGAGGGTCTTCACCCTGATTCGGCTGAAAAGTCTCTTCCAGATATTTAGCGTATCTGTTGGCTTTTCGGGTGTTACTTTTTGCCCACGTGCAGTTTGCCTTTTTTATTGGTGGATTCTGCAATGATGGTCTTTCTAGCCTCTTGGTAGCTCCCCAAAGTGCATAGACACTTTTGCTATCATTTGTCACCTCATTCAGGTATCCCCTAATTTTTAAATCTCTTTTTTTTTCAAGCGGACTAAAAGTACGTCATTTGTTTTCTCCATACGTACACCTAAAGTGGGCTTTCAAATCCAGAGACCAAAAAAGTAGCAAAAAAGTCCTAGGCAGTAAAAGTAAAGTCAAAAGTCACCGCTACTGTCATGGTGGCGCATATATAAACGATTTTTATTCACCAAAATTATTTGAACACTAGATGACACCAGATAAACCGATCTGAGTGTATTGCCATCTTTACATTCTTATTGAAAAAGCAAAGGATAGGAATACTCTCAGAGCATCACCCAAAACCGTTATTAGTCGAAATCGCATAGGTTTCCGAATTTTGAAATTGTCTGTTAAATGTCATGCGCGTCATCATATTTATCTGTCAATGTGACTTATATTAATTTAGCATTGTAAATATTGCTATAAATTCTTAGTTTACCATAACCATTGGTTATGATTTAATATCATTAAAACCATGGACCATCATTAAAACCATTGAACATTGAAAACCACCATTCTAACACATTCTATGTATTTTACAAATAATATACACCACTAATTGGGTAAGTACCTAGACCGCTTAAAGAAGATGAGAGAAAATTGCAAAACTGAATCACTCTGAAATAGATTTATTATATCCTGCATGCTCGAAAAAAAAATAGTATATGTTAGTCGGAGTAAAAGGTCTTTTTGTGCTTCGCCCAGTTGTAGGCCTCAGCTTCGCTTCGGCCGTCAATCTCTGGGCTCAGCACGAAAAGACCCACTTTTACTCCTAGTGACATAATCTACTGTTTTTAAAGTTTTTGTTTTACATTATTTAATGCAGTTTTATCGTCTGGTGACCAGGTTTGATGCCAGATTTTTCTAATCCTTCTTTTTTTCAGAAACAAGGGCTCTAATTTCATTGGGGTGGTTGTTACCTGTGTTTCTTGGGATAATATTTGGTGTATTATCCCATGCAGCTTGTTGAATTACGTCCATAAATGTTTTCGCAGGCGCATACATTAGACAAATCGATCTACAGTGTACTGGTGGAATCAGGATATATCTGAGAGGAGGAAATAGTGTACTGGACTGAGAAGAAGTCACGAAGGCTAGAAAAACAAATATAGATAGCACAAAAATAAATGAAATAAAAGTAGAACTAGGTACTGCTAAGAAAAAACTTGAAATTGCAATCCAAAACAGCAAGAAAAACAAGTGGAAAAGCTTGTGCAACGACCTGGAGAACGGCATATGGGGCAGGGCATACCAAATAGTCACAAATAAATTCAAAAACGATGGAAGATGTGGCCTTCCGTCATTTATCTCGTAAGACTATGATCCCCTTCTTTTGACATGGAGGAATGCTGTTGCAGACATTAAATTAAAAACATTTCCAGGGCCGGATCTTATATCACCTGAAGTGATTAGGGGATGTATAAAAACCAACAGTGAAGTTTTCTTAGGAACATACAACGAGTGCTTGAGGAAGTTGGAATTTCCAAGCATCTGGAAAATTTCAAAATTAATTTTAATAGAGAAGCTCCAAAAGCGGGCAGAAGGCAAAATAAGTTTTCGCCCAATATATTTGACAGATGTAGCCGTGAAAGTACTGGAGATGCTTTTAAAAGACCGTGTATCACAGGAAGCAGAGGAAAAAATGTGATCCATGAAAGACAGTTCGGTTTTCGAAAGAAAAAATCAACCCTGGACGCAATTGGAGAGCATTGTCGGAAAGATAATGCGAAAGCCACAAAAATAGATTCTTTTAGTACTGTATTGATTCTTTTGGACGATGACAATGCTTTTAACTCCGCACCGTGGGACAAAATAATAAAAGCTTTAGAACAAGGAAATGCCAGCGAGTGTCTAGTAAAAATAATCAAATCTTACTTCACTCACAGGAGAATTATAACGTAACTACGTGCTTTGAGTTAAAATATCCTGCGATGATCATTGGCCCTTCCAACGCAGTGATAGAATTTTCGAGGTAGTTAGTTAGTTCGAGGCGTGGTAGAGGAGATGAGAAGGATTACAAGAGTACTTATTCCAAATATCAAAATGTGGAATCAAAATAAAGAAGGTTTGAGTAATTATTACACAACACAGGCTATTACAGGACACGCGGCTAATACATAGGATGTTTGCCAGATACCTCAAAAGAATAGGGAAACCTGAGTCGGATGATTGCTGGAATGCATCAAATACAGCATACCAGATACTGTTTGTATGCAATGCCACAGGAGAACTACAGAGGCTGACGGAGCAAAAGTTATTGTTCAGGAAGATAATATTCAGGAAAACACAGGAAGAGAGGAAAAGCAGATACAGAAGAAGGGACGTGAATGCAACCCCCCCCCCCCCACCTTCTAGCGGTTCCGGTGTGGATGAGTTAGTTCAGGTTCTAAATAGAAAGTTAGCTATAAGAAACTGCACCAAATTTCAGGGAATAGTGGTCCTAAGCGCCGAACACTTAAATAGAGTTGGATGCTTCATTTCTCCAAATATCCCAATGCTGATATTCGAAACCTTTGTCAACTACCTCGAAAATGCTATCACTGCGTTGGAAGGGCCAATGATAATCGCAGGAGATTTTAACTCAAAATCACCCAAGTGGATTACTCCAAAAGGGGATACGAGAGGAGCAACCTTGATAAATATGATCACCGCCCACAACCTTACCTGCCTGAACAATTGAGCGCCTACCTTCATTAGGAGAAACGCTTTATCACACATTGATCTGACCTTTGCAAGCCACAATCCGGTGATTGGTGCACTGGGAAGTACTGGAAGCAGAAAGCTTGTCATCCCACAGACACATCTATTTTCAATTTTCCTGCAACCATGGGAAGTCAACCACCCTGGAGGGTACTTTCAGGTTTGACGAGTCGATTACGAAGCAGCTACCGCAATAAAGCAAACTTTTTATACTTGTATTTCAAATATCAAGTATCTATTTTAATGCAACAAAAAACAATGGAAATCTAGGGTTTGTACTCGAACACAAGTACAAACAAATAAAAAGCAAACGATGTTGAAGCAAATCTAAACATCATATTTTTGAGAACCAATCAGCGGTCCTGTTTGTAAATGGCCCCGCCTTGAGGCACATTAATTAAAGACGACTTCGCATCACTGGCTGAGGTGGGAGAACTCTGGAACTACTGGAACGCTTTGGATATTCGTTGGTTATCGACAGTTCTCTCTAAGACAAGAAGCGTGATTGAAGACGGATTTGACAGTGAGTTTGTGTGTGCGTAATATTTTGGATGAGTTTCGCAGTGCCTCAGTTTTGGGTGTTTAATTTTTTGTTTGTCGGTAAGTTATACACTAGTGATTTTCGATTCATTATCGCCTATTTTTAAATTCATTTATCCAAGCATGTGTAATGACGAATTAATAATAAAGTTGCCATCGAAAGTTATATCGGAGCCATATTAGAAACGCAAAAAGGAAATTTTCCCAAATTCCAATAGCTGACAATACAAAAGATAAAGGAATTTACCTCAACTTTAGTGCAAATTAAGCAAAGGATGTTAAATAAAAAAGCCATCTAGTAGGCTTTGGTTAGTGCGACAAGAAGACGTCGTAACTGCTGGAACTTCGAAACGCATAAAGAAATTTTGTCGCTTAGGTATAAAGTTATATATCCCCTAGAATAAGAAAGATGTTTGAATGCAACAAATAGTCTTAGAGAGTCCCATTTCTATACTAATTCACAGGGTCAAATAAAGTCCGAAAAAATCTCGTTTTATGGAAAATATCGACCTTTTTTCTGTTTCGTTCTAATATGCATTATGTACAACGTTTCTCTACTTATCATTATGAGTCAATACAGTTGATTCATTGTAACCTGGTTATAAGTATAAAAAACGAACTTTAATAAAGTAAGTATGTAAATAAAAGCAAAAACTACAATTTTCTCATTTCTAATGTATTAAATACACAACGAGTGATATTGTCGGTAAGAACAAAAAACTTTTCGATTCAGTCGAAAAAATTGGACAAAACACATCGAAGTGGATGATCTCGTCTTGTAAACATCTTCTGTTTTCCGCTATAAATTCATTGGTTACAGCACACTACAGGATTAACAAAAATATGATTTTTGGAGCTTGCATCGCTTATTAATTCACCGCCAAATCTTATTTCATAGTTTTGGTTTTAAAAGCTTTAAATAGTACACAAAGTATTCCCCATGTAGGGCAGATATATTTTTATTATTTCTTGTCACCGATGATATGAATAAAGTTAAAGCTTTGACTTAAGAATATAGACTCCTTTTTTAACAAAGACAAGGGAGCCAATATTGCCAATAATATAAAAAAACATATGATTTCAAGATTTTTAAATAAAATTTAAGACAACAGTACAGATATCCAAGATTAATTCAGGTAACCTCGTTAGACCTTTAATTAAACCATAATTTAAATAAAATATATTATTTTAAATATAAACCATCATTAGAGTTTTAATTTTATTCATATCATCAGTATTCAGAACCAATTGATTTTGGGATCCAAGAAATAGTAGCAAAATCAGGAAAGAATGCGGGCTAAAGGACGTGGTTAGATGGATCCGCGCCCGAAGACGCTTCTGGAACGAACACATTTCCAGGATGGAAAACCAAAAACTGGCAAAAATCGCCAGAAATAGAAAACCAGCATCCAGCAGACCACCAGGACGGCCTCCTAAGGGGTGGAAGGACAGCTGGTCGTTGACAGCCCAAGAGGGTCAAATGGATGAGTAAAACAAGCCTTAAAGCTTCCGAAAAGAAGAAGATGAAGAAAGTATTTAAAAAAAATTATCATGCCTACATGTGAAACATCCCGTTTACTCCCGACTGACTGCAGATTTGTGAAAGACGAGATTCCCCCGTTGAATTATTAAGCAACCCATAGAAATAAAACTTGCTTGCTGATCCTGTATTACGCTATAACCAACAGAAATATAGCGGTGAACAAAAATATCCCGAGACAAGATCATCAACTTCGATATCATAAACCCAATTTCGAAAGTTTCTTCTTCTCACCGATAATATTTTCGCGCAAAAATTAGTTTGATTTTGGTATATTAAAACACGCAAATTGAAATGACAAAGTGTGCTGAATTTACTTTAACTGGGCTTTTCAGTTTGGGGTCTCCCTACTTCTTCGAAGGGTCCTATGCTGACTTTAAGCAAAAAGAGACCTTAAAGTTCAACCCTACCAAATTGGGTCAACAAAAAATTACACACACAATCATAAAATCGGTCTTACTTACTAAATAGTTTATATTTCTTAACTATCACTCAACTAAACTTACTTTTTAGATCCGTGAGCTTTATTGGTGCAAAATACTTATAAGAACAAAAGGTGGCTTTCGCCCTTCTTGCTACTTTTAAACAAACTTGATCAATAGTGATTCTCGATGGTAATTGTTCATCCTTTAGGCGTATCGATCTCCACACCAGCCCGAATGCAACCCCTAACACATCAATCCCTGATGGTAGTCGTTCGTCCTTCCGGCGTAACGACCTCCAAATCAGCCCAAACGCGATTTTTTGTTTCAATCGTCAGCAGATTTTTTCCAATCCTTTGCAACCTTATTTTCCATCAAGTTAATGAGCGGTTCGAACTACCCATTTGTTAAACAAACTTGCTAGGTATGGTTTTTAAATTTAAGTCAACTAGTAACACAATCAGAATTTACGAAATAAATAGACTTCAATGTGACTTTTGTGGCAATACAGAGAAACATCTCGCGGTGGCGCCTTGTGTGCCCGTTTGTTGAACTAACGAGATTTTCTCATTACTGATGCCCCAAAACCCGCATTAACCTTTATTTGTTTTGCAAGTTCTGATTTTGCCAAGCCTCACTGACGATTTTGTAGACGAAGGCGACGAAACTATTTCAGGGATATACACAATTAGACCTTGTGAAATGATGATTCTTCTTTCGTTTATAAAGTCAAAAACAGCATTTTCTTAATAGAGATAGCTAAAACTTGATTTCTAAATTTTACAGTAATCTGCGTCATTAAATATGTGCTTTTTTGCGGCCTGGAGGTGGCCTAAATACTGACAAATGGCATTTATTTCCCTCTACGTTGGCACAATCACTTTATATATATGTATAAAATATATCCATCTGTGTTCCCTTAATTCAATAAAAATATAGAAAACATGTTTTAGTTTTAATAGAGAGTAACCAGCTAGTATATTGCATCTCGATAGACCCTCATTTTTTACAATTTTGTACCCTCTTTCAGCAGTGGGTACCTAAAAAACGGCGCCGGTATTCGCTGCAATTGAGGTGACTTGACGTCTTAGGTAAAAACACTTGAGGTTGAGGTGCTCTGACAATGAAAATAAGTCATGGGTACCTTTAAAATGGCGGACTTTTGGCCAAAAAACCGCACCATTTTTAGGGAAGTATTGGCACTGGTCGGCTCCGTCCATATCTCCTAAGTCATTGAAGTCAACACTTGGTGAGCTTTATAACCTTGTCACGAACACATTTCGAAATTTCTATCGTTTTCAAATTTGTGGTACATACTTCATCTTTGTGAAAGCCACCTAGTAGACAAGTCTCGAACTTTTCATTAATTGACTTACTTGCGATTCATTAGTGTTTAGATTACCGTAGAAACTGTTAATTAGACAAATTAAAAATGAAATTAATTTGACAATTGACGTGCACTGGCACTGAAATTACGTCATGGGCACCTTAAAAATGGCGGACTTTCGACCAAAAAACGCGACCATTTTTAGGAAAACATCGACATTTGTTGGCTCCGTCAATATCTCCTAGTTCATTGTAGTCAACAGTTGGCGACGTTTACAATGTTGCCACAAATAAATTCTGAAATTTCTACGTTACGACTGCACGTACAATATAATGTTGTAAACTCGGGGTTCGAAAAAATCCAGTGTAACTGACTTTAACTAAAAAACTATTTATTTACTCGACAAATAATCATAAATACGGGGTGTTCATATAAAACTTCATCTAGCAGGCTATGAAATTTTAACAGAAAAGGATGATATAATCAAAATAAATGGACTTTTGTTTCTTCATCCTTTTCTTTTGACATTTCACAGCCAACTAGATGAAGTATTATAATGAACACCCCGTACATTTCGTCTACTTATAGTCCACTAGTTACCCCTATCTCTTTACTATAATAGCTCTATAATATCGCTTCGTGCTTTTAGCTTACTAAGAATTGATTAAGAATTAATCTTAAATGAGACCGCAGCGATCCGTGCCTTTTATATCCAAAGCCTATAAAACTAGAAAATTCCTTAACATTCATCGAACAATGAAATGATAACACTAAAGTCGCGTAAACAAGGTAATAAATAATTCTCGGCCAGTATCGTGTTAACAGTCAATACGCCTAGAGTCGCGGGGCCTGGCTGGCCAACACCAATAAATCTTAATAAATCTTGCTTAGATGACCTTCTGCACCAATCTTTTTTACAGTGTCCCCCTCTTAAGGCTGTTCGTCCCGAACAGACAGCTCTATGATATCTCGTTAGTCGACCGAGATAAACCATCTTCATCTTTGATTTAGGGTCCGCTAAATCCTTGACACCAAGTCATTTATCTTCTTTATAATTGCAGTTTATTTCTGACTTGCTCGTAAACAACGCTAAGAATTAAGAGAATCTTTTTCAGGTGTTCCATGCATTAAATCCGTGGGAACCCTCATGTAATCATTTTTGACAGATATTGTTCCATGGTCCAATTAATTCTCTCTACCATCCCATCCGAAAGTGGATGCAAAGGAGTTGTCCTACTCTTGCAATTTTCGAGTTGACTTTCTGGAAAACAGCAGATTTAAAGTGTAGGCCTTGATCCGAATGAAAAATCTACAGAATAATTCAATTACCAGCACTGTTGCCATAGTTGTCGCTTCCTGATTGGGCAAAATGCTCCGGCAACTTCAATTATTGCTACCCTCAAAAATGGGGCACCTACAGTGCACAATTCAACCGCGTGATCTTGTTCGGTAAAATAAAGTAACAGATCTTAACCTCGGATATAGACTGGGCAACCAAAGAATTTGTAAGGTGTGTTACGCCGATGATGCAGCAATTATTGCCGAATCAGAAAACCACCTGCAGAGACAACTCTTCCAGTTCTTCCAAGTAAGCCGCCAACTCAATATTAACATTTCTATCAACAAAACCAAATGTATGACAATCGCGAAAGATCCGCTCAGATGTAAGATAATGGTGGAAGACAATCCCATAGAATAGGTGATGCAATTCAGATATCTGGGCATAGACATATCAAGCACTCACGACCCAGTTAAAGACCCGAGGAGCCAGATTAACAAAGCAACCGCACTATCAGGATTCCTACGAGATATAGACTGGTCAAACCCGTACATGCGCAAAGATAGCAAAATTCGAATCTACAAGACTTGTATCAGTTCACGATATACGGTACAGAAGTCCGTGAAGACACCAACAAGAGAAACCACATGCTAAGGGTGGCCGAAATGAAAACACTGAGAACAACAGTGGGGAAAACAAGAAAAGACAGAGTAAGAAACACAGAGATCAGAGAACAATGAGGAATACAATGTATTGTGAGGTGAGGAAGACAACGTAAGAGGCAGTGGTACAACCATGTAAGACGGATAGACGAGAACAGACTTCCGAAAATAGTCCTAGAAGACAACCCGCCCGGCCCAAGACCTGCCGGGAGGTCACCTACAAGATGGAAAGATAGTTGGCAATCCACCTCTCAGGAAAAGATGCAGAGGCAGCTTCAGAATTAACAGATCTCCAAGATGTAGAAGTAGAAGATCTTGTTCGAAATCCTTTTGTGGCACAACAGACTTCACCCTTGCGGCCCCAAGACTCGACGTCTCCTGATAATTCACCGAGTAGAACCTCTGTCTAATCTTTGCCAGAGTCCTGTTCACTCCAAAGTGAACTCCACTTGTTCAGCTTTTATCGTCAATTTTTGCCAAGAGGATTTGTTGAATGTCTAGGTCGTTCATCTCGAAGAACTGTGTAGTCCAGCCATCATTCAGCTCCACTGATGTTTCCCTTATGGAAAAAAATCGCTGCTTTCTTTCTTTCCTTAAGACTTTCCTGGGCGATGTTCAATAAGTTTATCTGGCTTTTCAATGGTCACGTCTGCTTCAAGAGTTTTGACTCCAAAATTGTTGACTTTAACGTTCATGGGGCTATTAGTGAGCGTGATGGTCATTTGCCCTTTTACACTGACAGGAATAAGATTTTCCATTTTTTTTTAAGCATTGTTCGGTTCTGGTACCAGCTGAATCTTCGAAGCAACGGCGATGTAGTGCGTTTCTTACTACGACAGTTACTATTGATATGTCCCATTCTGAAGCAATTAAAACACTTTCCGTTGTACCAGATCCAGATTATTGATTTTCTTGATAATAATTTACTGTTGAAACACACTAACATGAAACTTGAAAGGTTGGACATAAAAGTTTTAATGCACCATGGGCATTGGCATATGTGATGCCTTTAGGTGACTCAGCTGCCCTCGGGCCAGATATTCTCGCCAAGCTCATCTACCTCAAGGCATAAACCTCCAATTAATGTCCTTGATACATAAATAATTATTATACTCCTGTTGTCTGATAAACGAGGCTTTTTTTCCACAAGAGCTTGTATATTAACTGCCATCTTTCATCCCTTTGTGTAAACTTGCCATTGATATATCCTCCTCGTCATCGCAAGTTGCTACTTTTACACGTAGACAAATACCTTCTAGATACCACTCTTGACGCTTCTAACTCGAGACTCGATTACGACGAATTAATGCCTTGCTAACTTTCCAAACTTTCCAAACTCCCTCTATAAATCTTTCGTCGATTAACTGCTTCTGTGTAGCACCACTAGTGGTGGTGTAACAATTAACTATAAAACCAAATTTTGGCTTTTGCAGCTGCTTCAAATTGGGTTTTATAGATTTTCCACACCCTAGTACGTGCCTAGTAACGTGCCAAAACTCGGCGTAGTCGTCCTCAAGTTCCTGCAATTTCCTGTGCAGCTCGAGAACTTTCAAGTCGACAGCTTCTAGGTCCCGGTTAACATTTTGGCTGACAGATTGTAGTTCTTCGTTAACGGATTACGTTTTTCTCTAGCTGCTCCTCTCTTATTGCTAGAGATCTCCTTGACCCCTGATGTCCTTTTTTCGCCTCTTGATGCCGTCTATCCTGCTCTTTCTTTTGCTGTTGCATGAGGATAAGCAGAGCGGCAAAATTGGTCCTCCATTACTTTTTGCGGGATTCTGGTAAATGTCATAAACAGGCAATGCCCTCCTCTTTAGCCTTGAAAAAGACGTGATCAAACGTCGAAGCGTCGGCAATTTCTGCGTAAAGTAGAAGTTTTTTATTGGCAGTCCTCACCTCGCTATACCATTCGCCATAAACATGCAATGTTTATGTTGATTAAGCACCTACAGTTCAACATTATAAGTACTCAAATTTTGCCACTGGAATCTCACTTCTGACACAACTTGTCATGAACTTGAGATTGGAATATTTCCAGTACAGCTAAATTAAATTAATTTGTCTTTTTATAGGCCACTAATTACCACTAACACTTTACTATAGATTTGTACTATCGCTTTCTTCTTTAGCTTACTTAGACTCGAATGAAAATAAAGCTACGTAGACCCGCAGCGGTCCCTGCCTTTTATATCTAAAGCTTATAAACTAGAAGATTTCCTAACATTCATCGAACGAGCAAAGAATATCGCTAAAGGTTTAAATATCACTAAATGTTCCCCTAAACAAGGTAGTCGACAGGTCGGAGAGTCGCCCGGGACCCAATTCTTAACAATGAGAGTAAGAAAAGCAAAGAAAACTACATAAATAGTTTTGTAGCTTTACAATTTTTGTAAAGCATTTCCTTTACTTATTTTCGTTTGTTTCCCTATTAAACGGTGTTAAATTTCAACAATTTCCAACTATGAGGGGAGAGCTTTATTTCTGTTATTCAAGGGTTGGAAACTTGACAAAAAAGAGACTCCATCAATGGTAGTTGTTTTAATGAAAACCTCGAAAACCAAACAACCCAATGCAGGTGTTTTCAATGAGTGAGAAGTTTCCAAATTGACACCTTCTATATTATTATTTAGTAAAAAATGAACCTTCAATGACAAAAACCTCCCATTCACGCCGGTAACCGGGAAAAATGGTATCGGACATACCGTGGGAAGGAAAAAGTGAAGATTCACACTTTCAAGTCGGTATACTACATTCAAAGTGGTGGCCACTGACGGAACAGGGGGATGTAAGAGTCCCCCAAAAGAGTTGCGAACCAAGGGGGTAGGTGTTACGTTAACTCTCCAGGAAATAAAGGAAAAAATAATTTCTAATGTCTCCTGCCTGGAGCAGTAAAGTATGTCGTTTTGACGTTGCCATGCATACCCATTCTAAGTTTGCAATTGATTGAGGCACAAAACTCTTCCTTCCACGATATAATCTCATCCAAAGAGCGTCTTGCATGCTGTTACAAATTTCGATTTGTCTCTGGGACTTTTGTGAAATTTTGTAAATGTTATTATTTTCCCATTGTTACGATTTATACAGAATATGTAAATTTTTTTGAAAACATCCCTGTTAGACATCGGATTATAAATAGACAAAATAAGATATTGTGCTAAACTGCTTTTTTTTAAACTTTTTCAGAGTAAAGCATGTTCCATTTGCAGCCCAATTCCATACTGGATCCAAGTTGCTACTGCCTGGATCACCTAGCGGATTGTATTCAAAACGTACAAAGCAACAATCTTTTGGCGCAGAGGTTGCTGAATCCGTACTATCCACATATCTTCTTTCCCCTTCCTTTGAAAATCACACAACCCCGGCCTGAAAAACCACCCTATTCGTACATAGCCCTGATAGCCATGGCGATTAGTTCTAGTCCGAAACAGCGTCTAACCTTATCTGGAATCTACAGGTAAATTGACTAGTTGGCATACATGTAATGCGCTTAAATAGCAACTATCCCTAGGGTGTAGGTATTCCAATTCGACTTTTGTATGTATTTTATAGACTATGACTACCAGTTAGTCTATTTCAATATAATAAGTAAAGGGTGTTCTTAAAAAAAAACCTCGTAGCAAGGCATGGAATTGAAACGCATGTCTGAGATAAGTTCAATAAAAAAAAATGAAAATCGGAACATTTTATGACATTTTCGACTTTCAATTGATTTTATGAAGTCATCCAGACATGCTATTCTAATTCCAGGGCCCACTTGAGGTTTTTTTTAAATGAACGTATGATATATAACTTCAGGAAGAAAGAGACTATTTCAATGAGGTATTCGATAGAAATAAGAACGGTAAGACAAGATGTAATGCCACACTGTCGTTTTAACAATAAGTGAATTATGATGATTTCCAAATTACATTCAATTTAACATTAACTAATTGCAGACATGTAAATAAAAAATAAAAAACTAAAAATGTTCTGCCGTAGTACAGTTTTAATAAGTAAAGGACAAACGTTAACATGAATACATACGTCATTGTATATGTATATCTACCTGTTTGATAATAATCCCTCGACTAACAGGTCTAATTACTTTAAGAACCGACATGCATCGAATATCATGGTAAACTTCCTTTGGCTGAAACTATAGAGCATTGTGATTAACATCGGGCGAAATGACACCCATTTTGTCAAATCGGTGTCAATTGAAAGAATCAATGCAGGTTTAATCATTGTTCCACTTGCTCTTCATAGAAGAAATAGATAATAAGGTAAAAAAGCTCAGAGAGTCCGTCAATCGCTCTTTGGAAGAGTTATGTCCACTTAAGAAGCAGATAAAATATTCTCGAAAAAACTCATGTACCTACAACTTAATTATTTTGTAAAATGGTTTTCGATAACAATGTTAATTATAAAAATACGTCGCTTTCCTCCCAAAACACTAGGTATCAGTAAAATAATAAAATCTGGTCAGTACTATCTATCGTGATTTTTTTACACGTGTTTTTTGCATTATGTCATACAAGTTTGATAAGGAAACTCATTTCCGCACCAACCCAAGTTTAACAACAGATGAATTTAAAACTGATATGGTTGGCAAGGAGGCCGAGTGGAAAGCTCGCGTTTATAGAAAACTAACACCCACTGACCGATACCTCAATAAAGGATCAAATCATCATCTCAGGTAAAAAAGGGGAGTCACAAAGGCTCTGTCTGTCAGAGCCAAGATAATTTGTGAGCCGGCTGATTGGAACGGGAAATGAAGCATCTGGAAAGAGCCTTTTTCAACAATTTCAACAGGAAAAAGGAAATTACGTTTCTAAATGCAGACTGGAAACGAGTTCGACATACTTCAAGTACGCTGAAACCCCGCGCCACACTACCCCCACCCCAGTCGCCCCAGTGCAGCGCGACGGCGGGGGAATAAATACCACGGAGCTCACCACAGTCGAATCAGTCAACCTCGGAAAGCACGGGAGATCACTTCGCCAATTGCTTCACCGCCTTTGATAATGTGTGCCGCAGCTGTAGACGAAACGACAGGAAGAAATTCCATTGGACCACGGCTTCAAAGCAAGGAAAACACTTTAGATTGATATGGTTTTATTCGCAGCTCCAAAAACAAAGAAATACAATTCACGAATGTTTGCAAGGACCAACCCTCAATGAATATTCTATCTTCTTTCGAAAATATGTAAATTTGAGGCCGGACCATTTGAAACATAAACGCTTCTCTATATACTATCAGCAGGAATTGCACATCTCAGCCGATTGGCATTAGCAGTAACTCCAAGGGTGGTGCTTGTTAAGTTTATGTCCTCTCGATTTTCATTTTTTTTTTGCAAATAGTAGCTTATGGTCTATAAAACAGATTAAAGGAAAAAATCCTTGGATGGATTACTTTTCACTGACAAATAAGAAGACAAAGTTTGCACATTTAAGTCCAAATTGATGCGAAAAGTCTCCAAACTGACGGTAAAGATGGAAATATATTTAGGTACAGGATGACAAAAAGATCGAGGCCCAAGAGCCGCTACATCTCCTAACATAAATTAACAACTCACAGGGGATTCTATTTGAAAAAAACTAACTTTCGACAATTTTTATTTTCTGATGGAGGAAAGTTAATTGTGGACCGCCCTGTAGGTTCTTGTCACTAACCCATGTGGTATTCAGGCACATGTTTCTGGCTAACAAAGTCCCCGCACTCACATCGTTAAATCTTTCGACTCGCGAGATTTTAATTATTAATTAGAGCCCTATTTGTGATTTCGAAAAGGTGAAGTTATTAAATATCTGCGAAACGGTGTGAGATCATAAAGTAGACGACAAAAGTAGGGGGTGATCATAAAGAAATCTATGAGGAAAATACGAAAATAATTTTTAGTACATGGTGATCCATTTAAAAATATAGTTTAGACGCATTTGTGGCCGCACACAAAACTTGAAATGAATATGCAAAGCCATTCTCTAGATACGTCATGATGAATCACTTTGTACATATACTGTTTAATGGAAGGCAAAAGAAATAAAGTGCAATCTAAAGTGTTTTCCGGGCTTTGAAGCCGTAGTTCAATGAAATTTCTTCTTGACTTTTCATCTACAGCTGCGGCAGATATTATCAAAGACGGCCCTATCAAAACTATATAACGAGTCCGCGGGGTTGTCTTCAAGGCACAAAGGTTGTCTTGAAGTTCATACGATGCCTCGTGATTGTGTTTGTTCTAATGGGTATCATTATCATTGTCTTCCGTAATTGTTCTTGGGCAAGAAATGTATCTCCATACTTCGGCGCATTCTGCAGAATACCCTCCCTTAGACGTCATTAAACGTCGAAACGTCGGCAATTTTTTTTATACGTAAAGTAGAAGTTTTTATTCACTGTCCTCCCCCCCCCCCCCCCACTGCTATACCATTCGCCATCTAATTTCCTAAAGGACGCTAATCAACGCCATTAAAATAATTCTTATAAATAATTATTTTGTGTTTCTCACATATCATTTCACGTGCACTATAAAATTTCCCAGGAATAAAATTTCGAATTACCAGGAATTTCAGACAATATTTGCCAGTAAGATTGATTTGGCAACCCTGCGAATCAGTCAACGTCGGGAAGCACGAGAGATCAGTTCGCCCATTGCCTCATCGCCTTTGATAATGTCTACCGCAGCTGTAGACGAAACATCAGGAAGAAATTCCTTTGGATCCCGGCTTCAAAGCGTGGAAAACACTTTAGATTGTATTTTGACCCGCCGTGAAAACCTTCATAGTCTTATGAAATAAAATGATTTTACTAACAATTCAAAAATACGTACGAAAATCACTCTTCAAAAGTGTAATTTTCGACACTAGTCGCACAATATACTATTTTCTACGACTGCGATTTTGCTTCATAAATGATCATTCCTATTATAGAATATACGCAAAGCGTGTGCAAAACCAAGTGGACTTTGCACACGCTTCTGTATGGGAGATAGCGCTTTGCGCACGCTGTTGGCAATATGCGGTTTTCAACGGTAGTTAGTAGTGCGCATTTGTTAATTTTCGAGGCAGGCGTAGAAAAAATCATTTCAAGTCGCTTACTCGACTAACAGATTCCCTGTTTCACTTTTTAAAAATTTGATGCACGGAGCTCATATGTACTAAACTTCTATTTGGTTTAAAGGAATATAAGGAGTGCTCATAAAAAAAGTCATCAAGTTGGATGTGAAATGTCAAAAGAAATGGATGAATAACAGAAATCTTTTCTGTCACAAAGTGATAGCCAACTTGATGACTTTCTGATGAGTATCCCGTCCAAAATCAGTAACTCTTGGATTTTGTTTGTAACAAAAATGTGAAACTTTGCCTCAAAATACAATTTTTTTCGCTTTTCTGAAGCACAATTTTTCTACGTGGGTTAAACTGGAGTTGTCCATATTGTTATCCAATTTTTATAATTGTTAGAACCGTAAGGGCCTTTATAATAATATTATGTTAATGTTTATAAGAAAATTTAATCTCCAAAAGTTATCGGGAACAGGACGAAACTGCCGACGTTTCGACGTTTATTGACGTCTTTATCAAGGCTATTCTACGACTAGAGTGGAAATTGTGTCATAACTCATACTCAAAAGCCGTCAGCACAGGCGAGGAAGAGGATGATGGCTGGAAAATTAACGTCGAAACGTCCGCAGTTTCTGCTTAATTTGTGAAAATTTTCTTTTGGTCCCCTATAACCTTTGGAGTATACTTTTGGAGGACTCTACATCTAGCAACTAAGAAAATTTAAGTTAAATGTTTTGAAAAAAATTAATTTAATGTTTTAAAATGTTTCAGGTTCATTATGGATAACTTTCCATACTATAGAGAGAATAAGCAAGGCTGGCAGAATTCAATTCGCCATAATCTTAGCCTGAATGACTGTTTCGTGAAGCTACCAAGGGATAAAGTACTGGGTAGCGGCGAAGGAGGAGGAAAAGGGTCCTACTGGATGTTGGACCCGAAAGCAGCAAATATGTTTGAAAAGGGAAACTACAGACGAAGAAAAACTAGAAGGCAAAGAATGGGAGAATGTGATGCTACCATATTACAGGTAACTTATAATTCAAATGCACTTGAGGACATATGGTTATAGAAAAGAAAATCTTATTTTAATCCCAAGAATAAAGATAAGTAGCCCTTAAAATATGTAGATCGGATTTCTATTTACCTAGCCTGTATGTATTTCTGCATTCACTTAGTAGGTATACAGAGACGAACTAGGAATAAATCTGCTATATTATTATTCTAACGGTTTTATTTCACGCAATTTGTATTGCACTTATATTATTAGAGTGTTAATTGACATTAGCTTAGTTAGTTCAGCTGTGTTTCCAAAAACGACAATTTGTTGCGGAAAGTTCATGAAGCAATTAAAAAGCATCTGCTAATTCGCAATAGTAAAAAATCATCCGTTTGTGAGGGTAAAACAAAAGGACGGCGTGGAAACAAACAAAAGATAACAAATTAGAAAACAAGCGCTCGAAATGCCGAAAATCGGCCAACTCGATCATAATACAACAAAAACTGTTTACGTTGGGCCTTTATCGAAGCAGGCCTTTGTGCTCTACATAAAATGCAAAAAACTTAAAAACAAACGGGGCGCGTTTAACTGGCTCTTGTTAAAAATAATTTAACAACTTTAGATGCAGTACAGCGTACACTAAATTTACGTCCTACTGCTGCTGTTGAAAGTTTTTACTTGGGCCTTTTCCAGCTTTTTAATTACTCTCTTTTTGCTCTTCAGCAGCAGCAAGCGATTTCTATTTTTAGGTAATTTTCAAATACAAGAAGAACTAAGCAATTTTTTTTTCAGGATGAAGCCATTTCCTTAGTCACCCGTGGAACAATGATTCATTCAGACAATTGCGACAAGAATGCAGTTACAATAGGAGAATCGTCGAAGAAACACAAAAATTCTAGTCTTTTTACCATAGAAAATTTAATTAAGAATCACAGGGAACTGGAAAGTGAGAACTCCAATAGTTTTGTACACGTTACGCAGACTACGAGTTAGTCGTAAAGCATAAGTATACAGATTGTATTTTAAATAAAATGCCATACGATGATTTTTCTTTACGTGATAATATTGTTTTGATAATGAATAGTTCTATTGGTAATTAAATAAACGAAGAATACTTCTGATGGTTGAACGTGTAGTTATTTACATTACAAGCTAAGAAAGTAACTGTGGCCATGAAGTGTGTCACTGCCACACTCTCGTCATTGCCACCCTCGACTACTGCTCGGGCATAACATGCCCTCGTCTCTTAACATGCCCTCATGTGTTATAAGACTGATCTCCTACGCCACTGGAAAAACTGCTCAAAAATTTAAACAAAAAAACTGTTTGCAAAAATAGCATTATTGACTTTACTGCGGTATATACTAAATCATATTTCGAAGATATGGATGTAAAATAACTGGTTTTAGAGTTATTTGAGATAATTTAATTGTTGCTGAAAAACGCCATTATATGTTTACCTGTGAAACGTAACTCCAGGCTCCTTTCTATAGCCGCTGCTTTTCCAACCGTAAGCAGTACATCCCACCATTGTAAACAACACAATTATTTATAATATTCAAAGTCTTGCAAAATGCAATTTATTGCAAAAAAAACACATAGCCAACGAAACGTTTGGTTTTCGTCTTAAACATGGCGTCTCATTAGTTTTGATAACAGCTGTCAATGTAGCGGAGAATTGCGCGCGCGGATTCCATTGTCTACCTATTTAAAGGATTCAATATATCTCGATAAATCAAGAAGTTTTTTATTACTAAATTCCTATCGTACTGCAAGCGCACGCTCTGACTCATGTAAACAAAACAGCAACGATGATGCATTGTCCTGTCAGTTCGCGTTTCAAAATGTTTAGTCAACCCGGCTTTCGCGACGCTCTTCAAAATCCCGTCAAATTACCGGTGAAAACCTCAAGAAAATACGCGAAATTGTGTCAAAATGTGTATTTAAATGTTTCGAACCCGAAGTTCACAGAGGTACCGCGGAAGTTACTAAAGTGACAGCTTTTCGGGAACGATCTGTCGCTACCATCGGCCATTTTGTAAAAGACGTCGGCCATATCGTAGGGACTGACTTTTGATTGGTAAAACACTGCCACCTAGACTATAAGGCCGTAAAGCAGAATCTGTGACGTCACAATCGTGGTCCAAGGTCACCATTTAAAAAGCATGGATTTCATATAATTTGGAGTATATTTTCCGTGATTTTACTGTGATTATTCCGTTTTTTAATGCGAATTTTGTTTTTATGAACATTACTGGACTTTAAGAAACATATTAGAGTTGGTGCTAAATTCGGAGCTATGCAATTTGGTGTTTTAAAAACTGTGATAATGCCTACCGGTGCTAGGTGACGGGGTGCAGCACAAACTTTAAAGAATGGTCTTAAAAAATAGGTTTTTGGTTTCCCAGGGATGAAGATTTAAGAGAAAAATGGATTAGAGCTATTAAAAGAGAAGATTTCGGGCCTGGAGAACATACTAGGGAGCGTTTATTCATAAATAATAGAGACAAGAATTTTAGAAAAAGTTAGGTTATCCCTCAGATTTTCTTTATAAACAAAGCATGAATTCCATGAACTTTGTAGAAAAATGGTGTTTTAGGTTATGTGAGGTACATTTTTGCAAGGGTGGAGTACAGAAAAAGTCTATTTTTTACCACAACTTCAATCAAAGTTTAACAAAGAACAGCTGTGTTAGTTATAAATGAAAGCTTTAGCCCTTTTCGGAAACTGCAATCCAATTCCAACCTCCTTTACTCTGAACCAAATATTTGATCCCCAGTGTTTACACCATTAAGAAAGTACTAGTGACGTCATTTAATACTTGGACCAAATATTTGGTCCATGCAGTGTAAACGAGTAAATGTGATAAATGGTCTATATAGAAATACATTGAGACCAAATAAATCTGTTTATGTAACAAATTTTGAAATTTGTAACAGGGCGGAGCCAAGGTTTTGTATGAGATAATATAAAATATTAGAAAACTCTTTTTGCATCCTTCGCTCTGGGTGAACTAACTCTTGGGAAAAAAAGCTACATTCTTAACAGTTTTTATTTAGAAAGTTAAATTGAACCCTCTATACTTGTCTACTGGCCAGTTTACTGTTCTAGTTTATACACTTCAGTGTGGCCTTTTTCAAATTCAGGAATCAGGATTAGTCACTGAGGGTTAACCTAACTTTTTTGTATGAAACTAGACATTTATATGTAAGTACTCTGTATTTATCAGACATACAATAGCTTACTACTATTTTTCCTTCACACCCTCTTTCTATTGAAACCAGAAAACGGATTTTCTAGACCTGTTCTTTACATTGATTTCTCACCGTGACCCTCAACCACGTTAGAGAAATTTTCAACGCTTTTAAAGCACTTGTTGTTAGTTTAAATGTGGCACTAGCTGCGAGAAATGTCCCGCACAATTTATAAAAACAAAAGTATGAGTACATACAAAGTGAATAATATTAGTCGCAAAGTCGGCAAAAATATTTGAACTCCATACAATATACAATTCAAATGGTCTTAAACTAATGGCCTTGGACCACGACTGTGACGTCACAGTTTCTGCTTCACGGCCTTATGGTCTAGGTAGCAGTGGGTAAACACCAGAGACTTTGTAAGCACCAAGCATCATAGACATCGACATGAGAGTTTGCCAGTAAATAATAAGTAAGGTAAGAATTATCATTATTCTGGCTGCATCTGACATAGGTTTTGCTTCTTATGCTAAGTCCAAAATCCACATGTAAGCGGAAATGCGGAAAAGCTGGAAAATTATTTGACATAACGTCAGATGAATTGACAATGGTCAACCAATAGGACATGCAATTGATAATGCAATCCACTTGATAGTGCCAAACCACTTCCGCAAGTTCGCGAGCCAGGAAATTCTCCTTCTACCTGGTCCTCTTCTTCCCTCCACTTTACCTTGCAGGAACACCTGTAGTAGACGATACTTGATAGGGTTTCTCATAACATGGCCCAAATACTCAAGTTTGCGTTGTTTTATGGTATTCATGAGAGTTAATTGGCAGTTCATTTTTCGAAGGACTTCTTCAAAGCTCTTGATCCTTTTTTCTGTTGCTTCGGAGAACGTCCAAACCTCGACACCATACAATAATGCTGAGAAAATATCGCATTTTATCATTCTCTTGTTGAGCGTCATGCTGAGATCTCGACAGCAGAGGAAGTGTTTCATTTGTGTGAACATTGTTCTTTCTAGCCTTTTCTATTCTGCACTTTATTTCTTTGGAGTGGTCCTACGAATCATTAAGTTTATATCCAAGATAAGTAAAATTACGCACTCTCTGGATAGCTTCGTTTTTACAATAAAGCCCACCGCGTTGATTAGGGGGACTTACTTATAACCATGTATTTGGTCTTCTTGACATTCCATTCCAATCTGTATTGTTCGCTTGTGTGTGTACCTCTGTTGGTAAGTTCTTGTAGCTCCTCCAAGTTAACGTTTATTAGCTCAGATTTAGCCAAGATATTGTTTATTAGCTCACCATTCACCTTAACGCCGTCTGTAGTGTCTTCTAGTGCCTTCCTACATATTTTCTCCCAGTAGAGATTGAACAGTAAGGGTGATAAGATGCAGCGCTGTCGGACTCCACGTTTGATTTCTAAGGTGTCTGACTAGTTATTTTCAAGATATATAGTTGCTTTCTGATTCCAATATAGATTGGAAATTATCCTTATGTTCTGTCCATCCAAGCCCGTTTTACGAAAAACTCTTACCATTGTTTCGTATTGACAGCGGTCGAAAGCTTTAGCATAGTCTATAAAGCACATGTGAACGTCGCAATTCATATCCCTACAGCATTGTATAAGAACTTGTGTGGCCAATAATGCCTCTAGAGTACCGATGCCGTGGCGAAACCCGAACTGCGACTTAAGCGCTTCCGCTGGTATATGGTCGGGACCAGTAGATTTTCTGATTACCGTCAACTGATATCATTGGACCTTCAGTATTGTTTGCTTCATCAGGTTTTTCTGGACGCCGGTCATCTTTGAAGAGTTCAAGTATGTATTTCTGTCATGTCTTCAGTTTTTCGTTTACTTCATAGACTTTTCTTGTTCATCCATGTTTTCTGTTGTTCTTTTTTTGTGTCTGCCTGTGAGTTCTTTGATCTTTTTATACATATTAAATGTTTACAATCAAGTTCTTCAACCTCTTGACATTTCTCGCTCATCCATCTTTCTTTAGCTTCTCTGATTTTTTGTTTAATGGCACTATGAATTTGTCGATAAGCTATGGGGTTGGCAGTTTTCACCTTTCGTTTGTCTTCCATCATCTCTAAGATTTCGTCGGTCATCCACTGCTTCTTTTTTTGTTGGTTTTTATTAGGGGTCAGGAATTGCTCAAAAGCCTGGGTCACCGATTCTTTGAAAGCTGTCCACGATACTCTATTTGAACTTCCTCCGTGTTGTCTTCCGCAATTCTTCACTTATCGTCCTTTCCACTGCCTGTTGTAGTTCCTTATCCTACAGCTTGTCAACATCATATTATTTTTTA
The DNA here is from genome assembly GCA_951812265.1 of Taphrorychus bicolor. NCBI lineage: Eukaryota > Metazoa > Arthropoda > Insecta > Coleoptera > Curculionidae > Taphrorychus > Taphrorychus bicolor. The sequence goes on along the minus strand of OX638303.1, from coordinate 29,956,423 downwards.
TTCTGTATGACTTGGGTAATCTGAGTCTTTCGTGGTTTAGCTCTCAGTACGCAGACTATGGAAGAGTGATCAGATGGAACATCTGCTGCTGGGTAAGATTTGACCGAGATTATGCTGTTTCGAAACCTCTGATTAATTATGATATAATTTATTTGATTTCTTACGATATTAATCTGGTTTGTCCGCTGGTACTTTCCAAGTGTACATGCGTCTTGGTGGTAGTTTGAACAATGAATTTGTTATTACCGTAAGTTCTTCTTTGCAGAATTGTACCAGTCTATCTCCTCTTTCGTTCCTCCGTCCCAGACCAAACTCGCCCACTATTTCGTCCTCCTTTCTATGTCCCACCTCAGCATTGAAGTCTCCCATTACTATGTTTACCTCTCTTGCCTTAACATTTTTAAGTTCTTGTTTTACTTGCCATTCTTGTGGTTTTTCCAGCCATGAAGATTTGACACCGTACATGGCACCGTGATGGCACTGTACAAACGTCGTTTCAGTGAATGCCACTTCGCTGTTAAATTCCTCGGTACCACCCATATCTGGAGCCCCCCCCCCCCCAGCCGCCAACTGAGGGGGCGCTCGATTGGGGACTAGCAAACCCGCCCGAGAGATGTTATGTTATGTCTAATTTAGGTAAAATATTTACAAAATTCTATATTCAATCTATTGAGTACAAACGCACCCATTCTGACGTTTCTCGAATTTGACGCCATCTTATTATTATTTGAAAATATTCGCGTATCTTGGCGTGTGTGATGATGTTATATACAATTTTCATAGCTTTATTCTTACATGGTCCAAGAGTCCTTTCAAGAAGGCAGTTTAGATATCGCGCAACATTATTATGGTTTTGCCACGGATCCTGGTCACCCCGCTAACGTCTACACTCTTTTCAAAAAAACTGGAATTGGGCCATGTCTTCGGCAGAGAAGTGGTGCATTATAAAACGTAGTACAAATAATTAATGACACACAAGCCTTTAACAAAAATATATATGTTAACTTGTTTCGAAAATTGCTGAAACAAGGTAAAAATCGACTCTTAGAATTCAAGAGCACCGTTTGGCGCATTTAGGTTATAGACTGGTCTAATCGGGTTTTGATTGCATTTAAACAAAAAGAGAGAGAGAGAGAAAGCGAGAGAGAGGGAGAGAGAGTGATAGTTACTAATAAGAAAAAGGAGCGAGGAGTAATGCGGCTGAATAATATTAGCTATATCGCACTCTCCTGGGATTCATATCTATAACTAAAGATTATTGTCAATGAAAATCTAGTAACTATTTTTGGTAACTTTCTTATCTTGTAAAAATCTTTCTTTTTGGCTTATGAATACGTATTTGGCTTTTACTCCTCCTAGCTATAAAAGAGAGTACTTCTGGTTTCACCGGAAGCAAACGCCATCTTTGGTTTTCAAACGAAAGCTCCAAATTTTTATTTCAAATTTCGATTTTACAGTCCATTTTAAGTCATTTTTGTCAAAAAAACTATGCTGCTTTCTGCTGCATAAAAACACTCAACTGCTTTCTATAAATTTGGGGCTTGAAAATCGGATCTTCCAACTTTTAATAAGCTAGTCAATAGGAAAGAGATGAAAAACATATGTGAATGGGGTATACCTACCCATTTTCACAGAGCACATACAATGAGCGACCAAGGTATTTCTTGCCATTTTAATTCAGAGCAGGGCACATAAAATTATTAATTACTCAACATATATTCCTGGTGATGATCGACAAAAAAACTAATACATTTACTTATTAGATATATCTTCTTACTTTTGAGAGCCTTTATTTTTTAAACCGATATGGTTTTACACCATTCTCTTGTACGTATTGAGATAATGATACCTGCATATTTTCAAGACTAATGAGATTTATTTCATAAATAAATGATATAGAAGGTCCCCCCCAAACCAAAAATAGTTAAAATCCAACACTGGTACACCGTTTTTAGAATAAATAATTTTATATTTGTGGACGTGAATACAAGTACATATTGTATGTTTTTGAGTTAGGAAACATAAACCCCCCGTGGGTTGCGGCGAGCGGCATCCTTTGGATCTTTATGTTATGATGTTTGACTTGATGTGTTTTAATGTTCGCGCCGTATCCAGGCAAACAAACACTTTCGGTTTCTAGAACATCGCTATTTACTTATTCGGTTGCTTTTTATTGCCTGGAAAGCCGCTCTGCGACAAACGCGCCGTGGGTGGTCTTTGTCGAGCTTTATTTCCAAGAATTTATTTTATAATCATCAAAACCGATCATCAAGTCAAGGTAGTTTTAAAACCAAAGGAAAGATAAACAGATGTATACTTCTCTACAATATATTTACAAAACATATAATACTTCTCGTTTGCGCTTAATAAAATATGACCCATTCCCACATAAATGCCTTCTATACTTTGTACATACGTACAGTAAAAATATAATACGTAATAGTAAAATATAATAAATACATTTGACCAGGCTACCCTGAAGCTTAAGCTAGAGGATTTCTTTTCATTAGTTCGATGTCCGAATCCATCATTTCCTTAACGAGGTCTAAAAATGACACCTTGGGGGCCCATCCAAACTTTTCTTTGGCTCTCTTTGGATCACTCAGTAAGAAATTCTGTTTTAAAATAAAAAAAATGGTGTGTGGAAAGCAGAAAAGACAACTAAATTCAAAAACATGGTTTAGATGGTTAGTTAGATGACCATTTAAGAAAACTATTTCTGAGAAAACCATTTCTTGCCGAATATTATTTATTATACCGTGTGTTTCATGTGATTTAATGTAATATTGACATTACGTATACGGGTTATTCAAATTCATCGAATTAGCTTAAATGGGGACGAATATGCCCATTTTAGTACCTACTCAACAAGACGTTTTTAAATAAAAAAAAACTTAATTACTTTCGGAAATTTTTAAAAGAAAAACGAAATTTGCTATATTTCTTTTCTTATTTTTCTAAACTTAATTGAAGAAATTTTGAAAAATAAATTTCACTTTCTCATTCGAACTTTTTCTTTTTTACGAGATTCCAATTTAGCTCAATCTAATCTAGTTTACAATTTCTGAGATTCCGATGATTCGTTGTAAGCTGCATTCTCAGTCTAAGTAGAAAATTAAACTACGTAGTACCTAGTACCATTGTCTATATGCATACAGGGTGTCCGTTTCGGTCGAGTTCAACCATGGATATCTCGGTTATTTGAAGAGATACGTACGTCGAAGAGGCCGTAAGTCGATTAAATTAGGACAAAAATGCGTATTTTCGAGCTTGCTAAGATGCCGTTTTAAAAATTATAAAATTCGGATTACTTCCGGAACTAACAAAATTTCGAGAAAACAATAAGCAAATAAGGGTACTTACTACATCAGTAGGCCTAAAATATTTGGGATCCACCTTCACCCTGACCGCGCCTGTGTCTTTTTCCTTTCCCACTTCGTTCACTCCTTCTCCTTCCCAAACAATTTCTTTTCCCACGTGTCTGAACGCCAGTTCGACAAATTCTCGTACGCTGTGAGTTTCTCCCGTGCCAATCACAAAGTCTTCAGGTTTTTCCTGTTGCAACATGAGCCACATGGCCTATAAAATACAAAAAGTTTAACCTAATTAATCAGGAGGACAAATTATGTATGATCGTTTTCATTTTGTAAATGTTGAATGTTGATACATATTAGTTATGAGAAAAACGTAAATGAAGTTTGTAGTTACTAATTTGTGTGATACGATAAAAAATATAAACTATTGAACGTCGTTGTAAGTTTACCCCCAAAACTTCCCATCTTGTTAGAGCTTTTTTAATCAATACGTCATGGACAATGCTGGGCAATGTACGATGCTAAATTCCACAATCTTAACATCATAAAAAATTATAAATATCTTTCAATGGTGCCTGGAATGGGGCTCTTCCCAGCTATTATATTTCGCTATTTAAAAGCAAGAAATTTACCATTCACTTTTACTCCCGCCAATTTAAATGTCATATTTAACATAACACCAAAATTACTCAATGTTAGATTAAAAAGGTCGGTCATCGGTTCGGGTTCCGGTTGACATAAAAATGACAGACCAGCTGATTTTCATCAAAGCTGATTAGTTGGAATTCAGCTGGTCTGTCGTTTTTATGTCAACCAGAACCAGAACCGATGCGAAACGAAAATGACTTTTTCAACTGCAGCACGTGGCGCTCACTAAACTTGCGCAATATAGTTATTTTCCCAACAAGTGCGGAAAACGATACTTTTCTGCACGCGATTGCAGTTGGCCGAACGAAGCGCAGCTCTCCGGCCAAGCAGTCGAGTGTGGAAAAGATGCTTTCCGCAAGTTTTTTTCTATCACTGTTTTCAATAAAAATCACTAATTATTTATTATAATACATTAGGTACAACGACATATTTAAGTTTAACTATTATTGTTAATATTAAAAGTAAACGAACATTTGCTGAAGTCGGCACACAAGTTTCATCGTCTCTTGACTGAAGGCGTTTAGTGGATTACGATGTTAGTTTAAGAAAAATTGTATCTAATGTTCTTTCGTTTCACTGGAGCTTAGATTCACAGCTGCAAGAATAAAGATGAAGGGTGAACCTGCAAGATCGGATCTTGAGGAACATGCAACAACGGATAGAATTTTGTTTGACATACTTTCTCGGAATTTTGTTGAATCTTGCATATAACATTCAGCAACTGTCGTGGACTTCTAACCTCCAAGTCATTTAATGTTAGTTATACCTTCGCCAGAATTTGCTAACATAGTAGCTGAAGATGAAGACCAGATATGTAACAGATCCGATATGTGTGTCTCCGAAGACCTGTATACTCTTCAGGGGTAAGGCCTATTTATACAGCAATTTCTGAAGGAATTTTGCCAAAGCAATTTATTCCTATGTATACTCTCTTCCTATAGAACACGAAGAATCTGTTGTGGGGGGTGGTTGATTTACGGAGGCTTGCAAATTTTCTGTAGTACTGCAAATAATTTCCATTATTCACCTGTTGGTATGATATTACAAAGCTTCTGTTGGTATGATTTTTTTAATTGAGGATATATATACATATACAAGATATCCTTAGTCAACCACGTCAGCTAGAGTGATTTTTGAGTTCTAGAAGCTCCAGTTAAACCAAACACAGTAGCCACCTTCATAATTAAATAAATATCATCCGAAGTCACATTCAAGAATCTTATAATTTCATCTTTTGTGAATACCTTCGCTTTTTCGGGCTTCCAGCCACCGCTTTGCTTTGCTATTACGCTGGTAGCTTGTAATACTCATAGCTAATTATGTCCACATTTTTTTCTAGCTTCATAGTAGTTTTCAACATGAAGTATCCTGATCCTAAGGTATTTGTAAGACTTCTTCTTATGACGCCGTCTCCCTCCGAAGGTTGGCGATTCAACTGGCTATAATGGTGCGTGAAACTGCACCCCTGAATATCTCAATAGACGTTCGACCAAACCACCTTCTCAGATCCCTGAGCCACGAATTCTGCCGTCTGCTCACAGATCTTTTGCCCTCGATCCTTCCCTCAATAACAGGCGGAGTATTTCATATCGCTCTCCTCTCATGATGTGACCGATGTATTGCAGATTTCTTTCTTTTATTGTTGTTAATAGTTCTTTATTTGTATTCATCCGCCTGAGTACCTCTTCGTTGGTTATTCGGTCTATCCAGGATACGCGCAGAACACGTCGATATAAGTACATCTCGAATGCGTTGATCTGACGCTCCAGTGATTCATTAAAAGTCCAGCTTCACATCCATATAGAAGGACCGGGAAGATATAGCAGCGTATCATTCGCACACGCAGCTGCAGACTCAAGTTACAGCAAGCGAAGAAGCTGAAGGAAGAAGAAGAATCCTCATTGATGTAAATGAGCGTCTGTAAATTTCGATTTTAGGGTCATTGGTTTCGTTGACGAACGCGTCAAGATATTTTATAGCCGAGACTTGTTGTACAACCGCGTTGTTAATTCTGATGGTTGCTAGTTTTGGTATCTTGGAGAATACAAAAATCTTGGTCTTGGCAACGTTCATTTGTAGTCCGTGCTGCATGCTATGTTCGACAATACATTCATCATGCTCTGGAGATGCGGCAGGCCAAATACAATGTAAAGTGTTTTCCGGGCTTGGGACTAACGAGAGAGGCTATTGATATCTTTAAACTCGACAACAATTTCAACAGGAAAGAGGAAATTACGTTTCTAAATGCAGGCTAGAAGCGAATTCTATGACATATTTCAAGTGCGCCGAAACCCCGCACCACCACTACCCCCACCCCAGTCCCTTCACTGCAGCGCGACGGCGGCGGAATAAATACCACGGAGCTCACCGCAGTCGAATCAGTCAACGTCGGAAAGCATGGGAAATCACGTCGCCCATTTCCTCATCGCCTTCGATAATGTCTGCCGCAGCTGTACCGGACCACGGCTTCCAAGCCAGAAAAACACTTGATTGTATAAGGTTTGCAAACTTTCGAGAGATTTGCAAAATAAGTTAGAAACACTTCATCTTTCAAGCTCTTCACCTGGTTTTCCTTACACCAATGAAAATTGAACACCATTGAAAATAATACCTGCATATTCCTTTTTGTAGCGTATTGTTGACTTTGACCGTAATAAATCTAAACTTTGAGAGGCTGTTACGGCGAGTTTTTCATCCGAGGAGTCCAATGACTTCATTTTGCAATATATTTCTGGGAGCAAATACTTAAATTGACGTACTTCACTTCTGTATCAGTAATGGAGTAGGTAAGTCCCATGACCTTCATTTGATAATTTGGTTGTTGCAAAGAACCAAAATTGAAAAATCAGTGCGGAAAACATTTTTTCCGCACTAGTGCGTCACTTATTTCAAAAATATCACATCCTACCTTATTCCACGGTAAGTCTGGATTTTTGTGATGTTTCAGAGGTTCTTTATTTTGTGAAGTTGCAACAGTAAGACACTGATGACTATTATTTGTTTACGTATGTTGTACCTTTTTTTTTAATTTTGTTTAATTTAAACTTTATTTCTGCAAAATCGTGATATAACGAACAAACCAAAAACATGTTCTTGTCTTTGTTTAAAAACGAAACTGCGATTGTCATCTGTCACTTGTCATCTCAAAGTCCTTTTTGACATGATGTTCATTTCAGCGGCGTACCTATAAGCCATTCACTTATTATTGTCGTCAAATAGGCGTTGGAAAATTGACTTTGACATTTTTATCGTATCTTCTCAACATGTGTTAAAAGGAGATGGTATAAAAAAAACGAGAGTTTCAAAGGTACCTAGATGACAAAAATAAGTAAATGGGTAATACATGTAACACGCAATATAGTCGTTTTCAGGAAGATAGTCATCTAGGTAGCCATGGAAATATAGGATTTGTGGTGGCAGCCCTTCTTCCAAAAACGTTTTAACTGAACATGGGAAAATTCTTTTCTTTTATTGGTATCAATGACATCTCGCTCAACATTAAAAAGCTGGCGTGACGCTTATGTTCTATCCTTGTTTTCTGTTCGTATTTTGAGAAAGAGAGCATAATATTACGTCCGTCGATTCCTTGGAAGCATCTTTGTAAATTTTTGTGAGTAATTAGTAATTTTCAAATAACTACACTGCCTATTATCATCAAAGAGTCCTTTTAGGACTAGTTTTATACTCAACAACTCCATATAGTGAAAGCACAAAGTGAAATAAACCTAGCTGGTAATAATTAATCATCATTCATCAATAACTGCTTGAATGTGGTTTTCGTGTCTCAATTTTGAATTTTTGTCACTCTACTCTGGCATCTTATTTTGCAGAGGTTGAGGGTTGCAGATGAGCTTTCTGGGACATGAGGTGAATTGTGTTAATAGTTATGGGTACAAACGCAGCATAATAATTGGAATTGAGCAAAATTTGAGAAATAAATTGTGTTGGAAAATTACAAAATTTGAGGTTAAAATCCGATAAATGCGTTAAGGTCGCTACGCACCGAAATCCGATCTAGTGACTTTTCTGGTAACTTTTCAATTATTTTTAAAAGGTGAGTTTACAATGTCAAGTGTCCCATTTTGCATAATTATACAATATAGTTCAATATTTTGTATTATTAATATAGTTCGATTTTTTTTCAATTAGTTTCAATAGGTTATTTAACTGTTTTAAGCTCTTGAGTTCAACAGGATGAAGTGTAAAATCGGTGTTCGTCCCAGGCATAAAACTCGCACTAGCTAAGAGTTGTAAATTGAAATTTGAGCGATCGCATGTCGTCGGATTGCTAATGAATTTTTGATATACCGGCCGAAGCATCTGGGATCACTTAAAAATGAATTTCCCACAATCGGAGCCAGCTCCTTCAAACTGGTTCTGCAAAACGACTAGAGTTGAATTTAAAAGACGAAGTCAATAAGAATAATAATTTCTTAGAGTTAGTAGTATTATCGCTTAGGGCTTAGGGATTGAAGAAATAAAATCTTCTAAGGTATTTAATGGCTTTACTTGATTAAAAAAAGTCAAAGAGAAGACAGTCTGTGGAGTGTATAAACCCTCTGGGTGACGTATGTAGATGTTAATCAGGGTCGGAATGTTTAAAATTATTGTTTTAAAAATGTTAAAAACAATTACTGTTCAGAATCCTTCAGTTTTACATAAAACAACTAACTTCATAGTTTATTTAAAGTTCTTCAGGAGAAAACAATAAATAGTTCCATGTTTGCAAGTACTTAATTTAGAAAAAACGATCATTAAAAGTTTACGAAAAAAACATTGTGTTTTTTCTCATTACATAAGGACCGCACCCAAAAGAACTACCCCCCGTATAATATTTTATTTTTCAAGCGGACTAAAAGTAAGTGACCTAAAACTACCACTAAAGTGGGCTTTCTAATCCTGAGACAAAAAAGTTGCAAAAAAGTCCTAGGCAGTAAAAATAAAGTCAAAAGTCACCGCGACTGTCATGGTGACGCATATTTAAACTATTTTTTTTTCAAGCGGACTAAAAGTACGTCATTTGTTTTCTCCATACGCACACCTAAAGTGGGCTTTCAAATCCTGAGACCAAAAAAGTAGCAAAAAAGTCCTAGGCAGTAAAAGTAAAGTCAAAAGTCACCGCTAGTGTCATGGTGGCGCATATATGAACGATTTTCATTCACCAAAATTATTTTAATAATAGATGACACCAGATAAACCGATCTGAGTGTATTGCCATCTTTACATTCTTGTTGAAAAAACAAAGGACAGAAATACTCTCAGAGCACTCAAGAGCACCATCCCAAACCGTTATTAGTCGAAATCGCATAGGTTCTCGAATTCCGAATTCGTCTGTTAAATGTCATGCGCTTCATCATATTTATCTGTCAATGTGACATTTATTAATTTAGTATTGAAAATAATGCTACAAATTCTTAGTTTACCATAATCATTGGTTATTATTTAATACATTAAAACCATTGAACCTTGAAAACCACCATTCTAACATATTCTATGTATTTTACAAATAATATACGCAATTGGGTAAGTACCTAGACCCGCTTAAAGAGGATGAGAGAAAATTGCAAAACTGAACCACTTTTAAACAGATATCTTATTTATTGCATGCTTGAAAAAAAAATAGTATATGTTACTCGGAGTAAAAGGTCTTTTTGTGCTTCGCCCAGTTGCAGGCCTCAGCTTCGCTTCGGCCGTCAATCTCTGGGCTCAGCACGAAAAGACCAACTTTTACTCCTAGTGACATAATCTACTATTATTCACCACAATTATTTGAACACTAGATGACACTAGATAGACCGATCTGAGTGTATTGACATCTTTACATTCTTATTAAAAAAACAAAGGATAGGAATACTGTCAAAGCGCTCGAGAGCACCACCCGAAACCGTTATGAGTCGAAATCGCATAAGTTCTCGAATTCTGAGTTCGTCTTATTCATCATATTTATCTGTCAACGTGACTTTTATTAATTTAGTATTGATAATAATCCTACAAATTTTTAGTTTACCATAATTTACCTAAACCACCTAAACCATCGGTTATGATTTAATACCATTAAAACCATTGAACATTGAAAACCACCGTTCTAACACATTCTATTTATTTTACAAATAATATACACCACTAAATGGGTAAGTACCTAGACCTGCTTAAAGAGGATGAGAGAAAATTGCAAAACTGAACCACTTTGAAATAGATTTCTAATTTCTTGCATGCTTGAAAAAAAAATAGTATATGTTACTCGGAGTAAAAGGTCTTTTTGTGCTTCGCCCAGTTGCAGGCCTCAGCTTCGCTTCGGCCGTCAATCTCTGGGCTTAGCACGAAAGACCCACTTTTACTCCCGGTTATACTGGAAGTAAATGTTAACTTGCGTATTTTAATTAAAACACCCAGTTATTTTTGCATTTTTTTGATTCGTCTCGAAATTCTAAGAATATTTTATGTTTGAAATACGCCACTTCTTGGCCTTTCGAGGGCCGTAACTTGCAAATGGCATTTTTTATTAAGAAGTGTCAAATTCAAAATTTAGATTCGTGTTGAAAAGTTAAGGGATTGAGAAGATAAGGAATGTAAAAAACCGTTCCTCTCTAACTCAACCGATTTGAAAGTTACGGCCCTCGAATAGCCAAAAACTGGCGTTTTCAAACGTCAATATTTGGAAAACTCTTTTACACAAAATATTCTTAGAATTTTGAGACGAATCCAAGAATTCAAAAATATTCAGAGTAGAAGTGGCGTCATCTTCAAAATGTTTTACATCAATAGAGCAAGACCAATCACCTATATGTGTAATTTTTCAGAAAGATTCTATTTAAATTCCTGGTATTGAAAACGGTGAAAGTTTTTGTAGCGCATTCATAATGCGCAGTGGCGCAGTGAATAACAGCACCACCCCACATCGCTCATTACCTAAATGTCTCGAACATCTCATGTACAACTTTTTGTGAAATTAGTCGTGAATCAATTAACGGGAATTTGAAGAGAATAAGGGTAACTGCATCAAAAGCTTTCCCTCAAAAATCGTAAAAAGAAAGGTGAAGTTGAAAAAGATAATAATAATAATATCTATATTGCCACCAAAATCGACATAGTCAACAAAGCAACGACAAAAAGAAAAAACAAGAAAAAACATTCTAAAAATTAAATGACATAGTTGCTAGATGTAGCGTCCTTAAAGGTATACTCCAAAGCTTATCCGGAACAGGACAAAAGAAAATTTCCACAAATTAAGCAGAAACTGCCGGCGTTTCGACGTTTATTAACATGTTTATCAAGGCTAAAAAAAAACACAATAGCAGCATTAAATAGGTGACAAACGCAATTAAACAGTGACTTAATACTGTAATTTTGTTTTTTATCTTACACTGTTTGTGATTGTTACTAATCTAATGAATAACTGCTTACAAACATGATATAGAAAAAAAAACGTTAAGCAGTTGTTCATTAGATTAGTAACAATCACAAACAGTGTAAGATAAAAACAATATTACAGTGTTAAGTCACTGTTTAATTGCGTTTGTCACCTATTTAATGCTGCTTTTGTGTTTTTTTAGCCTTGATAAAGACGTCAATAAACGTCGAAACGTCGGCAGTTTCTGCTTAATTTGTGGAAGTTTTATTTTGTCCTGTTCCCGATAACCTTTGGAGTATTCTAAAAATTGTTCCTGGTATGCAGCCACTCCCAGAATCACAATACCCTCTGAAACTTTGCTTAACAATCCATAGATTCAGCTATAAGGCTCAAGTAAAGCTAAAGCCACAGTGGCACTTACCTAGCAGAAAATCAGTTGTGACTTTTTTAAATGATAAGAGGAGTGGTCTTGTCTTTAATAGTATTAGGTAATAGGTTAAAGGCCATGAGCGCCTGATAATATGGACTTTTCTTATAAAAAAAGTAGAGTTGTACAATGGCACTCTGAGCTCCCAGAGTGCCATGGCACTCTGAAACGCAGACATCTGTCTGCGCCCCTGGTGTTCATGGTCATACTTTGAGCGTATACATCCGCGTTTCGTGTAAATAAATTATAGTGCACTCTTACAAACATTACTAGCGATCGGACATATAACGATGGGGCAGTATCGATTGTGCTTCGACATAATATATTTGCATTAGTGTAGTGACTTATAGGCAATTTCTAAGTCTGCGCATTAGGGCGCAGAAACTGTTTAGTCTATTTTCCAAAATTTGAATTTGCTTATCATATGCTAAAGTTTGATCAACCGTCATCCCCAAAAATTTTACTGTGTCTGATACAGGAAGTGAACCGCCACCAATACTGTCATACAAAGACTTAAGAGAGTTACCCAGTTTGCTAAACGTCAACAGACCTGTCTTCTCGCAGTTGACCATCAGGCCACTGGCCGCACACCACCAATCCCCCCCCCCCCTTATTGTGCAGGGCCATTATAATCCTAAATACTTCCAGATCATCTATTGGCCTCAAGAAGGCTGTGTTGGGGTTGCCAATAACATTTTCCACAAAAACATCTTGCAGGCGAGCCACAGATGGTGTGTCAAACTTTCCCAGGAACAAGTCTGCCACAATGGAGGGATTCCCCACTGACACTTCATCAACGTCAAGTATTATACTATTTTGACCACCGTTTGAAGTCAGATTTCTATAGATACTCCAAGCCGTTTTTGTTTTGTTATTTGAATTATGAATATGATTTTTATTAAGCGCTGTTTGATAATGTGAAATAAACTCACTATAATTGTTTCTTTTGTTCTTGTAGATATCCAAATTAATCTGGCTTCCAGTATTCTTATACCGCACATATAAGTCCTTTACATTTTACAACAAGATGTTCTGGTCACTTAAAATCAATCATTGATTGAATGGGACAGAGATACTTATGTAATTTGGCGCCTTTTAACATCATTTAGGTGAGAAATACATTTGCAAATAAATGGAACTAGAAACAGGCTTTCAAACGTCGTATAGAAAAAGCATATATTCTATTTAACATTTTTATAAATATGGGCAGCAAAATGTTATTAACGTGTTTCAGTGTTTTTTCTGAATTGAGTGATAACTTTTAAAATGGACGCACTGTATAAACTTACCTCAACATAATCTCGAGCGTGTCCCCAATCTCTTTTCGAATTCAAATTTCCCAGAACCAAACATTCGCTTAGTCCGAGGTGTATCTTTGCTACCTCTCTTGTCACCTTTCTGGTAACAAATGTCTCTCCTCTCCGCGGACTTTCATGGTTAAACAAAATTCCGTTGCACGCAAACATGTTGTATGCGTCTCGGTAGTTTATCACGATCCAAAAAGCGTACAGTTTGGCACATGCTAAAATAGATAAAGTATTGCAATTGGCAGACCTGCTTATAAAATGTTCAACTTTAGCGTTATTTAGTTAAAGCAAATTTCGTTCCGTAATGTCAACAAGAACTAAACACAAAAATAAAATAGTAGAAAATAGAAATACAGTAACTACAAAAAATTCTAATAATCAACAAAGCAATGATGCCTCTAAAGAAAAGGCCTCTAATAGTCGCTTTTTCCTTGAAGGAGATTACAACGGTAAAAAAAAACATAAATTGAGGTTAGACATGAAATGAGCCTTATGCAGAGAACATAATTAAGGCACATTAAATAATAATTTAACATTCGTTTCCACTGATAGTACTTTTAGAAGAAAAAACTGTATGGTTTTCTCACTGATGTTTTTGGCCACGTTTTTTGGTTACTAAGTGGTTGCTGCGTGCCACCACTTAACCAAAGAGCACTTTAAGGTAAACCACTTGTAATAACCTCTTTAGGTAAACTTAATTATCTGCTTCCTATATTTCCAAAATATCGCAGTGGTTTAGAATGCAGATAAGTTTTCAGCGTCCAAAAAAGTAAATATTGTTATTTTGCATATTTCAAGTTTTTGGAAAACCCAAAAATTCGAATCTCTGAGTGAACTACGCAGCAATTGAAAAGGCACACCTCAAATATTGAAAAAACTTTTGAACTGCCTATCTCTAAAGGGACTCAACCGATTTTTGTTAGCGATGTATTTTCGGAAAAATCCATGTCTAAACTGCTTTAAGCAGTGAGAGTTATATATTTTGCAGTTTTGCGAATACAGAGGGTTCAACAAAGCATGATGTATTTTTATTAAAACTTTTTAAACATATAATTTTTCGGAAAAGAAATTTAGAGCTTTCGCTACAGGAGCGTGTAGAGAAATGTAATACCTCAGAACATGTTTGGCTATTTTTTCTGGTTCAAAAGATATTTAGTTTTTTCTATAAAAGTGCTAGCTTTATGTCAAAAATTCATAGTCAAGGTCATGGAATGCGTAGAATGTTAAACGCGTTAAGAAATATTTGATCAGAAATAAAATAAAAAATACCAAGTACATACCATACGGAGATCTAGGGTTAAAAGGAGTATCTTCATTTTGTGGAATTGTCCTGACGTCACCATACAGTTCACTAGTAGAAGCTTGATAGAATTTCGAATAGGATTCAAGATTGCACGTCCTAATGGCATCTAAAGAAAAATATAATTAGTTCGAAAGAAAAATAAACAAAATACGTTCAAAGCAAAAAAATATTAACCTCAAAATAACTAAAATACATAATACCTACAATCTATGACATCTATTTGAAGAAAAATTTACCTAATCCTTTGTTAGATAAATCTTTTATATAAAACCATCGCATTTTAAGAAAATATACCCACGAGGTATTTAAGATGATAAAAATCGCTATTTTTCAAATGAGTCCCATCTAATATTAAAAAAAGGATCTTGTTTAATTCCATTGAAGCATTCTTAACATACTGAACAAACATTGGAATTACCTTTTACACAATCACCTTGAAATATTATTGATAAAAGTGATAGGAGTAATTTCACAGGATTACCAATTGATACTTAATTAAACGTCACATAATTAAATAAAAAAGATGGTAGCTACCTAAAAGTCTCAATGTTCCTACAGCGTCCACTTCCGCGGTATATTCACTCAAATCGAAAGAAACTTTTACGTGACTTTGAGCGGCCAAATTGTAAACTTCAGTTGGTTTTACTTTGCTTATAATTTTAACTAAACAGCTAGAATCAGTCATGTCGCCATAATGCAGATAGAGCTTTCCTCCTGTAAAAAAACACGATACATAATAATTAACAAAGACACGTGAGCATATAAAATAAATAAATAGCTGAAATTTATGCATTAAAAGCAAAAAGAAAAACACTTTTGCTCGGGGAGGAAAATTTGCCGTTCGACGCAAAGTGGAGAGCGGCATTCACTCGAGAGCAAAAAAGTAACTTTTTGCTCGTACTAACAAATCATACTAAATAATACAATTTACCTCATAACACATAACATAAGTTCGAAATCACCACATATTGAAACAATTTTAAAAAGCAAATTTTTCTTGTTTTTAGTTGCTCTCGATTATTACTTTGCGACAATGGATCACAGTTTATGTCTAGAAATGTTAAGAAATTGTGTCAGAATTACTCTGTTAAAATTTGGTATAACCCTCTATTGTGCATACACTTTGATGTCACATGATGCAAAAAAACTCATAACTCTACATTGTACAGATCTCTCTGTCAGTGGGTAATAGTAATATCACTGTTGATAAATAACTAATTTCCAAACGGTTTAGGAAAAAGCCCAATTAAAGCAAAAGCTCACCTTTATGAGCATAAGGATCAGCATGCAAGTGGTCAATACGGCTAGTATTGAATGTACTGGCTCTTCTAATGATCCCATGTACCTCATATCCTTTGTCAAGTAGGAATTCTGATAAATATGAACCATCCTGAAAACATAACCAAAGCATTCATAATAAGAGCATATCTTTCACAGTTAGTTGCTAAAAAATAATAGTGTTAAGCATCAAGTTAACACTATCTTGATGTGAGTAGAGTTGCAACCTGGTTAACTTTATTGGCTACTAGCTGGCTTTCTTACTTTCTGTATAGTGAAAAGCTATTGTTAAATAATAATGGCGAGCAAATTCAGAAAAGAATCTGAACAGAAGACTTTGAACCTGAGAGGTTGTATTTTGAGTTGACATTATTATTGAAAAACAAAATTTCATTTTTCAAAAAACTAGTGACCCACCACTTTTTTTTCTTCAAATAATATATGTTGACGTGCTGCTATGCGCCATCGACCGGGGAATGAAGGAAATAAAAATAATTTTCTAATACAAAATGTGCCCCTTCCATAGCGTACAAAATTTCATCAAAATATCTCTTATGCTTTCAGAATAATCAATACATATGCATTTGAAATTTTAATTTCAACACATTTTAAGAAATCACACATTTTGTGATTTCTTAAAAATGACTGCACATATTTACCTTACATATGTTTAGTTACATAGTTAACGTCCATATAACATGGTGTTTCAGTGGCATTTTGGACAAAATAATTTAAACTAAAGAACTTTTGCTGGGAATCAAACCCAGTCTTTCTTCCAACCATTAACCAACAGAAGCTTGACTCTTTCTTTAGTAAAAAGTAGTTAACATAGTTGGGTTTTAGAAGAAAAGGTGAATACATTCACAATCCGAGGCTGTTGAGTCACAAGAAAAGTTGAGGAAATGAGACTCAAAGGTCTCTGGTTGTCAATGTATTTGCTTTCCGTTCTAACACCAACAACTTTAATACTACTTTGTATTGAAGAGAGAGTCAGGCTCCCATGCTCACTGGTCAAACTTGTTAGGATCACATTTGCGTAAAAATTCAGCTTTAAACCCAAATTAAATTAGATTGAATTAAACTAAAGTAACATTAGGGAAATATTAAATACAATTTATATGTATTTTATTTTATATGTATATGTAATTTCATACATATTAGAAATTAAGCTATATTAAACTAAACTAAAAGATAACCAACTTTTATCTTTTTCTTAATCTGTCTTAATTTGTTTTAACTCCTGAATATTTTTTTTCAGCATTTTTTGATATTTTTTGTGTTACTACTTTAATATGGACAATTGACATATATATTTTGAGTTGAGTTCGGTAATTACATCCAGAGCGCTTGGAATATCAGTCTACCTCACTCTAGCTTGTTAAGATTTTGGGAGATGGTCTGTGTCCGGAGCACTCAGATAGAATTACCGAACTCTGTGTTAGACTACAGATTAGTGGAAAAGTACTTGTACAGCTATGCAGCAACTTGTACAGCTATGCACATTTCTGTATTTAATTATTTATTGTATCTAATTTAATTTGTGTATAAACCCAGCTTTAGAAGTATAAATGAACCTACCTATTAATTTACTTTCAACTTTGTGAGATATGAAATGTAAGTAGTGTAAATAAAAGTTTAAGTTAATTGTTAATAGAGAGGTATAAATCAAGCATTAGGGATTGGGAAAATGAAAAGGTTTTATGAAGAATTACTAACCTGACCATTGATTCCTGTAATCAGTGCAACTTTTCTTCCATCTCCTGTGGACATTTTTGAAGGGAAGTTTCTATACCGCCGTGCAGGTTACCAGTAAAGGCACAAAATCGGTCTGCTGACACTATTGTTAATCTACATCAATTAAATAATCGGTAAAACACCTTCGTGGCAAAGTTTTATCTTTATCATTTTGCCAAGTAGTACCAGCGTAGTTAAATATCCAGAGAAAAATTTAAATTTACTTGGTTAGAGTTTTGTTTTGACAGAAGACAGAAGAAAACTAAACAAAAGAAAAAAGTGACATGTGACAGGATTCATAGCATTTTCGGGTGGTCTCTCTAGAGCGCTCTGATGCTAAGGCCGCCGTCACATGAAGCAGAACTGAAAGGAGCAGAGATGTCAATAATGTCATTCAAAGTGTCATTCCGCGTTCTGCGTTTTTTTTTGTACCGTCACAATAGCATAAATGATGAAACCGAAGGATTTGGTTTTGTTTCCAATTTAAAGCGCGATAAAGTTTGAACTGCGACAACACTGTGGATCCGCAATATACGCCATATCCGCACATGGGGACCTACCATAATTGTACGTCTCCATGTGCGGATATGGCGTATATTGCGGATCCACAGTGTTGCCGCAGTGCACACTGCATACCATCTTTTTTTGAAATATGCATCGTTCTACGCGGACCTCTAACATCATATGGCAAATGTCAAAAATTTCGTTATAGTAACTGTCGTTTCTTCCACTATTTATCCAACAAGAAATACAGCTATAATAAACAACTATGAAAAAAAATTGGCAACACTTAGCAAGAAACTTCAACTTCAACCAATCAGACCACAGCGCCAAATCCGCAATATACGCCATATCCGTCCATGGGGACGTACCAATCGTACCATAAGGCTTGATTGTACAAGTCATCCTCAAAGTCGGGTTCAGCTAAACTCGACTGGTACTTGAACTGGCTCATAAGAAAAGCATTGCTGTCAGCAAATGTTACAAATTAATTTAGTTTGTGACACTTAAACATAAAAGTAGTAAGTAGTGGAGAAAACTGGCGTTTTCTTCTGTTATGCAAACTGACCTCTCTGTTTGCATATGAGTTAATGTGTGGAAACGTGGCAACTCTGTAAGCCATTTTTCGAAGCTTTTAAGCTTTAATCTTATGGAAGTTTTTTCTATTTTTCGGTTTTCTAAATAAACCAGACCCATGAGGCCCTAAATGCACATATGGTTGCAATAATTTTTATTTTCGTCAAGAGCATTTCTTTTGTTAGTGTTGGACAGGCACTTTCACAATTTCTTGCGAATTCCGGCCATAAAATATGATTGCCCAACAATTGCCCTTCTTCTGTAACCGGCAAAGGCACCCTTTTAATGGTTTATGGCCCTTGAAAGAATTTCAGACCTGTACGTGACCCGAACAATAGTTTAGTAATTAAGGCGATTTTGCGAATATCGTTAATTGAAATTAAAATCTTATTCTCTCAGCAGATAGAGCTTTTAATTTCTGATCCTTTGATTGTAAATTCGAGCAATTAATGTCTTAATTGACTGAGCCAGGAAATTAACATTTAATTTCAATAAAAAGCTTTAATTGTCAATTAAACTATGTCATGTGAGGTGTCATTTTGAAGAGCATCATTTCTTCTGTCCAATGATCACATTTTCAATTTTCTTTTTCCAGCACATTTTCCAGAAAAGCTCATTTTCTGAATTTATGCCCGCGCTGTCTGAAGCGCCATATAATCGCCACTGGTCAGGGTGGTATCGATTTTTTCGGAGTACTCTTTCGGGGATGAGAAGTACCGAGGGGGTGGCGAAAAAGAGAAGATCTTCGACACTCGAAAGAAAAGAGACGCGTTTTGAACTGAATAGAGTTACGATCAAAAAGCGACGATTAACCGGGAAGACAAAAAAGTTCGAATTTTACCGCGAGAAAAGTCCTTGACTCCGCCGTTCTGATTATCGCCAATTCGTTTTTTTTTCCCCTGTTTGAATCCCGTTTTCGTCCGCCGCGCTAATTATTTGTATTTTTAATTAGCGTCAAAACAATTAATTCGGCTATTGCTCGCCTACGAAAAGTTTCGTGGACTGTTCTTTCGGTTGTGCCATCTAGTGTCAACCCACCTCTGCCCTTTTCCTGAATAGGCCATTTTCTTGCAGATAGCGGATACTTTGCAGACGCAGGAGACTACCGGCAATTAAGTATTTGTAGAGTAGTTGTAGAAGTTGAAGCATTTAGTATATTATAGTAGTGTTTTGCTCACCATAATATCGAGGATCCTAGCTAGAGGCAGAATTCCTTTCTCTTCTACACTGCGTCGTTAGTTTAGTTTTTCCAATTTAGTAAGAAATCGTGTACCCGTTAAGCACGTTTCTGGGGACCACTGAGCTTGTCGCGAAGAGTTCACGTCCGCCGCTATTTTATATCAGATTCCTGAGAAAACTAAGAATTGTCTTTTTTAATTTTTTTTTCCTTTCTTAATTACGATTCAATTAGTTTTTTTTTTGGCTTTTTGCAGGTTT
Organism: Taphrorychus bicolor; assembly: GCA_951812265.1. Lineage (NCBI taxonomy): Eukaryota > Metazoa > Arthropoda > Insecta > Coleoptera > Curculionidae > Taphrorychus > Taphrorychus bicolor. The sequence continues at coordinate 29,936,547 of OX638303.1, read as the reverse complement.
TTGTCTTAAACCATAAAACCTTGCTGGCATCTCTAAAACAATAAAATTTTACATTATTTAAATCAGCGACCTAAGGGACAATAGATCCTTTCCAAGAGTTGGGTCCCCCTTGCAGCGTGGTAAAAGAGATTTGGCGCAAGAAGATACGTTGGACTTAGAACATCCACGTAGTCGAATCTCCTCCGCAGACACGGCGGCAACACGGCAGCAGCCGCGAACACAGCCGCCCCCCACGCAACCACCGATTAAACGGATTATACGGATTATCATTAGCGAGGGGGACACGGCGCGACACTCCTTATCCAATCTCCTTATCCAACAACAAATACAGCTATAAAAAACAACTTTAATGAGAACGCAGAAATTTGGGAACACTTAGCAAGAAACTTCAATTTCAACCAATCGGACCACAGCGTCAAATCCGCAATATACGCCATATCCGCCCATGGGGCCGTACCATCAGAGTGAGTGACACCTGAATTGTTCCGAGCGCTCCGGACACAGACCATCTCCCACAATCTTAACAAGCTAGAGTGAGATAGACTGATATCCCGAGTGCTCGGGATGTAATTACCGTACCGAACTCAACCACGGTTTGTTTATGTTTACGATTTACAAAAAATAAAAAGTTTTAAATAAAGCACAATTTTGCACTTAGCGGTTGAAAAATTGAAATTAGCAAATATTTTAAATTAAGTGAAAGTGAAATGTTTTTCTACAAGCAACTAGATACCTGTGATAATGTAATTGTAATTACAAACAGCAACTAATTTGCCCAGACATGGCAATAGGAGGTGTACTTAAGTTAAATAAGAAAAGTTATATCCTTGTATTATTACTATTTATTTTGCTTTACTTTCAATATCACCGTCACTATAATAGAGCAGAGAAAATCAACCTGTTGCAAATTTTGCAAGCCTCTATTCATGCTGCTGAGGAGGGAGGTAAATTAATAGTTTCGACTCGCAATGAATTTCAAGTAAAGTCAAAAGGAAAAACCAAAGAGGGATTAGATAATCGAGTGACAACTGCTGATTTATTGAGCCATTGTTCTATGGTGCATTTTATAAAATCTGCTTTTCCAACAATACGCTTGGTGTCTGAAGAGAAAGATGTTAGTTGTGACTCAGATAATAATTTAAAGATTATTAAAAGCTCAGAGTCCCAGAATATTGATATTGAGGACAGTAGTATCGGAGATGTTGATGCAAGTGATGTGACAGTTTGGATCGACCCATTGGATGCTACACATGAATATACAGGTAGTTATGTGTTTTATATTGATTTGCTCCACTTTATGGGCCATACATAAAGCTATTAGACTGATTTGTCTCACACCACGCTAAAAAATCTACAATCTACATGTAGGTATTGTGAAAAATTCAAGCCTTATTTTCACTGCAAGGAATGCAGTGACTGCAAAAAAATCAAATTGACAGGTTTAGAAACCTATGGGTTGTGTGACCAAGCAGAGTTAAACCTCAAGTTAAGCTCCAAAAAACAAAATTAAAAATTTGGCAAATTTTTACTTTTTATAGGGTAATTTTGGGAGAGATGGGGACTTGGTTGGGAGAGACTCCATGGGGAAGTTGATTTCCCAAAAAGCAATGATAATCGGATGGGTATTTGCAAAAATAATGTATTGTGTAAGAGAAGTGGTTTAACTCTCCCAGAACTACAATAATAAGGTGCAAATCCACAATGAGAATATCTCATCAGATTTTTAACTCAAGATATCAGAATCTTGGAAAAAATTTAACTTTATTGTAGAAACAGGGTTGAAGATTGTGACATCCTAGAGATAAACTCATGAAATAATATCTCATGAGAGTTCAATTTCGTGAACTAGTTTTATCGTGCAAGATACAATATGTTGCAAATCTTGCATGAGACATTTATTTAGCCATTTAGCCAGCCTATGAGCTTGAGATATAATGCACACCTGAATACCTTTAAGCTAAAAGTAAAGAAATTTCTTACTGGAGAGGGCAATTAATTCATTTGACGAATTCTGGTCACAGGGATTTGATTTGGGACATAGCTTCTCTTCTGCAGGCTATGTGTCTTATTAGCTTTTAGAGGTGATCAGTGTTTTTGAGTTTGTTGTATATTTCACCAATCTAATTTTTATAGTAATTTGTTTTGTCAACAAGTGCTGTAAACTTGGCTATAAAGCCTGTATTGATGTACTGAACTTACCTGTATTGTATTGTTCCCCAGCATAAAAATTCATTTATACTGCTGATGAAATAAATATCTATTAGAAGTTGATTGAGATTCTAGTTTTTTACACCATTAAATTGGTATTCTGGCAAATTGCCAAACTTGGAGCAGACGCCATCAGGAGGTCAACAACAAAATGGTATTAAGACTTCAAACACAATATGTTAATTAATTTACATTTAAGTTTTTTAGTCCAAAACTCTTAGAATTTGAATTCAAGTATTATTTTAGAAAGATGTTGAAGGGCAGCAATTCCCATAGCATCTAGTGGTTTTAAAATGTTTTGTAGAGAGTGACTGTGAGATAACTTTGTCAATGCAACAAAAAAAAGTTCCACCTGTGGCCCATGTTTAAATCTCACTGCTTTTGTGGCACAAAGGTGGCCATTAATTACATGGCGGTACTTTTAATTATACTGTATGAATCATTTTTTATACATATATATATTATATTGGATGCTCGCTTATTGACTTCACCTTTTTGTATTTTAGAAAAATTATTCCAGTATGTGACCACAATGGTATGTGTTGCAGTTAAAGGAGAACCAGTAATAGGAGTTATACATAACCCTTTTATTAAAAGCACTTCATGGGCAGTAGTGGGCAGAGGTCATTCAAACAATTTAAAACAAAAGGTAATCAATTGTTGGACTAGGTCTTTTGAAATCTAAGTTAAGTGTGTAAGTAACAAATGACTACCTATAAAGTGATAGTGCATTGTTTCATAAGGGACTAAAGTGTCACTTTTCTGGCGAGGCTATGCAGTTTGAGTAGGGTAGTGAGTGGACGACATAAAGTTTTTACCTACCTTCTGTGGCTGGCTGGTAAAGTGATACCAGCCAATGTCAATCAAGCGGGAGGGAAAGACTTGGAAATCTGCTGCTGGTCAGATTTTCTAGTCTTTCTTTGCTCTTCTACTTTCTAGACTTGCAGCAACCAGTTATTATTTCTGGGCAAGAGCAGTTTTTACCTGCCGACGACCATGGACATAACTGGTTAGTGCCATTTGCACAGAGTGTAGTAGGTGGATGAGCAATTAGTGACCAAAAGTCCGTTTCGTATGCCTTTATACAGGGTACGAAAATAAAGTAAAAATGTCTTATGAATTCAACATTTGACCTGTTGTCAGAAAAATTGTTATTTATCTAATAAGTGCGAGCAATGGTTTCTTACTTACGAACGACGCTAAGGGGAGTTTAGTCAGCAATAAACAAACAGAAGCGTGTGCAAAGTCCACTTTTGGTTTGCAACATGCGATTTTCAACGGTAGTTAGTAGTAGGCATTTGTTCATTTTCGAGGCAGTCATAGAAAAGGGTATATTGTGCAACCAGGGTCGAAACCTACTCTTTTCACCCGAGTGAAAACTTGGCTGATTTGGAATTTGGCATGTGACTTTTGTGATGCGGAATGTAACCGACCGATCTTTTATGAAAACTAATACCAGTTCTTATCCGATATGACATATTTAGGAAGTTACTAAAGTTTCTATATATTTATTAGGTGAAATCTGACACAGGCCAAATTAAGGTGATCATTTCAAGATCTCATAGTGGCACAATTAAGGATGTACTAAGCAGAAGCTGCCCGAAATGTGAACTGGAAATTGCAGCTGGAGCAGGTATTTTTTACAACACAAACTATCAGCAGACTCAAAATAATGTTGTTATTTTTTCAAGGATATAAATCGCTTAAGGTGGCCCAAGGAGAGGTTGACGCATATTTGCATATTACCGCAATTCAAAAATGGGACATTTGTGCGGGCCATGCAATTATTAAAGCTTTAGGAGGTCAAATGACTACAAAATATGGGAAACCGCTTACATATTACAATGACTCTGATGTTGTTAATGATGACGGGCTGATAGCTACTTTACAAAACCATGAATATTTTTTAAATAAATTATAATAAGTAGGTTATGTCCTTGTTACTACCCGTAACTTGCCCAATATTCTCATAAAGTTAAAATACGGTGGACCTTTAAAATACCTACCAATTACGCAGCGTTGTACTTTATCAAAGTCCAAGCATTATTTGTGGGTGCTCTCCGACGGGTATGGCACTCGCTAAATAGGTGTACAAAGTAAAGAAAAGTATTTATGATATTCACATAGATATATGTAAATACATACAGAGTTGTTCAACGAAAAGTAGCCACCCACATATCAAAAGTATCTTTTGTTTGAAAATTGCCAATGCATGTCTACAAAGATAGCAAAGGGGATATCTTTTCACAGAAAATCTGCCGGCACACCCACTCCCTATAAATTTTCGAAACGTTTTGGTGCGCTCTACTCGACTCTCAACAACCATTTTCACGGTCATCCTCACTTGACGTATAGTGGTCAGTCGATGCTCAACGAAGAAACTGAAATTCCGTTGGTTAATGTAAAATTGCCATCCCCGGTCTTCTACTCCATATATTTATCTGGAAATCATCATAGCGGGAAAGGTGCCTTTGCTTTTCCTGGCGTTTTTCGCCTCGTTGCTGTCACTCTTCCCTTTAGGTTAATATCAAAGCTGGTGCCGTGGCTGCTTCCAGGGTCTGTGACTTTAAATCCTTAACTATGTCCCCCGGGTCGCCTAAATGTTATTCAGGTGAAGTGTGACAGTGGGTAGAGTAAAAAGACAAATAAAACCGTTCCTTAAACGGATAGTTCACAAAACATTTCCAGGTTGCTAAGAATGTCGCAACACAAATAATAACCTCTATCAAAATCACTTATATTGACGTGGAAAAGTACGCATTTGGGTTAATTGCGTGTAACGGCCGTCATGGATAACTTATTATTTAGATCCTTTTCTTTTAACTTTTGTCGGTTTGTCGCAATCGAGGTTCTCTTGACTCGTTAAAACCAAGGGGTGGCGTCCGAGGAAAATATTACCGAAGAAATAGCGTCAGTATAGGTATAGGGTTTTCAATTCAAAATTTGCAAGATGATTAATAAAACATTTTAAACCAATGATCACCCATCTAATTACCTTATGTCCTAATTACAATTTTACCAATAAAAATTAGTCATCAAAAATTGATGTCGAACTCGTTTAAAAAGTTAACCACGCTGTATTTACATCACCTTGAAAAATAATATCAGTATTTGTTCTCTACATTGAAACTATATATAATATTCTCTATTGTTGCTATTTAACACATTTATTAATTATTATTCTTAGTAGGAAATTGTTTTTATACAATTAATATAACATTTATAGTTGCTGCCCTTGTAGATTTTCTATTTAATAATATCAGTACATAGATACTTACATTATTTATATATTTCCTAGATTATAATTGTCTTATCTATGTTTCGGTTAGGAAATTTACAAAACCAGTTCCAAAAGCAACATTCGTTCAAGAAATAACTTTAATTGAGCAGCCACTTTAACATTTACAATAACCTTAACAAATTTAAAGCATAAGAATTTTTGTCATTTCAAGTAAATTTATTGCTAAAATTTACAACAGCAGTTTAAAGGTAAATAATGAAAATATAAATACACATATACGGACTTATAAAACCTGGCATAATCCTGCAAAAAATGACGTATACCTAAATAGAAAGTCCTATATATTATCAACATAGTTTGTACCGAATAAAGCTTCTCTGTTTTGAATTATTTTCATATACCTAAAATGTAAGCAGGCTTTCTAAGTCATCAATTAAGTATCATTTACAATGATATGTATTTGAATTGTATTAAGCTAAAATGTATATCAGTAACAGAAGTAAATAATCCCAGGACCTTGATATTCTATTAACACATTCTCAAGAAGAATATAAATATATAGTTGTATGCTAAGTTACATCAACGTTATTCTTTAGAACTAAACAGTTCCATTGAATCTTTCAACGTGTATCCATAGCGGGATTTAATGCCGATCGTGACCATTCGCGTAAACCATTTCATCCATGTCCTCCAAGTTCATCCATGTATGTTTCGTTGATCATCTAAATCAGAAATTTTCTTGAAAAACGTTAAAACACTAAACAGTTTTAGTTGAGACCAAAACTAAATTGTTTCAAAAAAAGCTCTGAGAAGTCATCAGTCAACTTGATCATGTATTAGCACTTTCAGATACGGATGTGAACCATTTGTCTATCACTCTCTGATGACTCTCCAGAACTTATTGGTCTAGTTTTTGTCTACTTCTACCACGGCTTGCTTGGAATGGACTTAAGTAAGTTACGGAATGAGTTATTTGCTATTTACATAAAATGCAAAGAAAGTAATTCTTACGGAGATCGAAATTTGAGGCCTTTATGGGGTATTTTTGAGCATTTTTTAACCTAAATTGCGAAAACAAGTGTTATAAGCATTGCCTTATAGGGTGCGGTAAAGTGCACTTTACCACGCGATTATTGTTAGATTAATGATAAAATCTTCCGTCCTCTCAGCGGATTGATGTCGTTTCCATAACTGGGTGCAGGTTTGATTATTGTTTTTTTGTACCTAATTGTTATGGTTTTATTTTTGGGATGTGCTCCGTGGTATAAATATACACGATGCAGAGAACTTACTCTTTGCTGTTGCTTATTGACGTTTCGGCTCTAAATTGTGGCTTCATTAGAACAACAAAATACATAAAAGGACCGGCAACGCAATAGCATACTGAACAATAAGGTGCATGTGAACATTTTATGACATTTTCTACTTTCAATTTTTTTTTATGAAATCATCTCAGACCCCCTGTTCTGTTCCATGTCCTACTAGAGTTTTTTTCTCGTACTTCTTGACGTTGACTAGTTCAGGTTAGTTCCCCACGCGGAGTTACCCACAGTCGAACTGTGTAGGTATTTATTTCCCCTCCCCCTCGACGCGCTACAATGGAGGGACTGGAGTGGGGTAGCGGTGGCGCATTTGAAGTATGTCGTAGAACTCGTTTCCAGTCTGGATTTAGAAACGTAATTTCCTCCTTCCTGATCTCAATGGCTTCTCTCGTTAGTCTTGGATAGAAGCGCTGCGATTGATAACAGATATCCACCTCTTTGAAAAGGATGTCGTAACATTCGGAGAGTGCGTGCTCTGCTACTGTTGACTTTTGTGTTTGTTCCAGCCTGCAACTCCTCTTGTGTTCCGTAATCCTTGTCTTGACACTGCGTGATGTGGTACCAATGTAGACCAATCCACAGCAAGACGGAACTTTGGCCGATCTCAAGCTCTGTTGTATTCTTCGAGTGGGTCTAAAAACAGTTTTAACACTGTGCTTTTCCAGTATCCTGCCGATCCTGTCCGTTACTTTGTGGATGTATGGTGGACTAGACCATCCGCGCTTTTCTTCATCTTCTCCCGTTGTTCCTTCCTGGCGCTCTACATCCCTTGGACGGCCGGCCCTATCGAACTCGTGCTTACTGTATCCACTGCAACCAAAGGCTCTTTCCAGATGCTTCACTTCTCGTTCTAAATCAGCCGACTCACAAATTTCTTTGGCTCTCACGAACAGAGCCTTTATAACTACCCGTTTCTGTCTGGGGATCCGTTATTGAGATAGGTGGTCAGTGTGTGTTGGTTTTCTTTATACGGTGTGTGCAAGCTTCCCATTCGGCCTTCTTGATACTAAGATATCCAAAAACGGTAGGCGTCTTTTTCTGTTTCTGGAGTAAATTGAATTTTTGGGTTAATAGAGTTGAGGTGTAAGAGGAAGTTTAGAATTTCGCCAACGCTCCAAATAACACTCCACGTATCGGAACTAGCACTTTGGCCTCTTATATGCGGTTGCCAACACCTTGGCCTCGAAAATTTCCATAAAATAGTTGGCTATTACTGGACTAAGGGGGCTGCCCATAGCTGTTCTTAGAAATCCTCCTTCCGCACAAGAGAAGTTGCAGGCTGGCACAAACACAAAAGTCAGCAGTAGCAGAGCACGCTTTCTCCGAAGGTCCCGACAACCTTTTCAACGAGGTGGATATCTTATATCAATCGCAGCGTTTCTATCCGAGACTAACGAGAGAGGCCATTGAGATCTTGAAACACGACAACAATTTCAACAGGAAGGAATTACGTTTCTAAATGCAGACTCGAAGCGAGTTCTACGGCATACCTCAAGTGCGCCGAAACCTCGTGCCACCACTACCCCCACCCCAGTCCCTCCACTGCAGCGCGACGACAGGAGGATAAATACCATGGAGGTCCCCACAGTCGAATCAGTCAACGTCGGGACGCATGGGAGATCACTTCGCCCATTGCCTCATCGCCTTTGATAATGTCTGCCGCAGATGTGCAGATGAAACGTCAGGAAGAAATTACTTTGGACCACGGCTTGAAAGACCGGAAAACACTTTGGATCGTATCTATGAATGTTGATTGAACGTGGAAGATTGCCTTAGCAATATGGAGTCTGGAAGAATTAAATTGCCTTACAGTTTACCAAACTATTCAGGAATTTAATATAAAATTTGGAAATAATTTTGGGAATGTATGCTGTGTACTTTTCCATTTGAAGTGAATAAATATATTTTCTTCTGTAAATAATTTCAAGAACATTTGGTAAATTCAGGCACCTAACCTTTTTGAGAAATTAACGATCAGTGATTAACTTAAGGTCATCTTAAGGAGTTGCACTGAATATATTGAGAAATAGTGAGAACCAAATATAGTTATCAATTTATTTGGTTAAAAACTGTAACTGAATAGAATATTTTGTGTACTTACAGGATTTACTTCTGCTACTTAAATTAAATGACTTTTACAGCTTGATATACGCCATTGTTTTTATATAAAGAAGCGCTATTCAATGAGCTGTTGGGCTTTGACAAGAAATATTTGGCAAAGGAGAATAAAAAAGAAGCCAAAACTTATATGTTCGGCCATGATTTCAGCACACTTCAAGATGCTTGTCCTATAGTAATAAGGATTTTTAGTTTAAAAATCTGAAGTTTAAACCTCAAACTGAAATTTAATCTAGCAAAAGTGGCCCTTAGAGATAATCAGTTAATAAGTTCATTCAAAATTTGGGGTCTGCCTCAATTCCTCACTGAGTTTACATATTATCGTTTGTTTAGCATGTAAATGATTCAGTTCTCTAAATCAAAATATACTTACCCTAGGCATAAGTAGGATTTATCGACACCTATTCATTTATTAAATTCCAAATTACTGCAGGTCATCTTCGGACTTTGCAATATCAAATATTTCGGCAAACAACGGCGGCAGTGTCAGATTTTGCCAGTGATCTCTAAACCAGTCCAGATGGCTGTTATGTTTTAAGCCTAAATTCCTTAGTTCCGGTAATTTAATTAAGAGATTATTGAAAACTTCTAACTCATTTGTGTGATTTCGATTAATCTGAAAAGGAAGTAGTATTAATAATACAATTATTTCTCTATAGAGCCATGCAGTAGAATTAAGTTATTTTTTAATAGTGATGTATAAAGTTACACTCTTCAAAACCCTCTGAAATGTCATAAGGTAGTACTTTTCTTTTTCGCAACCAGTTATGAAAAATATGGTGATGAAAGATGGTTTTCGTAAGCCTTGTTTCGAAGCTCAATGTTAAATCACTTAACAAATCAAATAAAACCACTACGAGTCCCATATTTTTATAAGTAAATTTAAAATGCCTGCTTTTTTTCTGATTACCAGTCAACGAATTCAAAGCATATTAACTTCATACACAATGTTTTGTAGTGTCAAGATTGTATTACAGAAGTGTGGAATTTAAGCGGGGCATTATGGTACGGAATTTCTAGCTCAAGGGGGAGAAAGGATGAGGGATTCATGGCTTGATTTGATTATAAGCTACTTGACTTGACTTGATTTCATGTCAAGCTTAAGGGAGTAAATATCAAGTCAAGTCAAGTAGTTTTTCTTTGAAGTACTTGAGAATCAAGTCGCATTATTGTTTTTATTGGATAATTCTTACTGGTCGGCATGACTCACGAGATTCCACTCAACAGCAAAAATATACCATGAAATGGCGTTTTCCCACAATACGCCCAAAAACAAATTTCCTATCGCAACTGAGTCTCAACCAGTGCAAAATATGCTGACCTTGCCACAAAATAATGAAGCTCCCCGGGCCATGACCCGCAGCGCAAGACACCCTCTGGCCAGCCTTGTTCCCAGCAGGTCGGTATGCTTGTCGAATCTCAGTCCGTCATCAATCCACATTCCCAAGAATTTACTCTGGCTCACCCCCCTGACCGTCACATCCCCCACGACGATGTCATTTAAGCCACACCTGATGCCAGTCTTGATCCAGATCATTGGCAACACACCACTTCCTCAGAAGACCCAAGTCCCTGCCGACCACGCCACACATGCAATCTCCCCGGCCGTGACGCCATAGAAAGGTAACGTCATCTGCAAACAGCGTGAAGTTCCCCGATATCTCGATTCTTGTTAAATCATTGATGTAAAGAAGAAAAAGGACCGGACCCAGAACCGAGCCCTGGGGCACTCCACAATACATCATACGTCGCTCAGACAATTTGCCATTGAAAGACACTCTCTGTTCCCTTCCCGATAAATAAGAAGCAAACCATTGCAATGCCATACCCCTGACCTCGTAATGCTCTAGCTTTCTCAATAAGATGTTATGCCGCACACAGTCAAAGGCCTTCGACAGATCGCAAAACATGGCAACCGCTCCCTCTCTCTCATTCAGACTTAAATTGATTATTTAGTAGAGTATTGATCCTCACTCAGTGTGGCGTGCTTATCCAGAAAAGACAATAATATTTTTCTTTAGTTCTGCTTCTTCGTCGGCCTTATCCGTTCCGGACGTTGGGCATTCATCATGTCAATGCGCACTTTTTTGACTACAGTGCGGAATAGTTCAATGGAAGTCACGCCAAACCACTTCCGTAAGTTAGCGAGCTAGGAAATTCTCCTTTTCTTCCTGCCCCTCTTCTTCCCTCCACTTTACCTTGCAGGAACAGCTGTAGTAGACGATACTTGACAGGGTTTCTCATGACATAGCCCAAGTACTCATAGTTTGCGTTGTTTTATGGTATTCATGAGGGTTAATTGGCAGTTCATTCTTCGAAGGACCTCTTCGTTGGTGAGTCGATCAACCCAGGAAATTCCTCTTTTTTCTGTTGCTTCGGACAACGTCCAAGCCTCGACACTACACAATAATACTGAGGAAATATAGCATTTTATCATTCTCTTCTTGAAAGTCATGCTGAGATTTCCACAGCAGAGGAAGTGTTTTATTTGTGTGAACACTGTTCTAGCCTTTTCTATTCTGCACTTTATTTCATTGAACTGTGGTGTCTTCTAGTATCTTCCTGAATATTTTCTCCGAGTAGAGATTGAACAGTAAGGGTGATAAGATGTAGCCCAGTCGGACTCCACGTTTGATTGCTAAGGCATTTGATTCGTTCTTTCCTAGATTTATAGTTGCTTTCTGATTCCAATATAGATTGATTTTGATGTTGACAATATAGATGATTATTTTTCCGTTCTTAATACACAAATAACTAGTGTTTCCTTACTTATTCAATGGCTATAACCCTGAATAACGAACAAATTGTATCCTTACAATACTTACGTACAGGAAATAAGTAACTTACCTGTACTTTAAGTGCTTCTATTAATTTATCTTTGTGGTGCTCTATAGATTTAATATCAGTAACGGCTGGTCTATCAGCAGTTAGGAGTACTATTGCTGAGAATAATCCTACTTCAGCGTCATTTAAAGCTATTGCATTGAAACTGTTGGTAAAATGTAAAAGTGATGATACGAATTCAGCCTAAAAAAATCAGAGACTTCTATTTTGCACCTTAAGAAAATGTTATAAAATAAGAAGATTATACGAGGTGTTCATTAGAAAACGTCATCTAGAAGGCCATGATTTTTGATAGAAAAGGATGACATAATTAAAATAAATAGACTTTTGTTCCTTCATCCCTTTCTTTTGACATTTCACAATCAACTAGATGACGTTTTCAAATGAACTATTAGCTAAGTTCAGTTATTCATTTGCAAGGCTTCTGTATTGCTAGAGATCGCGCGAAGTTTATAAGTAATGTGTAAGAGAAAGAAAATTTTTCTTAGATGCAATCTCGATGAGATTGGGGCCTTGTAAATGAATAAATAATAGAATTCATATATTACAACAATATTAGTTAGTATGTTGTTGAGCTTACGTCATACATTGATTCCAACTGCTGTCTGGTTACCATGGTGCCATCGTCAAACATCATGCCTTGAGCATTCGTAAACCTAGCGATATGAGTTAGCCATACCTCAAAAAAACCTAATTTAATAAGTATTAATTGGTCATCCTGTTCTAAGCTATTGAATCCTGGGACTCTCTTGGCAAATTCCACTACACGTTGAACACTTGGTGTCATGCAGGTCGCAAATTGTTGCCACAGCCAACTCCTATAAAGAAACAAAAACTTTGTAAAGGGTGATTTCGCAGGAAAGGGACATAGTACAGGGGTAGATTCACAAAAGCACAATAAGAAAAATTAACCCATACCAAAAAAACGTTTTGTTGTTATTAACAAATAATGTTTTCAAAAATATTACCAGTAAACAACAACAAAAAATTGGAACGATTACTATAAAATAAACAGTGCGTTCCATCTCAAACGAGTAATTCCGTATATTTCTTATGCAGTAGTGTCTGGAAAACAGGTTGAATGATTTTATTTGGAGGACATGTTTTGATACAATTGAGGCTTGATCAAAAGACCCTCTAAGAAGGGGGAGGCTTCAACCCCTCAGAATTGGATAGGAAAGAGGGATCGAGCAATACCTGATTTGAAAGGTCTTAAACATTTCTCTCTCTTGGATACTCTTTGCGGTTTACGTCAACACCCACGAAGGGTATATCTGGGTAAACAACAGTGTCAACAATTTGCTGCGTGAAATGATAGGGGAGGGCGTCATATAAGACTCTTCTAGTCCAAGGTCGTCGCCTGTGGTTCTTGTCAAAAAGAAAGATGGTTCAATAAAGTTCTGCGTCTATTACAGTAAATTTAATGATGTGATCAAGAAAGGCAGCAACCCATTGCCATGATATATGACACTTTAGCAATTTTATCAGAATCACAATGCTTCTCCACTTTCAGTTTTAAAATTGGATATTGGCAAGTGACGATTGCCCCTGAAGGCATAGACAAGAAGCATTTTCTAAGAGTTCTGAGCTATGTCAATTCGCTGCTATAACGTTGGGATTGTGTAACGCTCTATCTACTTTCGAGTGACTCATGGAACTTGTTTTTAAAGGGCTGACCTGGAAATCTTGCCTTGTTTACTTAGATGATATAATTGTCATGGGACGGAACTTTGATGAACATATGGAGGCTTTGAAGCCGTGGTCCAATGGAAATTCTTCCTGACGTTTGACGAAGCGAAATACTTCAGATTCAGATGTAGGAGTCAGAAAACATTTGAAGGATACTGAAAACTGTCGTATATGGGCATTAGATTTCCATTCACTGATGACAGATCAAGTTGGTTTTTAAATATTTCGCAGATCTTTTGTTCAGGTTAGTTACTAAGGTTTCTTGTCATTTACTAAGGTTTCTTTTTCATCCTTTATTTTATAATCACATCAATGTGCGACTTAAATTTATTGGTCATAGTCCTCAACACCATAGTTCCACGCAGATTTTGACTTGTTTCTAGGATTAGCAATTTGGTTATCATTTAAGGATTTTCTGAAGAAATTTGCATGCTTCTTTTATTTACCTCTTTGTGTTTTGTAACGCAAATAAAACTGATTGCTTATAATAAAACCACTGGCACATGTTTTGCAGCCATGAGTTCCTTCTCCTTCTTAGTCTTCTTCTACCGTCGACCTTTCCCTGTAGGATAAGCTGCAGTAGCTGATATTTATTGTTCCTCATAATATGTCCGAAGTACTCAATTTTTCTTCTCTTCACTGTGAATATATGTCACTTCTTTCGTTTTACCCGTTCTTCCTAGTGCTTCTTAGTTAGTTACATGATCGATCCATGAGATGCGCAGAATTCTCCGATATATCCACATTTCGAACGCTTCGAGCTTCCCCATCATGGCTTCTGTTTGGAAGTACTGGAAGGATATAACCTCTGACCATTCTTATTTTCAGTTGTAGGCTAAGGTTTCTGTAGACGAAATTTTTTTTCATTCTATTGAATACAGTTCTTGCCTTCTCGATTCTGTATATTACTTCTACGGATTGATTCCAGTTTGCATTGACCATTGATCCCAAGTAAGTGTATCTCTCGACTCGTTCTTTAGTTTCTTGATTTAAAGTCAAAACCATAGGAGGCTGGGGGTTATTGCTGATGGTCACATGTTTTGTCTTGGAGATGTTCAGGCTAAGTCCATATTCCTCGCTCGTTGTATTGATTTAACAGTATCATCTGCGTATCTGATGTTGTTTAAGTTTTCCCGTTTATTTTAATCGATTCAAAAGAATCCTCCAGTGCCTCCTGAAATATCTTTTCAGAGTAGATGTTAAATAAGGTCGGCGAGAGGACACACTCTTGGCGAACGCCTTTTTGGATCTTCACCTCCTTTGTTTTGTTGCCGGCTATGTTCACGTAAGGCGACTAGTTCCAATATAAATTCACTGTAATATGCTTGTTGTCTAGGCCTACCTCCCTCATTACTTCCACAAACCTTGTATGTTTTACCCTGTCAAAAGCCCTTGAAAAATCTATTAAACATGCGTACACATTTCGGTTCATGTCCCTACATCGTTGTACTAGGACTTGTAATGAAAAGATTGCCTCTCTAGTTCCCAGGGCATTTCTAAATCTTAATTGAGATTCACTGGTGTATAAGTCACAATTTCTATATATTCTGCTGTGGATGATCTTGGTGAACACTTTGACGATGTGATTGATGAGGCTAGTGAGCTTGTATTGGTCGCAGGTATTGGCTCTATGTTTTTTTAGGGAGGGTAAAGAAGGATTACATTAACCAGTCAGAAGGTATTTTTCCAGTATCATAGATGAGATTGAAGATTTCTTCCAGAGATTTGCGGAATTTCTATTTTTCATATACCTACTTTTTACTTACCTGTTACTTTCGCCTGATTCTGCAGTCGACGACGCAACTGCGTCATCGTCACCGTCATCTGTCTCATCTTCATCCACAACTTTGTAGGCGGGAAGTGGCACCAACGGTTTTTTTTGGAGACTCTTCATTCGTTCTTCAATATAATTACAATTGGCGTGATGAGCCTGAAATAACATATGGGGTGTTCATTTGAAAACGTCATCTAGTAGGCTGTGAAATGTCAAAAGGAAAGGATGAAAGAATAAAGGGCCATTGACTTTGAGTATGACATCATTTTCTGTCAAAAATTCATGGTCTTCTAGATGACATGTTCTAATGAAAACATCGTATTATTTAAATCAAGTATTGTGCTCAGATAATTGGAAGTTCTATAAGAAGAAAATAAGTCCTGAAAGTGAAGTTGAAAACATGGCAGAGGAACCAAAGACCGGTTTCGCTCTTATTGGACCACATCAGTATGGTATACCTCAAACCTGATAGAAATACGAGTTCGAATGTAACTTGGTCTCCTCTCTTGCTCAAGGCACTGTGTATATATGCAAGTGGCGCCATCGGACGACGGCAGGTTCTTCCACTAGGGCATGTGAGATATCTGTATGTGGGAAGCGACAACTTCGGCAGAAAACTGACTTGGTTTCACTTCACGATACAACACATATATGTTTTTATTTTTGGACACGCCTTTGAGTTTCTAATAATATTGCATGCATTGTACCCTATTCTAATTTTCAACTGTTTTCGAAAGAAACACGTTTGAAATGCTTATCATAGTTTCATCCCTTACGAGGCACATAACATCTAAATTAAACGGTTTGAAAGAAAAGTGAAACGGTTTTCACATTCCAATCTTAGCTTTTCAAAATGGATCCAATTATATGTTTTGATACATGTCAAACAGTCTTTATTTTGAGTAATTAATTGGCGGATCGCGACCAAAGGCAGCAATAATTTTACTTCAACTTAAATGTCTTCAGGGCTTTAAGTTGGTGTCTAGCGCTCAAGTCATTAAAAATAAATTGATTAAAAAACCCCAGGGCTATTACTCTCATCAGAACATCAATACGGCACAACTTTGAATAATTTAAAACATACATAAACCATAAAAACAAATGGAAACTCATTAACGGGACATAAACAGACAGACACACAGGCAAGGCGACCACTCAAATTGAATTCCTGGGACGCAATTTCCGTTTTTATTGTCTTTGTTGTTATGACAGACGTCAAATGAGTTATTCGTCCTAAAAGTTTGAAACAATGAAATTAAAACCGTTCTACTCTAACTCAAACCGTTTGATAGTTATAGGCCACGTATGGGCGAAACTATGACATTTCAAATGTGATTGAATCCAAAAACACTTGAAAATCCGACTAGGGACATGAAATATTAGCATTCAAAGGCGTATCCAAAAATAAGAAAATATACATCATTGTATATACGGATATTTTGAAATATTTTTATGGAGAACCACGAAAACAGTCCCCAAAGGCGACCCAGTCAGAATTGTCCCGCTTATGCGGGGGGCTCCGTACAGTTAACTTAAAAGCGGTACAGGTGGCAACCCTAAGAAGAACCATAGACCGGTTTCGACAGAATACGGAGTCTCTGATTCGAAATTTAATATAATTATATATACATATGTATGGAATAATGGGTATTTTTCTATTAAGAATTGGTGTAGACGGTCGACGGTTCTGGGGCGACACTTGGACCTGTCGACTAGACGTCACCAATCATGATTTATCAGCTTCTTTACACTTTTTGTGTTATTTAAACTTTTAGCGGTATACTTTGGTTTTCGACAAAACTTCTAGTTTATAAGCTTTAGGTATAAAAGACAGGAACCGCTGCGAGCCTAGTAAGTATAATTCTTAATCGAGTTTAAGTAAGCTAAAAGAACAAAGAGATAATAGAGAGCTATAGTAAAGTCCTGTAAATAGTGGACAGTAGCGTTAAAAGTAAGCTACAGTATATTACACACTTTTAATACGAGTGCTAAAAGTAAATACTATATAAATTTTCTTTTTTTTTTTAATATTTTATGATTATCGTGTTAAAAGTATTTTTAAGGAAGTTATGCGAATTGCAGAACTCGCTTCGCTCGTCTTATGCAAACTATAGCTATTTAATTAAATTTAGTTGCATTGGAATTATTCGTACCACGTGTTCGTAACAGTTGGTGTCCGAAGTGACTGGGACTCAGAAGGACAGTGGGAATTTGAGGATTAATAGTGTTGAACTGTACACGAGTGTCTAACACCAGACATTGCGTGTTTATGCCAGTGACTAGAAGCCAACATAAAACAATGGAGGATCAACTTGGATCTCTGCTTATACCTTCATTCCGCAACAAAAGAAGGCCCAGAAAAAAAGTCATCAAGAGGCAAAAGAAGATCAGGAGTTATGAGGTCTCCGAGGAGAAGAAACTAAAGAAAACAGTAGTGCAATTCGTTAACGCAGAACTACAATATGTAAGTCAAAGCGTTACTCAGGACCTAGAAGTCAACTAGGAAGTTCTGGAACGAAAGAGATTCCTAGAACAGCAACGATGACGACCATTCGGTAGAGTTTTAGCACCACTAACTCAAAGATCAAGACACCTAATTATGACGGTCGTACGGCCTGGAAAAGCTACAGAACCCAATTTGAGGCAACTGAAAAAGCCAAAGGGACAGCAAAAATTAGGTGAATTTTACAGGTCCCGTTAAGGCCCCCGGAATCTATGAAGGCAACAATTTTGGTGGCAAACGTCTTGGAGCGAACGTGGCAAGATAATAGTATATTGGGTAACTAGTGTCGAAAATTGCACTTTTCACACGAATGTGACGGTTTGGACACGAGCCGTAGGCGAGTGATACAACACACAGAGTGTGTGATACAACACACAGTGTTTCACACAACAAGAGTGTGAAGAGTGATTTTCGTAGGTGTTGCACACTATACTTTTCCTACGACTGCGATTTTGTTGAAAGCCAAACATTTTTCCAAATAACTCGGAAACCACTGAAAATATGGACCTCGAAGTGGAACTTAAAGTAAACCCAACAAAAGGCATCTTTTCCTAATTTAAGCGACCTTGTAACTCTTACCGTTTCGAAAATAGCAATGGTGGCAACATATAAAAGAAACACCCCGTATATCAATGTAGTAAGTTTAAATCTTAACGTTTCGCTGTACCTACTTCAGGATTTTGATATTTTAGTTCAGGTTTTTTTTTTTAAGTCATTTTAGCTAAACCAACACAAGAATGATTTATACAGGGTTCTGTATATAGTGAGGGCACACTCTCACCTATTCCTCGGAGGCTCATAGTTTTGTTAGTTAAACCAGAGTATAGAGATTATATAACTCTAGCGCTACTCTATCACGTGACCGCTCCTCGCTGACAGTTCGTCCGTTCTTGCTTCGCCTAGAGCTAGGCTAAAGTTCGTCCAATCTAGTTCACCAGCCCATACTGAATACTTAGCCTAGGGATGCCCAAAAAATATCGATATATCGAAGAGCCGATAATATATTTCTAGAAAAATATTGATATATTAGAGCGATATTTTTTGCGTCGATATATCGGAATATCGATAGTTAAACTAATGTATCGAGTTCGATATTTTATTAGCACCCTTGTCGTAACGTGACGTGTGCGTGTGTCATTTGTCAATATCAAGCAAAATCTACCCGTTGACTACAGCAAGCTAGAGTCCATTTCAAATAGATATTCATCTAGTAAGCTGAGAAATTGACATATAAATGACACATTCACGAATCTGTCAATTCGTCAGCCTGCTAGATGAATATCTATTTGAAATGGACCATAGTATATTACATCTGGAGAGACCCTCCTGTTTTACAGTTTTGGCCCCCCCTTTTTAACAATGGTCCTATCAAAAATGGCGGCGATTTCCTCGGAAAAAAAACGGGATCAATTTTAAATTTTAGAGAAATATCTCCATTTGTTGGCTTCAGTCCCACCTCTATGGTCTATTCCATAAATGACATCTAGTGGTCAGTCAGATGTCACTTTTGTCAGCAATGAGCTAAGCTAAGTTAGTTGTCACCTTGTCACTATTTTTTTATTGGTATTTGCAAGGCACCAAATTCTGCTGTTCAGTTTCAGTTTGTCTATGTTGTACAGTTCTTAGCTTCTTAGGAAAGCATTGTTGTTTTCGATATATATCGATATATATTTCTAAAATATCGATATTAAAAATATCGACATTTTCTTATGTTTTGCACATCCCTAACATTGCCTACCTAGGCAAGTTCAGGCTTGAAACGCACAAGGCGGTACAACGCTCTTGAACTCGGAATTTCTTTGATTTTTCCGAGACTGACGCTACTGGTAGATATTCTCTATACTGTGGTTAAACTGAGAATAGATGGGTGCTAACGTTACACTTAGTTTAGTTTGCAAACTAAGATTTACCTGCGACACTCCTATAATAATGTAATCGTATACTGTTAGTTGCTTATTGTCGTTGTCGGCAATAACACTATTAGTGCTGGGCAATGCTGACGTCGGCGACATTGCCTCGGTGTTGATTGGTGAGGAACTGACAACGGAAATTATGTCCGGCGCTGTCGTAGAAACCCTGGGAGGATTGTCTTCGACGCTACGCTCTCGGGAGCG
Organism: Taphrorychus bicolor; assembly: GCA_951812265.1. Taxonomy (NCBI): domain Eukaryota; kingdom Metazoa; phylum Arthropoda; class Insecta; order Coleoptera; family Curculionidae; genus Taphrorychus; species Taphrorychus bicolor. Next base: position 29,916,734 of record OX638303.1, on the reverse strand, counting down.
CTTGGGAACACGGCCGTATCGTACAGCTGTAAACATATATTGAAATAATCACCAATTATAGTTCACTAGGCAAGAGAATCTGCCCGGCAAGCGGAAGGTCGCCGGTTCAAATCCCGCTGAAGGCCTACTTTTTTTTTAATTTAAATTATTATTCTTCTGCCCCTGAAGCCACAAATATCACTTGTAATTTACTACCAACTCATTTGTAATATCTATCAATTATTATAGTGTAATTAAACAATCGTAAGAATGATTTGTTGAATTATTCTAGGAGCTATTAGAACTCCTAATTAATACTAATTTTCTCGTTCAATATTTCAACTGCCAATCATTTTTGGAGAACGCTTCAAATTCAACGATTGACAGTAGTTTTATATTTACTGTTATATAGGGTGTCTGCAAAAAAAAATCGGAAAAACCACCCTAAAAATTGTTAAACAACTTCATAGAAACATTAGTCTGCAAATGAACCCTAAGGTGGGCCATGAAGGTGGTTTTTCTTGATATAATCGAAACGGTGTTAGATAGCTTTATGAAAGTTTGTACGTTCATAAAAGCTTAAACAGCTTAAAAAACCAAGGTAGGTATGTGCAATCAATGATCAAATTTAACTTCTACAGTTTAGGTTTATTATTTTATTAGTATTTTATTTTTTGAGACACTGGGTAGAGTTCTAAACCATTTTAAAACGTGTCCGACGCGAATTGGACACTCTGTATAACTAGACAATTTTTAACGGCGATTCGGACACACTCATTTTCACTAAAGAAAAGTCAAGTTTTGCTTTATCTTAGTATAAATTATTATGTCCGAATCGCATTAAAAATGTTTTAATTTTAATTCTTATACGGACGTTAAATATGTATCTAAACTCTATTTAAATCGACTAACTTTAGGTCTAAATTTAATACATTTTTAATAATATTATCGCAGTTTTTTAATAAAAAGAACTTACAATCTCTAGACATTCCAACGGCTAGACATTTCTTGAATCTGCAATACTGACATCGGTTCCTGTTCAGTCTTATAACCAGGCATTTGCCATCACGTAGACACCTGTACTCTATTTGCTTTTGGATACTTCTTCTAAAAAAACCCTGAAATGGTATTAAAACAGTTGTATAAAAACATTAAAAAAAAATAAAAGTATGCTCGCCCTCCATCACATGAGATACGCAATATAATATACATAATAAACCCAGTATTAATATGTACTTTAGTGTTGTTTTTATATTAGTCATTACATGATAATCTCTCGGAAGCGTAGAGGTACATTAAAGCGTATATACAGGATGGCCCATTTAAAAATATCTAGTCAAATATCTCGCAAACCATGGCAAGTACAAGAAAATGTGTCAGAATCAGTGATGTAAAGGCAGAAATTTTCCGAAATCGGTAATTTTCCGGAAAAAATTCCTTCCTTGAAATTGAAATTTTCTGCATTTGTCACAAGTCGATGTCGTTATTGTCAATCCGCAATCAAATGCCTTTCTTTTTAACTTAACCGTCAAAGTTTTCCTGGACTTTTTTAATATAATCATAGTTGGGCAGCCACAATTTACAAATTAAATAAGTATTTCCTAAACTAAAAATGCTTTTAGCCGAATATTGAACACATTTAAAAATGCTAAAAATTTTTGATTCCAAATGTTACCTATTTTACTGGTAAAATTTCCGAAAATTTTCTGGGAAATTTTCCGAATATTATTTTTTCGGAAATTTTACATCACTAATCAGACTAGTTATTTTTGCACTCAGGGCGTAAAATCTAACTTTTACGCCCGAATCTGAAGGATCATATGCGGGTCACAATCACATGCGGGCGTAAAAGGGTTTTACGCCCGCTGTTGCCCGTGATTTGTTCCATAAGGTTGCTGCTATTTGTTTCATAAGGTTGTTATAAGCTTTGGGATTGCAGGAGAGAGGAGTTGACGAATTTACAGATTGGTGATGCTACCATTATAGAGTCATCTATTCTAGAACAATTGCGTCAGACAAAAATGAAGATTTAAAGAGTATTTACTATAAAAGATTGCAGTAATGGAGACGATCTTAATTTCTTGACAGTATAACGAAGAAATATAGCACTGAGACTAGAATATAGAAAGAAATATAGCACTGAGACCAAAATCTATCAACCATCTACGCTTTTTTCGTATACGCCCTAGGGCGTAAAAGTATCATTTTTACGCCTGCAATTTGTACAAGTGTAGGTATATGCGTACTAGTTATATACTACAAGCGTTAATCTTTTGCTATGGATTTGAAGTGTAGCGTCGAGTGACATATGGAAACTAAAAACAGATCGAATTATTGCTAATGCGCATTAATCTGTATGCGAAAGACGTACAACGACACGCCAAAATTTTCAGATGGCGGCTTTACACTGCACTGAGACTATCTCCATCCTTTGTTCTCTCAGTAAGAATATGAAGATAGAATTACTCTTAGACTAATAGCCGGCGCATGCGCGTCTGTTAGTTTTCGACCTGGTTTTTCAAGTTGCACTTTCCAACGTTACCCTCATATTATATTTAATTATTAATTATGTAAGTGTAGGTAAGAGAGTTCATTAGTCAGGCGGTCCACCCTTCGACCAATATCCTTCAATCGTTGCTTAAAACTCTTATCTGGTGGTTTGTCATTTCCCTAGCGCTCGAGGTATTTGTTCTGATTCTGATGACGGTGTTTGTAAGGCCACGTTCCTTTCTCGTCCCATAGTATTACATGGTCAGAATTGACATGTTGAAGGTAAAGAGAGGTGATGGTCACATGTGGGCTAGTGTTGGTCCTTTGATTCTCGTCACGTGATATCATCACATAACGTCAGTCCGGAGCTACAGAGGGGTTGTGGCTTGGTGTATTGCTGTTTAAAGGCGCATTAGTAGGGTTGAAGTTTATTTCTGACGATTTTAAAATCGTAACTTTAGGTATTGAATTCAAACCTCACCCTGCGTCCCTATTACGACATCTTCCGTCTTAAGTAGGCGGTGTCCATCTCTAATATTCCAACCTCAACAACGATCTCCACACCGTCGCTTGAAATCGAATCATCAAAGTCACAACAAGTTATACATATATTCATTTTCTATCACAACTTCAATGGTTTTTAAATATTTAACACGTCAGGGGTGCAAAAGTGTACCGTAAACCAAACATTTTACGCCCGTCGCTGGGATTATTTTACACTTTTGAAAAACTCTAGCAGGAGACAAATTTTGCACGTCTAACTCATTCGGGGTACTCAGGCGTAATTCAGAACAAATCAAGTGTAATTCAGAAAGTGTCGGATGTAATTCAGAATAGTCAATTGTAATTGAGAAAGTATTAAGGGCAATTCAGAATAGTCTAGTATAATTCAGAAACTATCACATGTAATTCAGAATAGACAATTGTAGTTCAGAAAATATTAAGTGAAATTCAGAATAGTCAAGTGTAATTCAGAATCCGTTACTTGTAATTCAGAATAGTCAAGTGAAATTCAGAAATCTCCAAGTGTAATTCAGATTAGTCAAGTGTAATTCAGAAACTGTCACATTTAATTCAGAATAGTCAAGTGTAATTCAGTATAGTCAAATGTAATTCGGAACAGTCAATTGTAATTCAGAAACCGTCACTTGTAATTCAGAATAGTCAACTCTAATTTGGAAAGCATGAAGTGTAATTCGGAATTGTCAAGTATAATTCAGAAAACATCAAATGTAATTCAGAAAGCATCAAGTTTAATTCAAAATAGTCAAGTATAATTCGGAAAACATCAAATGTAATTCAGAATGGATCAAGTGTAAATTGGAAATTATCACGTATAACTCAGAGAGCATCAAGGACAGGGTGTCTCATTTTCGAAAGTTTTTGGTTGTATCTCTGTTAATTTTAAAGTTAGAATGGTGCGGTTCACGCTTACACGCACAACCTGGGCGTCTTTTTTTGATTTTGAGATGTCGTTGACAGATTTGAATCAGCCACTTTGCATTCAATTTCAATAGATACAGGGTGATTTTGAAAATTTTGCATTTTCGGAGCCCCCTCGTATCTCGGCCAACAGTAAAGATAGAGGTAAGGAAAAAAAGGTCGATTATAGAAGTTTCTGAGTAGGCGGTCTCCATCTCGAATGTTGCAGCCTCAACAACACTCTCCACACCGTCGCTTGAAATCGAATCATCAAAGTCACAACACTTCATATATTCATTTTCTATCACAACTTCAATGGTTTTTAAATTTAACACGTCAGGGGTGCAAAAATGAATCAAACTCTAGCAGGAGACAAATTTCGCACGTCTAACTCATTCGGCGTCTTATTGACATTCATCTATAATAATAATGTTTTCAACACCGTTTCCAAATGTAATAAAAATGTAGTAGCAAGTGTAATTCAGAGTAGTCAAGTGTAATTCAGAAACTGCCACATGTAATTCAGAATAGTCACTTGTAATTCAGAAAGTATTAAGTGTAATTCAGAATAGTCAAGTGTAATTCAGGAACCGTCACTTGTAATTCGGAATAGTCAACTGTAATTAGGAAAGCATCAAGTGTAATTAGGAATAGTCAAGTGCAAAAGTGAACCGCAAACTAAACATTTTACGACCGTCACTTGGATTATTTTACACTTTTGACAAATTCTAGCAGGCAGGAGACAAATTTCACGCAGAAACTATCACCTGTAATTCAGAATTGTCAATTGTAATTCAGAAAGTATTAAGTGTAATTCAGAATAGTCAAGTGTACTTCAGAAACCGTCACTTGTAATGCAGAATAGCCAACTGTAATTTCCAAAGCATCAAGTGTAATTCGGAATAGTCACGTGTAATTCAGAAAACATCAAAAGTAATTCAGAAAACGTCAAGCTTAATTAAGAATAGTCAAATGTAATTCAGAAAACAACAAATGTAATTCAGAAAACCTCAAGTATAATTTGGAATTTATCAAGTATAACTCAAAAAACATCAAGTACAGGGTGTCTCATTTTCGAAAGTTTTTGCTTGTATCTCTATTAATATTAAAGTCAAAAAGGTGCGGTTCACGCTCACATCTGGGCTTTTTTTTAAACAAAAGATGCCGTTGACAGATTTGATCGTTTGTACCAATTTTGCATTCAATTTCGATAGATACAGGATGGTTTTGAAAATTTTGTATTTTGGAACTCCCCTCGTATCTCGGCCAGCAGTAAAGATAGAGATAAAGTAAAAAAGATAATAGAACTTTCTGAGTAGGCGGTCTTCATCTCGAATGTTTCAACTTCAACAACGGTCTCCACACCGCCGCTCGCAACATCTTATATATTGATTTCCTATCACAACTTCAATGATTTTTTGATATTTCACACATCAGGGGTGCAAAAGTGAACCGCAAACTAAACATTTTACGCCCGTCACTGGGATTATTTTACACTTTTGACAAACTCTAGCAGGAAACAAATTTTGCACGTCTAACTTATTCGGAGTCTTATTGGTTTTCATCTGTAATAATAATGTTTTCCACACCGTTTCCAATTGTAATTCAGAAAGTAGCAAGTGTAATTCAGAATAGTCAACTGTAATTCAGAAACTCCGACATGTAATTCAGAATAGTCACTTGTAATTCAGAAAGTATTAGGTGTAATTCAGAATAGTCAATTGTAATTCAGAAACTGTCACATGTAATTCAGAATAGTGACTTGTAATTCAGAAAGTATTAAGTGTAGTTCAGAATAGTCAAGTGTAATTCAGAAACCGGCACTTGTAATTCAGAAGAGTCAACCGTAATTCGGAAAGCATCAAGTGTAATTAGGAATAGTTAAGTGCAAAAGTGAACCGCAAACTAAACATTTTACGACCGTCACTGGGATAATTTTACAATTTTGACAAATTCTAGCAGGCACGTCTAACTCACTCGGCGTCTTATTGACATTCATCTATAATAATAATGTTTTCTACACCGTTTCCAATTGTAATTCAGAAAGTAACTAGTGTAATTTAGAAAAAATCAAGTGTAATTCAGAATGGTTAAGTGTAATTCAGAATAGTCAATTGTAATTCAGAAAGTATTAAGTGTAATTCAGAATAGTCAAGTATAATTCAGAAATTGTCACTTGTAATTCAGAATAGTCAAGTGTAATTTGGAAAGCATCAAGTGTAATTCAGAAAGGATCAAGTGTAATTTGGAAATTTTCAAGTATAACTCAGAAAGCATCAAGTAGAGAGTGTGTCATTTTCGAAGGTTTTTGGTTGTATCTCTGTTAATATTAAAGATAAAAAGGTACGGTTCACGCTCACAGGCACAACCTGGGCTTTTTTCAAACATAAGATGTCGCTGACAGATTTGACGCAGCCATTTTACATTCAATTTCAATAGGTACAGGGTGATTTTGAATATTCTGCATTTTGGAACCCCCTCGTATCTCGCCCAGCAGCAAAGATATAGATAAAGTAAAAAAGGGCGATTATAGAATTTTATGAGTAGAACTTGAACGGGTAGCTAGTTTGGTACTATAAGGAATAATTTCGCCGCAATAAAACCAACATAGGTTATTTTAATGAGACATCCTGTATTTTCTTACATATTTAGAATCGCATCGACAAATTACAGTTGACGGTTTCCGAATTACACTTGGTAATTTCTGAATTACAGTTGACTCTTCTGAATTACACTTGGTTATTTCTGAATTACACTTGACTATTCTGAATTACACTTGGAGATTTCTCAATTACACTTGACTATTCTGAATGACACTTGATGGTTTCTGAATTATACTTGACTATTTTGAATTACACTTGATACTTTATGAATTACAGTTGGAAACCGTGAAGAGCAACTTTACTCACGGAGATGCCAATCAGCATCACCATAAATTGAACAAATTCTAACTCGGAGACAATTTTTTCTTCTTCACTTAAGTCTTCAAAGAACCCTTCAAGTAAATGTCCTAGAGCTAGGCAGCTTTTAACGTAGCAACTATAACTCATTCACTTATTTCTGCCATCTCGCTACCTTAGAAATTTTAGAGACGATTAAAATGTCAATGTCAGACTTCCAACGCCTACTTGATGTCAATAATAAGTGAACGGTTTAACACGTCAGGGGTGCAAAAATGAATCAAACTCTAGCAGGAGACAAATTTCGCACGTCTAACTCATTCGGCATCTCATTGACATTCATGCTATAATAATAATGTTTTCAACACCGTTTCCAAATGTAATTCAGAAAGTAGCAAGTGTAATTTAGAGTAGTCAAGTGTAATTCAGAAACTGCCACATGTAATTCAGAATAGTCACTTGTAATTCAGAAAGTATTAAGTGTAATTCAGAATAGTCAAGTGTAATTCAGGAACCATCACTTGTAATTCAGAATAGTCAACTGTAATTCGGAAAGCTTCAAGTGTAATTAGGAATAGTCAAGTGCAAAAGTGAACCGCAAATTAAACATTTTACGACCGTCACTTGGATTATTTTACACTTTTGACAAATTCTAGCACTCAGGAGACAAATTTCACACAGAAACTATCACCTGTAATTCAGAATTGTCAATTGTAATTCAGAAAGTATTAAGTGTAATTCAGAATAGTCAAGTGTACTTCAGAAACCGTCACTTGTAATGCAGAATAGCCAACTGTAATTTCCAAAGCATCAAGTGTAATTCGGAATAGTCACGTGTAATTCAGAAAACATCAAAAGTAATTCAGAAAACGTCAAGCTTAATTCAGAATAGTCAAATGTAATTCAGAAAACAACAAATGTAATTCAGAAAAGCTCAAGTATAATTTGGAATTTATCAAGTATAACTCAAAAAACATCAAGTACAGGGTGTCTCATTTTCGAAAGTTTTTGCTTGTATCTCTATTAATATTAAAGTCAAAAAGGTGCGATTCACGCTCACATCTGGGCTTTTTTTAAACAAAAGATGCCGTTGACAGATTTGATCGTTTGTACCAATTTTGCATTCAATTTCGATAGATACAGGATGGTTTTGAAAGTTCTGCATTTTGGAACTCCCCTCGTATCTCGGCCAGCAGTAAAGATAGAGATAAAGTAAAAAAGATTATAGAACTTTCTGAGTAGGCGGTCTTCATCTCGAATGTTCCAACCTCAACAACGGTCTCCACACCGCCGCTCGGAACACCTTATATATTGATTTCCTATCACAACTTCAATGATTTTTTAATATTTAACACATCAGGGGTGCAAAAGTGAACCGCAAACTAAACGTTTTACGCCCGTCACTGGGATTATTTTACACTTTTGACAAACTCTAGCAGGAAACAAATTTTGCACGTCTAACTTATTCGGAGTCTTATTGGTTTTCATCTGTAATAATAATGTTTTCCACACCGTTTCCAATTGTAATTCAGAAAGTAGCAAGTGTAATTCAGAATAGTCAACTGTAATTCAGAAACTCCGACATGTAATTCAGAATAGTCACTTGTAATTCAGAAAGTATTAAGTGTAATTCAGAATAGTCAAGTGTAATTCAGAAACTGTCACATGTAATTCAGAATAGTGACTTGTAATTCAGAAAGTATTAAGTGTAATTCAGAATAGTCAAGTGTAATTCAGAAACCGGCACTTGTAATTCAGAATAGTCAACCGTAATTCGGAAAGCATCAAGTGTAATTAGGAATAGTCAAGTGCAAAAGTGAACCGCAAACTAAACATTTTACGATCGTCACTGGGATTATTTTACAATTTTGACAAATTCTAGCAGGCACGTCTAACTCATTCGGCGTTTTATTGACATTCATCTATAATAATAATGTTTTCTACACCGTTTCCAATTGTAATTCAGAAAGTAGCAAGTGTAATTCAGAATAGTCACGTGTAATTCAGAAACTGTCATATGTAATTCAGAATGGTCAATTTTAATTCAGAAAGTATTAAGAGTAATTCAGAACAAATCAAATTTCGCACGGCTAACTCATTCAGCGCCTTATTGACATTCATCTATAATAATAATGTTTTTTACACCGTTTCCAACTGTAATTCAGAAAGTAACGAGTGTAATTTAGAAAAAATCAAGTGTAATTCAGAATGGTCAAGGGTAATTCAGAATAGTCAAGTATAATTCCGAAACTGTCACTTATAATTGAGAATAGTCAACTGTAATTCAGAATAGTCAAGTGTAATTTGGAAAGCATCAAGTGTAATTCAGAAAGGATCAAGTGAAATTTGGAAATTTTCAAGTATAACTCAGAAAGCATCAAGTAGAGAGTGTGTCATTTTCGAAGGTTTTTGGTTGTATCTCTGTTAATATTAAAGATAAAAAGGTGCGGTTCACGCTCACAGGCACAACCTGGGCTTTTTTACATTTTACATTCAATTTCAATAGGTACAGGTTGATTTTGAATATTCTGCATTTTGGAACCCCCTCGTATCTCGGCCAGCAGCAAAGATATAGATAAAGTAAAAAAGGGCGATTATAGAATTTTATGAGTAGAACTTGAAGGGGTAGCTAGTTTTGTACTATAAGGAGTAATTTCGCCGCAATAAAACCATTATAGGTTATTTTAATGAGACATCCTGTATTTTCTTACATATTTAGAATCGCATCGACAAATTACAGTTGACGGTTTCCGAATTACACTTGGTAATTTCTGAATTACAGTTGACTCTTATGAATTACACTTGGTTATTTCTGAATTACACTTGACTATTCTGAATTACACTTGGAGATTTCTCAATTACACTTGACTATTCTGAATGACACTTGATGGTTTCTGAATTATACTTGACTATTTTGAATTACACTTGATACTTTATAAATTACAGTTGGAAACGGTGAAGAGCAACTTTACTCACGGAGATGCCAATCAGCATCACCATAAATTGAACAAATTCTAACTCGGAGACAATTTTTTCTTCTTCACTTAAGTCTTCAAAGAACCCTTCCAGTAAATGTCCTAGAGCTAGGCGGCTTTTAACGTAGCAACTATAACTCATTCACTTATTTCTGCCATCTCGCTACCTTAGAAATGTTAGAGACGATTAAAATGTCAATGTCAGACTTCCACGCCTACTTGATGTCAATAATAAGTGAACGGCGTAATACGTCACTGTATTTAGATACATTTGAGTTCTTACCTTACAGCCTTCACAAGAGGTTACTCCATAATGATACCCTGATGCTTTGTCACCGCAAACTTTACATGGAACAAATGTTTTTGTGGCTGTTGAGCTGTTTGAGTCTGCAGTTAAGTAGTTTCCCTGATCTGCAAAGAATAGACAGCTTAAGTTACTAATTTCTTTAATCATTTATTTAATAAGCATTATACATAAAAGCCCCGTCCAGCTTCGGTTGGCCCATAAAAGTAATTAGTAGTTTATATGATATATTATGTTGTAAGGTAAAATTCACAGACATTTTCTTTGTGAGAATATTCTCAAGAATATTCGTGACAATATAAACCAACATTTCTCAGAAAATGATATTGAGTTATAGATTGTATATGTAATTCGTACATTATTATTTGAATTGCTTGTATAATATGGTAGACATTACCGTGTGTTGTAGGTTATATTTTTCCACTTTACATGCCTTATTTTTGGCTGCTATAGTTGTCAGGCTGATTTAAATTAATGATACCTCAAATTTATTATACCATTTTAATGTATTTTAATTTTAAAGTAAAAAAATTAGATAAACCTAAACGTAATAGTATAAAAATATGTATAGTTACAGGAAGAACTTTGTGCAGTTTACTTTAAAATCTTTGTTGGCGGACCAGTTTTGGTACATGCCCTACACCCCGTTTACTTAAGTAAGCAAAAACTCCAGATTTTTGGTGATTAATGTTATGCGTGAATTAATATCTTGTCGAAATACCCATAGGGCACAGTTGTAATAAATAAAAAAAATTGGTACATGCCAATTACACATTCCATTACAGTTATTCCGATAAAAACCTTTCTCTATACACACTTGGAGACATAATTTATAAGTCATAAGGTCGCGATTTTGAATACCCAGTTCATGGACGGTGGTAGAATGAAAAAGAAATATTCAAAATAAGTTTCTTTTTTTTAGTTGTTTTATCCATTTATATAGCTGATTTATGATTTATTTATTAACATACAACATAAGTAGATAACTATTGTAAATAACTTAAATTCTTTTTATAGGTTCCGCAGAAATAATCAACAACGATCTTGAAGGTTTTTATAGTATTTATGTAAAGATGTCCTTCCAGAGAGTGACTTTAATTACTGTTAATTTACCTTTCTATATACCTACAAGTTTCTAGCTAAAAATACATAACATTCTATAGATTAATGCTTATTAGTAGTACAAATATATTTAAAAAAATTTTAAAACTTTTATAATCATTATTCTCCACCACCAAACATATTTGCAACCATCACCTCATCAAAACTCCTCACCTTGTTTTAGGCTTTTTGGAATTGAATTATTGCTTTCCTGTGGTGAAATGTGCGTGCTGGTGTCTCCTACATCACACGTACTGGATTGTAAGGGAGGTGGATGTACGTGGAATGGCGTCAGATGTAACTGCGAAGGAGGGGGCGAAGGATTTGACGACTCTGTAGATCCTGGATCACTAAATGCACCCTAAAGTAAATTTTTTATGACGAATTTATATTATCTAAGAAAAGGAAGATACCAAAGGTCAAATCGTAATAGTAAGTATATGGTGTACTTAATAGAAATTCATATCTTTGTCGAAAATATTAGGGTTTTCGTTAATTATAAGCGAATGTTGAAAAGGTGTAACTCGACGTGGAAAATTGTTGGTAGTTTTGTTGGAATTTTACTAAAGCAAGAATTTTAATATAGTTTTTTGACTGGGACACCACCTATAAGCAGTTAACTGTAAGCGCGTCTCAAAGAGGCTAAATTTAAGTTATATTACTAAAGGAAACACTAGCTGTTTTATTATCCGTTTAAGTTGACAGTTATATTCATAAACATAAGTTGGATATTTTTGTTATGCTTACGGGCATAACCAAATAAGGTTAATTAACCAAAAACGCTTCGGTTGGAATATACTGGTGTTTCAGTCCATATTTATGAGACTGAATCTGTGGATGAGTTTAATAAGAAACGTACATAGGTTCCAGTTAGCTCCCTATCTGAAACGCAATATTAAAATAAATAACTAACAATGAGACAAATGATTCCCTTCTTGCGGCCGCATATATCTAAATAATGACGATGATAAGAGAATAAAAGCTCCAGAAGCTGCTAAAAGAGATGCCGCTGATCTTTCAAAGCAATGACCCGTAAACAAATCCGGATTGTCAAGACCTAAGAAACTTTCACAGGTTTTAGGTATCATTCCAAAAGTACGAATTCCCATGGCTTGTTTAGTAAATTTCCATTGCGATATCCAACAAAAAATCGAGACTGGTCTGTTTTTAGTGTGTACCTTCTTATTAGCACGACAAGGTCAATTCTATCCAAGTTTACTGAGGTAAAATTCTCGTTCCACTTTGATTTTGGGTTTGATATCGTATACCGAAATAGTGTTCTCCGTTTTATTCGAAATAGACCTGAAACTATCTGTCTAATGTGCAGCAACATCTTTAGTTTTAAGCACGGTTTCTTGTGACTGATCCACTTCTACCCAATTGAATTGTGTGAGGTGTATTGTGAAGAACAACGCATAAATTAGGCTGAAACCAGGTACATACATAAATACATGAAAACCGGCAAAAACTGTTCAAGTGATAAGAAGTGTTTTGGGGTTCGAATTGTTTGTTTACAGTATATAATAAGACACAATGAAAAATTTATTTAAATGTTGCGAAAAGAAGCATAAGTATTTTATTTGCTCTGAATGCAATGGACTATTTCATTCTAGCTGCTTAGAATGAGACTGGAAAGAACATATTAAACTGTGGAAAGCTAGGGTGTTATGTACGGTATCTTGCCAGAAAATCAGAGAAAATCGCGAATTTGAGACAGGAAAACCGACGAATAAGATTCATAAGCTTGAAGATACAGATCAAACTCGACTCAGAAGAGACTCTAAGGCATTGTAGGCTGAAGAACTGCTTCAAGAAAAAAATAAACGATAACTTGGGTAATATAACAGAGGGCGCATCTATCTTTAGCAAGAACTTTACAAAGGACGATTATGTTATTGTAATAGATGGGTGGAGTAATGGAAAGCCTCCTTCTTTAAGAATTATACGGGACTTAATTGACTCATGCTCTCATATTAACTGATTTTGGTGTCTACTCCTTATTCATCTAATTACAGTATTAATTTGTCTATTTACGAATTTAATATTAGAGTACAAAACATAGTTGAAAGGTTGCTTCTTTTGACTTGCTTTTGGACAGTTTGAATTATCCTAGTATCGTCTTGCTCTGTGAACATTGGTTGCAATTGGGGGAAACTTCCTATTTGGATAACTACGCGTCAATTAATATACAGTATGGTGGAAATGAAAGGAATAAATTAATTATTTCGTAAGTCAGAGACTGGAGAGAAAAATCCTGAGACTCGTCGATTTTTAATTTCAGTTGCGCATTCTGTCCGATTTTCTTTTTATTTCTTATGTCATCTATATAAGCGTGATGACGTCATCGATTATTCTTTTAAATGGAAACGTGGTTGATGCGGTACATCATTTGAAAGGTCTTGTAATTATCCTCCAGAAATTAACATTCTTTTTATTATCCGAAATAACAACCAAATTCAAAGCTGCTCAAATTGATGACCCTCAGCGATGAGACAATGAGATAAGCGAGCAACGAATTCATCCTGAACGTTCTGAAGAACTTCCGCACTTATTTGCGCGATATCGAGCCGTATGCCTTCCTTGAGTTCATTGATAGTATGTGGTCTATTTTTTTACACTCGACTTTTCAAGTATCCCCATAAAAACAAATCAAGCGGAGTGAGATCTGGCGATCTGGGTGGCCACGCGATTGATCTTCTTCGCCCAATCCACCTATCTGTAAAAACTCTGCCCAAGTAGTTTCTTAGCGCATAGTGTGGGGGCGCACCATCTTGCTGCAGCCATAAATCATCTCTATTTGGGAACAGTCGATGCAACTCTGATATTAAGAAATGTTGGAGAAATTCGAAATATCGAGGACCTGTTATAGTTTTCTCGAAAAAGTATGGTCCTATAATTTTATTACCTATTATTCCCGCTCATACATTTAATTTCTCCGGGTATTGAGTATGATACTCCTGCATCCTATGCGGATTTTGCTGAGCCCAATACCGACACGTCTGACGATTTACAGGACCATTTAGAAGAAATGTAGCTTCATCCCAGAAAAGGCCCTTTCTTAAAAACATTGGATCTGTGTTTTTTTTTCCATCATAATGTATCAAAATTGAATGCGTCTATCAAAGTCATCTTCCAGAAGCTCCTGGACTAAAACAACTTTATAGGGATGCCACTTTTCCTTTTTTAGCGTAACTGTTGCATGGTGTATGTTATTGTCTAATGCTACTTGCCGAGAACTGGTATGGGGATCCTCTTGAAACGCTAGTAGAACATCCAATTTTTTGTTTTCTGCGACTGGTTTTCTACAGCCTTTTGGGAGGTCCCTTACATGGCCCGTTTCTCGTAATTTTTTCTCAATTTTGCTGACGGCGCAATTGGTTCTCGGTCGGGATTTGTGTCCTTGTCTTATCTCCACAACCAATCATTATAAGAATTTCAATTCTCTGCGTTTCATTAAGTTTCATTTTGGAACAAAGTAACAATGAATAATAATTTTAACACAATTTGACTGCAATGTAATCGAACTAATACCATTAACATGTGACATGTCAAAGACGTTCAATTTGTATGTAGCACTGTTGATAAGAATCAGATTTTTTTACATAAAAAGTCAAGCAACGTGCAAAAATTTAACAGATTATTTCCATTGACAATCTACCAAATTCACATATCCATATTGCAAAAGAGCCGAAAATTAATATTAAATAAATTATAAATATTAATAATTAGTATTGTACAGTATTTACAAACGTCATTTATTTAAAAGTATTGATATGGTTGAATGGAAAATTACAAGACCTTTCAAATGATGTACCGCATCACCCGCGTTTCCATTTAAAAAAATCATCGATGACGTCATCACGCTTATTCCGATGACATAAAAAATAAGAAGAAAATCGGGCAGAATGCGCAACTGAAATTAAAAATCGACGGGTCTCAGGATTTTTCTCTCCAGTCTCTGACTTACGAAATAATGAATTAATTCCATACTGATGTTATAGAACCGAATTTAAGAATTAGGGTACTGAGTGTCTTGTTAACCGACGTCTTATGGATATTTGCGCCTTTGAGGCTGTTGACAGGTTTAATCATTTGAAGTGTCTTAGACTAATTAAAAACCCTCTTAGACTATGTCTGCTCGAATCTTGACGTCAGTGCAGTACGGTCGAGTGTAATTTCTTCAGATATCTCTGATCATGAAGCTGTGATCTGTAGCTTCAATATAGGAACACTTAATGTAAAAACAACTCGAAAACAGGGTCGTCTGTTTATTAAGAGGGGATATCAGAGATTTGCCAGGTTTTGTAGAGACGCGGATTGGCGTATGGTGTTGGAGTCTGATGGTCCGCTAAAATCGTTCCATGACACGCTCTGTATAACTTTTGAAAAGGCGTTTCTATTAACTTTTATTAAGCCCAAGGTTAAGAAACCATGGATAAGAAAGGGATTGATTGTGTGACTCTCTTCACTCGATCAAAAAATTCTTTCAGTCAAGCACGTGGTTTTGTTCTGTTTATAGGAGGTACAAAAAGATCTACAGGGCGACAATTGATGCGACCAAAGAAATGTATTATTCCATTAGACTTAGTAGTGCAGAGGGCGTATAGTTGATCAGATTCGTGGTCCATCCCACAGTTCAGCGACTCATGATCGGGCCGATAACATCTCGGGTGAAACTCTCAACTAGTCCTACTGTACATTTGCCAATGAAATGGCATCTACTTAAAGCATAATATAAGCATTTCGCAATCATTTTTTCTCACTTCGACTGATCCACAGGAGGTTACTGAAGTAATTTCAAACCTTAAGAATAAAAGTTCGGCTGGTTGGGATGACATTTCTGCGAGTGTTCACAGACTTCTCCCAACTGCTGCAACGCAGGTATCTGTTCAACAAACCCCTAATATTTCCACCAGGCAGCTAGCTAATGAACAGGAAATCAGCCAAACTTCAGCAGTAAAAATTCTCAAAGCCCAAAAGTTGCATCCTTACAAACTAAAAATTCTCCAGGAATTGACCGAAGATGATCTTGATAGAAGCCTTCAGTTTTGCGAGCAAATGATGGATCTCCTGAACAGAAACGTTGTGAACACAAACAACATTTTGTTCTCTGACGAATCGACGTTTACGCTAAATGGTGAGGTAAACCGACAAAATGTTCGTTATTGGGCAGACGAGAATCCCCACTGGATGAGAGAAGGTCATACTCAACGCCCAGAAAAAGTCAATGTTTGGGCAGGAATTGTCGATAATCGAGTTATAGGACCAATCTTTTTTGAAGAAAATCTCAGCGGAACGAAATATTTAGAATTTTTGGAAGAGGAACAAAGGCCAAATTTGGTTACTCTATTTCCTTGTCTTATAGAAGAAGATGTCCTCAACAGAAATATCTGGTTTCAACAAGATGGTGCTCCTCTCCGTTTTGCCAGACCTGTTCGCCCATATCTGGATGAAGTATTTCCGGACCGATAGATTGGTAGAAGAGGCCTCATTGAATGGCCACCCAGGTCACCAGACCTGACTTCATTGGATTTTTTTGTGGGGTTACTTAAAAAGCAAAGTTTACCAAACGAAACCTGAAAATGTTCAGGAGTTGAAAGCACGAATAAGGCATGAGTGCAGACTAATTTACCCCGAAGTAATTGCAAACGTGCAAAACGAGTTTCAGTTACGTTTAGGGTATTGCCAACTAGTGAACGAACATCACTTTGAGCATTTATTAATATGAATTGATGTTTGAAATAAAATAAATTTTGTTAATTATCTTGCGACTGGCAGTTTATAAAAATTTGACGATTGCCAGCTATGTATAACTTGATGTACACTATGAAAATAGCTAACCCAAAACTGCAGTTGTCATTTAAAAAACAATCGTTGACGTCATATCTTGAATTTGGGACAACCTGTATAATAGTTTATTTCACAAAAAAGACGGCAATCTAAAATATAAATCGACGGGTCCGAGCGTTTTTCCAAAAAATAAACGTTTTTTTTTTTTTTATAGAATTTGTTCCATTTTCGAAACTCACAATGTATATGGCTCTAAGCGAGTCTTTAATAAACTCCCATTATGTCTTTGTCAGTTAAGAAACGGTTAGATTTGATTTTTAGCTTGAAGTTGTTTTTAATTTATATTTTGTACGCTTTGTCAGTGAGCTTGTACGGAGTGTTTATTATAAAATTTCATCTAGTTGGCTGTGAAATGTCAAAAGAAAGGAATGGAGAAACAAAAGTCCCTTTATTTTTATTATGTCATCCTTTTCTGTCAAAATTTTATAGCCTGCTAGATGAAGTTTTTTAATGAGCACCCCGTACTTTTGACAATAAAGCAAATTTGATTGATTGATGGTGATCTTACTCTTCATATTAGGGATTAGCACACGAATTATATTTCCTTCACTGTTAAGATTTTGGACAGACAGATTTTTTAAGTCACCTCTTCTGCACGCGCCACTTAATCCAACTATGACAACCACCTTTATAAGCAGGTAGGTACTTATCATCTTCTGAATTTAGTAGGAACCTCGATATTTTCATTTTACTCAGTATCTTGGATTTCTTAGGTCTATACTTATCCGATTTTCGTTTTATAACGATTGCAGATGGACATACTTTTTAATGTCCACGTCTTTTTTAATTAACAGAACGCTTCGTAAGATTAACGACAACGGCTCTCGAGTGCTGGCCAATGCATTAAAGCAATAAGTATCTTTTCATTCTCTATGCCTTTCTTCATGCAACAGTCTTCAAGCCGCTGGTATGCATCTTTATAAAGATGACCCCGTTAGCTGAATCTTCGATATCTGATTGAAACTCTCCTCTAAATCGCTCATACAATTCAAAGAGATATCTGATCAACCGTTCAAAGAAATATCAGATCAAAAAGAATGTCAGTGAAACAATAATATTCACCAATAATATAGAACGTTGTCATGGATGTGATGAATAAAACCACTTTTTCTACGAACGCATTCAAAATTCAACTTTTAACACGCTAATGAATTGTTAAAAGTAGCACTTCAAGGCACTAGTGTTAAAAGTAAGTTATTTTTAACAATATTGTTAAAAATAGGTTACTTTAAGGCACTAGTGTTAAAAGTAGACTACTTTTAACACGGTTGTTAATAGTAAATAAAAATACCTAAATTTTTCTAGGTCGAACTTTTTTCTTGGTTTGAACTTCCACATGCGTGCCTTAAAGTTGCACTTTTAACACATTTGTTATACTACCTCGGTACTTTGCGAGCTTTTTGCTTCCTAAGTGAGCACAGATGTTCAAAAAAGCTGTTCATGGGCTCATTGAGCCTTTCTATATCATTTTTTCTCTGTGAGAGTAGCCGTCATTAATTTCAACCCACAGATTGACTTAAGAGTTGGATTTTACCAGTCTGTAGCCCTCGATTCCTTTTTGCCGGTATATTCGTCCTCTTTTTGATTTCATATCTTAAAAGCCAATGAGTGGACATTGAAATGTCTTCCAGTTTTCTACTTTTTCTGCCAACCATTGCGAGACAACCGTCAAGTCTGCGCCGAAGATTGGCTCTGCATTTCGGTTGGCAATTCTACATTGTCCGTTGGGAGGTATTATTTTACTTCTATTTTTTAGCTCTATTATATTATCTGTCGCATTGGTGTCGGTGACGCCCCAAATGATGATTCACACTCTAATATAGACTTTTGCATATTGCATGTATTGGCGATCAACTTGTAAAATAAAAATCAACCTGCCACCCCAAGATGGTCAGCTAAAGCTGTGCTGACTGAAAATTAGGCAGCAGTTTCCTTTTTTGCCTTTGCAAGTCTTCCTCTCCGCGTTCTAAAGCCCAAGTAGCTCCTTCATTTCCTTAACATTTGACTTCTCGAGACTTCTTAGCTTAAAACCAACCGCACTGATGGAGTAGAGCCAGACGAAGCCAGTTTCGTTACTTTTCGTGTTTAGCTCTAACCAAGAATCATCATCAGGAATCCGGCAAATCGGATTCCCGAAACCTCAACGCCAGTCTTCTGTTTCCCTCCTCACTTGCTTTGGTCTTTCTCATCTCCCTGATAAAGTTGGCACGGATGAGTTCCGCCTCTTCCTTTTGGAGAAATAGACCACTTGGTTTCCTCTTTCTATGACCGCGCGCCCCCTCGAGCACCGCTCTCCCCTCTTTAATGGAGGTTGGATTCTTGGAGTTCTTGGAGTCACCAGTTTTGGGTTTTTATATAGCCGTCCTGGAACTCAATATTTGACCATGGGGAATAAAGTTCTCGGGGAAGTCATGCCAAATATACGTCGTTTTGCGTCATTCTCCGAGAACCAACTACACTGCCCACTTTCAAGACTCAGGCTTCCGTGGGGTAACCTGATTGGCTTTCCTTTAACTGGTGGCGCTTAGGGCTTATTGGATTAAAATCCCTCGGGGGACCCGATTAGGAGAAGGGACCTCTGGTTTCTCCACTGCCTTCAGTTACATTGCAACCTATTTTGCATCTCTTGCGCTGGTTCCGTGCTGCTTTTTTCTTTTTTTTTCCTCTCTGTCTCCTTCCATCTGTAAATTACGATTTTGGGTATGTGATTTTCTGTATCGGTGGTGTACAGTGTATATGAGTGTGTGTCATGGGTCTTTGATTTGGTGGGTAATCTCCAGATTAAATTAGCATACGTTTTCGGGGCTACTATCTCCGATTGTTATATTTGCTTTTCTAAGGAGTCATGGGAAAAGTATGATCACAAATTATTCCGTTTAAATATGTATCATCTTGATAATAAACTACAATGTGAAATTTTGCGCTAAAGCTTATATCCTACAATCTACAAATTCTGCATATAGCCTTTTGCAGTAAATCTATGACTAAGATTTTAAGCTTTGACACAGTGTTCAGCACCCCATATAATGTATTACTGCTAAAGGCAGCTCAAAAAGACTTGACCTTTGGTTTCACGTTGATAACTAAATTATTTGATTCTATAAAACATAGTGTACGTTACCTGTGTGTTGTTATCCTCGTTTGCCTCGAAAAACACCAACTTAAAATCCGAACCCGCTTCAAATATCACTCCCGGTGTCACCTTATCTGGAAGGGATGCCGCGCCTAGCGATCCGCTCAGCGATTGGTCGATTTTAAAAATGTCCATGCTGAAGTAACCAGTAAAAAGGGGATACGTATAGTCATCCGGCCATGTTAAAATTATAGTGTATTATGTATTAAGAACAGGACGCTTATTCTATGGGAAAGAGTGAAAGTGAAAGTGAGAATTGCTGGCCAATGGAATTCGTCAACATTTCTCACTTTCACTTTCACTCTTTCCTATAGAATAAGCGTCCAGTAAGGAGAGTTCACAAGTCGACGACAATGTTTCGCTCCGCTCAGTCGCCAATATTAATTAGAGAAGAATATTTTTTGTTGCGATAGGTATAGCACTAATTTTCAAAATACGTGCATTGTTTAAGTTGGAAATGTTATTGCTTCTATCTCGAAATGGTTCATAAAGTGGCCATAAGCTTAAAGGTGACCACCAGCTGTGTTTTGTTTTGTTTACTTGCGACAAAGTTTTGGCGCTTTTTAGATGTCTAGTAAGTCGGAAGATCAAAGCTCTGATGAAGAAGAAACGTGGAAAATCGAGTACTCCTCTGTAATACCACAGTATAGAGAATATATAACAGTAGCGTCACTCTATCACGTGACCGCTCCTCGCTAACAATTCTTCCCCTCTTACTTCGCCTAAGATTTCGGCAAAAGTAAACAAAAGTTTGGCCACTTTCACGCCACCGGTCTATACTGAATACATTGCCCAATTAGCGATTTCACTCTCGAACGCACAGGGCGGCAAAACGCTTTTGAACTCGAAATTACTTTGATCTTTCCGAGAGTGACGTTACTGGTATATATTCTCTATACTGTGGTAGTACTGAGTAGTCCAGAAGTCGTTACGAAAATACGTATACCTAAGGACCTCTTCACGCTGAATTCCAGGTAAAAAAAACTACTGGAGTATTTTTTGACTTTTCAAAAAAGCTAAAACCATAAATGAGTTTTACCATTTATCTCCAAACTAAAAGGACTATGAAAATTTTTGTTGGCACCATAAAATTGGTTTCGCGGCAAAGTAACACACTGTCGTGAGAACTGAAACCCTCTAACTATAAAAATGAGGAAGGTACCTCTCAAAATTGCGAAAAATAGGATACTTTGAGTGTAGCCAGTTAAAGGCAGTCTTAAAAAAAAATGCCTATTCAAAGTACTCGGAATATGACAAACTATACTACATGTAACGGACACTACAATTTAAAATATAAAACTTCAAAAACCTCTGAAAAAGCCTTCTCTTTTCGTGTTAAAATATGACTCTTAAAGGTGTAATTTTAACAAGAACACACTCCAATAATGAACTTTTCTCTGACCCAGTTTTTTAGAGCCCTTTATTTTATTTTACCAAATAATGGGTAGAAATTAGGAAATTCCTCGCCCTGATCAATTTAACAATTAAAAAATTGTGAAATTTTTCTTTGTTGTTGATTATTTTCTAGACCGCTGGACAAAGATTTTGCCTCAACCTCAAAAGCCCTTTTTACCCTTTAAATTTGAAACAAACTAAATTATTCAAAATATCAATAGAAATTTCATAATAAAGTTACAAGGCCAGGGATTATGAGGTTTACTTCATCTGTTTTTTGTCACTTCCACTAGTTGTATACCTTGTCAATCTATTTTTAAATTACCCCAACTAAAAGTTAGTTACCAATATTTCCATTTACGTCTGGAGAATTTAGAGTACATTTTAAAAAAATCCTTCACTAGAACCGTTCTGAATAAGCCTTTCTCCTTATATCCCCAAAAAACCCAACTTTATTTTCCTTGGAAGTTCATAAGCCCAATAAGAAGAGAGCGCCAACACAATAAAAGATAGAGACGTGGTCTAGGCGCGCAGTTAATAAATAGAACGCTAATTTGCGTGTTCAGAATTTGGTCCTTATTCCATCACCATTCCTCGTGTTGGAAAAAAAGCACCTGCACAAAATTGTAATTAAAAACTTGTAGTAGAAATAAATAAATGCAAGACAGAATATTGCTAGATCATTTTCTCACTAGATTTGTCTTAAGTAAATAGAATTATTTTGTTCTGACCATAGCTATGCCGATCTACGACATTACAATTTAATAAGTAATTATGGAGTATTCAGTTTTATGTGGCATGCCAAGGAGTTGGTCAATAATAATTGGCACTCAAAAAGTATCGAACACAACCTGGCGAGAGGCTAATCATTGAGGCAGGTACCCGCTAAGAGTGGCCCTAAGTACTCGCCAATTGGTAAGCACTTTATATCGGATGTGGGGAAAAGACAAGTAATAAACCAATTCTGAAATTGCACATCGACGAGTAGCAAACAACCCATTACAGTTTGACGTCAACACAGCAAGACGCAACTTGTAAAATAAGAGACGAATTTTTATTTTTTGAAGGTGACGGAGTAGAGAAAGTCTCTAAAGGAACGGTTTCCTCCCCTAACGCAAAAAGGGGTCATTTTCCCTAGTTTCTTCTTCTACTGTAAATTATCTAAAAGGATTGGTAATAGTGAAGTTAATTACATTGTATTTGGCAAAACTTCCACATTACTGAGCTTGCCTCTGTTGATCGGCCGAAACAGGTAGCGCTTGATACCAAAATATGAGAAAGCTCAAGTTTGGGCGATAACTTTATCAAGAAAGAAATTGTAACAGTAAATTTTCTCATTTTTTAAAAAAACTCGGAAACTACTGAAAATGTGGCAACCTCAAAATGGAATCTTAAAGCTTCTCGACAAAAAGTAACTTTTTCCTAATTTAAATTGTAACTCTTACCGTTTTGGAGATAGGAATTGTGGCAACACATAAAAGAAAGGTATATTTGGTTAAATCACATACCTACTCTACCACCTCCTAACTATTTCAGTTCAGCCTTTAACAAGTTTCTATGAATAAATGTTAACTAATAAGAATGATAAAAGAAGTGGTGATCGCTAACATCCAAAGGGCATATGAAGAAGAACGAGATGAAGAAGTTCTGAAGACACTTTGAGGACGTTTGATAAACGGTTGATTTCAAAAACAAGTCACAAGATTCATTTGAAGCTTTTCATTTTACGAAACGAATAAACAGTATAAAAAATTTACCTATATATTTCGTACATTATAACTTTACTTGCAGATTCAGCCAAGACATATTTCATTTGGCACTCCTCAATTTTCAACTTTTGTTTGTTAACCTGCTTTTTTTAAGGCGAATTTCCTTACCATGTTCACAACGAGATGCGAAATCAAAATCCTCCAATAAAATAAAATTTTGTCAAAATTGAACCAATCGTCTTGAACATATCCTATGCATAAACAGAACCTATGAAATCGATATAACGTCAGGTGTTAAATTGGCCACCAGTATGCCATGATAACCATGATATATTTCCGTCAGATTGGCACTCCTGAATTTTCAGCTTTTGTTTGCTAACCTGTTTTTCTTTTTAGGCGAATCCCTAATCATATTCACAACGAGATGCGAAATCAAGATCTTCCAATAAAATTAAATGTTGTCAAAATTGAACCAATTGTTTTAAACATATCCGTCAACCTATGAAATGGATTTAACGTCAGTGTAAAATTCGCCGCCAGTAATCACTTTTTGAACATTGGACATCGTCAATGACCTAGCAGGTATGGACAAAGACAACAAATACCAATATTTTCCTAAAAATTTCTGCCCTTTTTGGCCGGAAGTCCGTCGCTTCAAAGGTTCCCATGACGTAATGTTGTGGTCAGCGCACGACATACAAACGTCATAGCAACTTAAAGCCGGACCGGATATTGATTGTCTCGATTGTTTTTGTTGACTGGCTTTTGTTAGGTTGGAACTTAAGTTTTAGAAAACCTTGGAGCCAGTCCTTGGAGGTCAGTCAAGGACTAGGGCTCTAGCTAGGAGATGGATATAACTTCGATATTTAATTGGATTGGAACTAAGAAATAATAAAAATAATGACAGTGGCAATTTTTTTACAATAATTTGACGTAAGGCGTCATGACGTCACTTCCGCCGGAAGTCGTCATCAGTTCAAAGGTTCCCACTGCTAAAAGGGGGGGGGGGCCAAAACTGTAAAACAGAAGGGGGTCTGCAGATTAGTTCCATGATGGACGTTGTCTAGTTGTTAGCTGTTATAAAGTCCCTGTGTTTTTATATAAATCGTAATAATTTAAAGATCTATGTAAAGTAGCGGGTGTTCATTATAAAACTTCATCTAGTTGGCTGTAAAATGTCAAAAGAAAAAGATAGAGAAACAAAAGTCCATTTATTTTGATTATGTCATCCTTTTCTGTCAAAATTTCATAGCCTGCTAGATGAAGTTTTATAATTAACACCCCGTTGGTTGGAACATTGAACGTCTGGATTCTTGGACACTTGTAATTATATGGATGGTTGCTTTCTTAGGATGTGGTCCTTTATTAAATAAAGCTTCAGCAGCTGCTTGAAACTTTGGATGTTATTTATTTGACGTTTCGGCACAAATCGGCGCTTTCGTCAGAATTGTGCAACTATTACAGTTTTATGGAAGCTACCTACGAAGTCCGATCAAGATGTGTACCAATGGTGACCCTTCGACACAAATTCCCGGTACGAAATAGTGTCAGCAACCAGAAAACAGAACCGCGACAAACAGAAGAAAGTAAAAAATACAGAAACTTCACATCAAAGCATTAAATTGTTTTATGGTAAGTCATTGTCACTCTTACACTTATTTTTTATCCTTTCTTAACTTAACATCATATGCATCGTAAGTTTCGCGCTCTTTTGTTGGCGATTTCATTCTTTTATGTTTAATCATTTATTTTATGTGCAATATTTTTATGTTCAGTATTTTATACTTTATTTACTTTCAGTAATTTTATATGCTTCATGTTCAGTATTTTATAATTTATTTACTTGTCACTCCACCTTTTCTTTTTATTATTGTATAAATTATATAACTTTAAATTATGTATATTATGTATGTGTTGTAATGCACAATTCTGATAAAGGCGCTAATTAGTGCCTAAACGTCAAATAAATAACAGAAGTTTCAAGCACCTGCTGTAGCTTTATTTAACAAAGGACCACATCTCAAGAAAGCAACCATCCATATGTAAGGTCGATTAACGTGTGTTCTGTGTGGCTATCTGAAGAAAGACCTATAAAGCCGATCACTCCAGAATTATGTACCATCAACTGAGCAAATTGTAGTAGATGTAAATAGTATTCGATCGGCAAGAAATATAGCTTCTAATTATCCAGGTTAACGATTGAAGTAATTCCTCTTACTCAAACTGGGTAGCTACCCCAGAGGCAGGTAAAATTTTCGAGAATCAGAAGTAGAATACATTGTCTAGAATTATTTTTAAACTTACGACTTTACGCTTTAGAATAAATGCCAATAGTGGTAACGTCCCCTTATATGTATAGATCTGGCAAGTCGCAGGACTAGGACAAACAAAAAACTCCCTTGGAGTTTGAAAAAAGGCCAAAGTTTCGACGTTCAATCGACGTCTTCTTCAGGGCTAAAATATATTTAAACAACTCACTAATCACAAAGAAGGCCAAAGCAACTATTACATTTCTAATAAAATAATAAAATTTTGTCCATTTTACATTTACGGAATAAAAAACACCTATAAAAAAACAGTTAGGATTCTGCATCTAGTTTAACAATGATGACAAAAATTAATAAAAACCGTAATTTAAACTGCACGTTACCCACCTATTTTCTATCAACAAGAGATGATGTCAAAAGGATGGTTATCACCATGATGCTGGTAGAAATCAGTACACAACTTCATCGTCCATGATTTGAGTGTTTGTTGTCGATTTTTTTTTATTCCGTAAATGTAAAATGTAAAAAAATTTATTTATGCAGAAAAAATCTACTCTAGTGTTAGTTTTGGGAAATGTAATGGTTGCTTTGGCTTTCTTTGTGATTAGCGTGTTCTTTAAGTATGTTGTTTAAATATATTTTAGCCCTGAAGAAGACGTAGATTTAACGTCGAAACGTTGGCCTTTTTTCAATCTACAAGGAAGTTTTTTGTTTGTCCTAGTGCTGCGACTTGCCAGATCTTTAAAATAAATATTTATTAAACTGGGTCGAAAAATGTATTATTAATCAAAAAGTATTAGTTTGAATATTCTGCCAACCATGGGACAAAAAAATATAATCTTTAAACTCATAAATATAACCTAAAACAAATGACAATATCTGTCATATTTGTTTAAAGGTGGTAGACAATGATGTAATATTAAGCGAAACATTTAGGACTTCCATTGTCTTTGTTGAGTTTTTTACACAAAGTGTTGAGCAGCGGAATCTCTGCTCGTTTTCAAGTGAAACTGAGCATTAAGCTCGAGGCTACTTGCTTATGTACTAATACAGCTAACCACGCCCACCATCCCTATTGGCCGGATCTCGCCACCGTCGAGCGTCAAGCGACTAGCATTTGTCCGCCGTATCATCGGATGCCATACCGAAGAGACGTCGCAACTTGGTTTTCTAAAGACACCCTAATTGCTTCTAATGAAAACTGCTTTCTTAAACTTTCGTTTCTTCCAGTGCTGTTCCCTATGCACAATTTTGGCTTCCGACCACTTAATATTATGGTGTTCGGACCAAGCGTGCTCTGCAATTCCCGATTTTGTTGTTTCTCCTCTTATCGTATGAGTTCTGTATTCCTGAACTTTTCCGTGCAAAGGACGCTTGGTTTCTCCTATGTACGACATGCCACACTCCCACGGGATCTGATATATACAATCTTATTGCTGATTTAAATTTTCCGATTTGGTTTTAGAAAGAACGCTTCTTAATGTATTTGTGTTGTTGTACTGTTTCGCGATGCGTCGACGTTTCTCTGAAGTTCCTTATATGTATGGTATAGTAAGAAGATGAGGTTGGTCCTCACTGTTTTGCCGAGGCTTTTGACTTTTACATCCCGTAAAAGCCCTCAAGATAGTCGCTTGTATCAAAATCCTGTTTAATATTCTGAACTTCGAAATTTATGGATTCTTTGTCGCTGCATATTGTTACGGCGCTCCTATATAAAGTTATAGTTATTCACATTTTTTGTTGATATATGATGGAGAAACATCAAATTCGGGAATTGCAGAGCATACTTGCAATGATCGGAAGCCAAAATTGTGCATAGGAAACAACAGTGGAAGAAACGAAAGTTTAAGGAAACAGTCTTCATTTAAACAATGAGGGCGTCTTTAGTAAACCAAGTTGCGACGTCTTTTCGGTATAGCATCCGTTGATACGGCGGACAAGTGCTGGGCACTTGACGCGCGACGC
The DNA here is from genome assembly GCA_951812265.1 of Taphrorychus bicolor. Lineage (NCBI taxonomy): Eukaryota > Metazoa > Arthropoda > Insecta > Coleoptera > Curculionidae > Taphrorychus > Taphrorychus bicolor. Next base: position 29,889,244 of record OX638303.1, on the reverse strand, counting down.
GACGATGGCGCCGATCCAGCCAATAGCAATGGTGGGCGTGGTTAGCTGTCTTAGTACATAAGCAAGTAGCCTCGAGCTTAATGCTCAGTTTCACTTGAAAACGAGCAGAGAATCCACTGGTCAAAACGTCATGTAAAGAACTCAATAAAGACACTGCAAGTCCAAGATACATAGGGAGCAAAATGCCAAATTTCCATGACCTACTGCGCAAGTAAAGTTATAGTGTACGCACAATTCCTACCTGTGTTCCTTATTGTTAAAAATGCTGTATATTGTTATGGAAAATTCATATTTTTAAAGAAAATAGAGTATAGGTCACCATTTTTTCGCAAAGATAAAATTCTTTTTGACTGTCCCGGCCAATACAGCAGGAGTATTTGTCTATTATAGTTCACTTCTGATTTGAAATGATTACGATTACAATCAAGAATCATCAAATGTCATTTAAATAATCCATTTCTATACGCAGTATTAAGAATGCAAACAGGTGACTCCTGAAATCGTCAAAAATTTCAAACTTTTTAAATTTAAATTACTTTTGATTTAAGAGGTGCATTAAAACGGTTTTATTTTTTAACTCCAAAATTATGCATTGTACGGGAAAACTCAAAAGAACCTTTATGTTGAGGGCGGAACGAATAATTCTAGTATAGTTTTTGTTTTGTGAAAAACCATTGGTCCACCACTTTTATCTTTAAAACTATGCATTGACATGCTGTAACACGCCCCACTGGTGGAAAGAAAAATTCTCATTTTTATTGCTGAATGCAAGAACTACCAAATTTCTTTGAGATATATCTGGCAGTTGTGAAAAAAATCAACAAATTGTTATTTTGTAAATACAATTTTATCACCCTGTATCTTCTAAACGAAAAAGTGTAAAGAATAACTTACAGACAACACGTTTATAGGGTAGGGCCCCCTCATAATTGACCAGAAAATTTGAGTTTTAATTTTCAACCATCTGTTATGACTCATCTTGTATTTAAAAGATTCACATTTGTGTGTGTGTACCTTTCCAGTGCAACATGGACTTTCAAATACATGTTATTTTATATTCCCAGAATATACTGTAAGTAATAGTGCAAACATTCTGTAAAGGCCCTGTAACTCTTTTCGTAGATGGAAAAACAAAGAACCGCGAAATATCAACCATATCTCTTAAATGTTATTACAATAGGAATCTTAAAATTAAGGCACTCGCCATGACGTCCTAGTAAACAAATTTTTAATCAGTATCAGTTCTTATTAGATTTTTTGCCATCCTTGTACAAAATTGAGCAGAAACGTTTATTAACCTTGAGACTACATCGCTAATTTTACAATTTATTTTTGTATCATTTATCTTATTAAAATTGGCAGCAGCATTTTGGCGATACAGGGTAACTTATAAGAAAGCGCAATCTTTTCGAAAAACCCCTGTAATTTTTTTTTGTACCAATTGCAGTTTTTTATCCTGTATATCCTTTAAAAACAACTTTTATTTAAAATCAACCTTCCAGCCTGGTTTTAGACGAAAAAACTTTTCGAAATCTCTCTCTGCATCGATCTTTTCCGTTAGCAGTTTAGTTCAGTCACAAATTAAGAATAAAAATATATATATTTTTAAGTTTTAGAAAGCGCTTGTTGATGGGACTCCAAATGTCAGATAATAAACAGGGTTTCTCAATAAAAAAAAACCTATGTTTGCTTTATTGCGATAAAATTATTCTTTGCAGTAAAAAACCAGTTAGGGTGCCTCAAAAATGATAGTTTTCAATTTCACCACATGATCAAAGCCAAATATGCTATAAAAATTCTATTGGCACCATCTTTAATGTCACAAAAAGTATAGCAATCTATCGCGAAAACCGCAACCCTCTATCTTGAAAAATAAGTCAAAAGTGCCAAAAATGGAATACCCTGTAGCTGGAGTACGTTTGCGCGATGTGTGCTCAGCCCCTTTTTCACAAATTTTTGGGCGCTGATAATAGGCTCTGTGCCGAAACCGGTCCGCCGATAAAGAATTTTTAAATAAACTGCATTCCTCTCTTACCTATTTAAATTCATATGTAAGGAAATATTTAACCCGTTTACTATAAAGAAATTGAAATAAAGAAGATTTGTAAAAAAAAATCGATTGATAATTTTTTTTTTTTTTTTTTTATTATTTCACAGAGTTTTTAGGTCATGTGTCCACTGCAATGATTTGTGGTAGGTCCTGAAAAGTAATCAGCTACAAAACTTTAACATTTTCATAATACGTATCATTAGAACATTGGGACATTGATTGCTATATATCGAAAAACGCGCTGAAGAATTAGAAATGTTACATAATATAATTTGGCCGATGGTCTTTTTAAAAAACCTTTTCTTCCCTACGCACTGTGTTAAGACATTTTGCACTGTAGCATAAGTTCAAAACTGAGCAATACTAACGAGGTGTATTGTGCCGTTTTAATACCTTAACTCGGTAAACCCTTCTTCCTCAGTCTATTTAGAGAGCAGCGCATCCCCATCCTTCAAAGCCAATCGAATCGCGCTCTTGCAAATCTCAAAACCACCCACTCCACCTACACCCCATTACTTCCGCGTACTACGTTTTCAACGACACGACGCATAACATAGTCATTCGGGGTCAGAGGCGTCGAAATGTAACTCGACGCTGACGTTGTCCAAGAACTACGCTCGACCACATGGTCTGTTAACTCTACGGCGGCGGCGACGTTGTTGTGTAATATCCCGTACTACTGCCCGACGGTGTCGATTCTCTCAGGTGTGCTGAAGAGAAGGAGAGGGAAAGGTTCAAAGACCTTAATGGTGGTAAAGTTGTATACAAGACGGAAGACAACACAAGAAATGATGTCTTGAAGATGAACGCTCAAGATGGATATAAAATGATGTAATGCAAAGACGATCGTAAAATTCCTATCTAAGAAAATGGAGTTGTGTTGTGATTTAGCAGGGTCACGACATCGAAGTTCTTTCGTAAATAATATGTTTGTCGGGTACTATAAAGGTTGTAATAAAATAAATCTCCTTTGAATGAAAGTTCAGACTGCGCAGAGTAGTTTAATTCTAGCCCCATAATTAGGAATATTGATTTATCGCTCTAGGTTTATTTTTACTAAAAATATAAATGCACAGGTGTAAAACAATATGGATGATATAGTCTTAATTTTACTTAATTTACTTGGTCCTTTATTTGTTTTTTTCTTAAAGGCTGGGGCTTAGGGTCTCAAATAAATCTCTGTACCTTTTACTTCTGATTGGTTATTAAAAGACAGAATACGTCAAATATATTTGTCAAAAGTGTGCACTCATGAACATTGAAAGCTTTATTATCAATATGGTTTTATCAATCACCAAGCACAGTTATTAATTCTAGACGTTTTGGCGTTCTTTGAAATGGAGAAGATTCAAGTAACAAATGGGGTTCCAATCGATTGTGGATACGTGAGCGTCAAATGAATTGAAAATTGGGAAAACCACGTTGAAACGAATGAAAAACCTGGTGTTCAGATGGACAAAGATTGTTTGGCTAAAAAGTCTATGAAGCAATAAGAGGTGCTTGTAAAGTTTATGTCGTCTCGATTGTCAAATTTTTTCTTTTTTTATTAGTAGCTTACAGTCTATAAAACAGGTTAAAAGAAAAAAATTTTGGATGAGCCATTTTTTACTGAGAAACAAGAAAAATCTATGAAAATGTACGATGAAATTGATGAGTTACAGTATCGGAGTTCATCATTAAGTGCAATTATTACCCATTCACTTATTTTTCTTACCTAGTTACCTTTGAAACCTTAATTTTTTATACCCATCTCCTTTTAGCACATGTTGAGAAGATACGACAAAAATGTCAAAGTCAATTTTCCAACGCCTACTTGACGACAATAATAAGTGAATGGCTTATATGTGGTCGCAAATGCAGACAAAATAAAAGAAAATTACATAACTATATATATACGAGGTTCCTACGGCTAGAGCCGTTTCTCGCTTCTCAACTTCCATCTTCTTCGGTCTGTCCAATCTCCATCTTGTAGACCTCTTACCTCTATAGCTTTTTCCACATCTTTCCTCCAACTTCTAGGAGGTCTTCCGCGCTTTTTACGCTCAGGAGGAATCCACTGCCATTCTTTCTTTGGCCATCTATTTACATCCATTCTTGGGAGGTGCCCGTACCAGGTTAATCTTTTGGTATCTATTGTATCTAGAATATTACCTTCAACGTTCTTCATCTGTCTTATGGTATCATTTATACTTTCGCGAATATGACCAAACAAACACTGTGACTGTATGTGTATAAAAAGTGGTAACTGAACTAACCTGACCAGGAAACCTAGAAAAGGACTAACGTGAACTAACCGAACCTATCCTAAAAGTAAAAAGTGTAACTGAACTAACTTAATCAGGTAAACTAGAACTAGACTAACCTGAACTAACCCAACAAAGCGTGATTTTGGTCACGGTCTCAGTACAATACTTGTACTGAGTCTTGTGCATTACTTGTACTGACACCGTGACCAAAATCACGTTTTGTTTTTGTTTATAATTACTAGGTCTCTTTGTGTTGTGTAATATGAACGAAATCCTCAAACTGAACTAACCTAACCTGGATAACTAGAACTGGACAAAACTGACGTAACCAGGCCTAACCTACACTAACGAAAAGTCAACTTGTTCTAAAAATGATAAAAAAGCGGGCCCTCCAGGGCCCGCTTTTAGTAACCCGCGAAGTAACCTGAGCTAACCAGTCCAGTTACACTTTTTACTAAACGTAAAAAGTGTACCTGGACTAACCTAACCAGGAAATCTGATTCCCGTCTCCTCCCATCCTGTGTTTTCCTGAACATTGACCTTTGCTCCCTCAGCTTCTGTATTTCTCCTGTGGTTACTTCATTGAAACCCGTCGGAACCTGAACTAACCAAAGTTAAACTGATCTAAAAATTTAAAAAAGCGGGCCCTCACGGGCCCGCTTTTTATATAATTCTCTCCTTTTAACCTAAAGAGTAGAACTGAACTAACTTGAGCTAACCTAACCTAAACGTAAAAAGTGTAACTGAAAACTAGAACTGAACCAATCTGAATTGACCAGACCTAACTTGAACTAACCGAAGATAACCTGCTCAAAAACTAAATTAAATTTTAAGTTATAATAATCGAAAATTTTCAAGAACCAGTTGGCAACACTGGCTTTAAAAACGTCAATAAACTTCATCTTTTATCCTACCATCTTCATCAATCAGTCGACTAGCAACTCTAACGTTTCCAACTGTAATTCAGAAAGTAACAAGCGTAATTCGAAACAAATCAAGTGTAATTCAAAATAGTCAAGTGTAATTCAGAAACCGCCACATGTAATTCAGAATAGTCAATTTTAATTCAGAAAGTATTAAGTGTAATTCAGAATAATCCAGTGTAATTCAGAAACCGTCACTTGTAATTCAGAATAGTTACCTGTAATTCGGAAAGTATCAAGTATAATTCGGAATAGTCATGTGTAATTCAGAAAACATCAAATATAATTCAGAAAGCATCAAGTGTACTTCAGTATAGTTAAGGGTAATTCAGAAACCGACATTTGTAATTCAGAATAGTCAACTGTAATTTGGAAAGCATCAAGTGTAATTCGGAATAGTCAAGGGTAATTCATTAATGAAATTCATCATTCATCACATGTAATTCAGAAAGCACTAAATATAGTTAAGAAAGGATCAAGTGTAATTTGGAAATTATCAAGTATAACTCAGAAAGCGTCAAGTACAAGGTGTCTTTTTCAAAGATTTTTGGTTGTATCACTGTTAATATTAAAGTTAGAAACTTGCAGTTCACGCTCACACGCACCCCTTTTTAAACAAAAGATGCCGTTGGCAGATTTGACGCAGCCTTTTTGTATTCAATTTTAATAGATACAGGGTGATTTAGAAAATTCTGCATTTTGGGACACCTAGCAGTAAAAATTGAGATAAAGTAAAAAAGGGCGATTACAGAACTTTCTGAGTAGAACTTGATGGTGTAGCTAGTTTTGTACTATAAAGAATAATTTCGCCGCAATAAAACAAACAGGTTTTTTTCTAATCATACATCCTGTTTCCTAGATATTTAGAGTTGCATCAACAAATTGTACTTGACGGTTTCCGAATTACACTTGGCAATTTCTAAATTACAGTTGACTATTCTTAATTAAACTTGATGTTTTCTGAATTACAGTGGACTATTCTGAATTACACTTGGTTATTTCTGAATTACACTTGACTAATCTGAATTACCCTTGATGGTTTCTGAATTACACTTGACTATTCTGAATTACAGTTGATACTAGAAAACTAGAACTGAACCAATCTGAATTGACCAGACCTAACTTGAACTAACCGAAGATAACCTGCTCAAAAACTAAATTAAATTTTAAGTTATAATAATCGAAAATTTTCAAGAACCAGTTGGCAACACTAGCTTTAAAAACGTCAATAAACTTCATCTTTTATATGCCACCTACCATCTTCATCAATCAGTCGACTAGCAACTCTAACGTTTCCAACTGTAATTCAGAAAGTAACAAGCGTAATTCGAAACAAATCAAGTGTAATTAAAAATAGTCAAGTGTAATTCAGAAACCGCCACATGTAATTCAGAATAGTCAATTTTAATTCAGAAAGTATTAAGTGTAATTCAGAATAATCCAGTGTAATTCAGAAACCGTCACTTGTAATTCAGAATAGTTAACTGTAATTCGGAAAGTATCAAGTATAATTCGGAATAGTCATGTGTAATTCAGAAAACATCAAATATAATTCAGAAAGCATCAAGTGTACTTCAGTATAGTTAAGTGTAATTCAGAAACCGACATTTGTAATTCAGAATAGTCAACTGTAATTTGGAAAACATCAAGTGTAATTCGGAATAGTCAAGGGTAATTCATTAATGAAATTCATCATTCATCAAATGTAATTCAGAAAGCACCAAATATAATTAAGAAAGCATCAAGTGTAATTTGGAAATTATCAAGTATAACTCAGAAAGCGTCAAGTACAGGGTGTCTTTTTCAAAGATTTTTGGTTGTATCACTGTTAATATTAAAGTTAGAAAGGTGCAGTTCACGCTCACACGCACCCCTTTTTAAACAAAAGATGCCGTTGGCAGATTTGACGCGGCCATTTTGTATTCAACTTTAATAGATACAGGGTGATTTAGAAAATTTTGAATTTTGGGACGGCTAGCAGTAAAAATTGAGATAAAGTAAAAAAGGGTGATTACAGAACTTACTGAGTAGAACTTGATGGTGTAGCTAGTTTTGTACTATAAGGAATAATTTCGCCGCAATAAAACAAACCGGTTTTTTTTTAATAATACATCCTGTATTTTCCTAGATATTTAGAGTGACATCAACAAATGATACTTGACGGTTTCCGATTTACACTTGGTAATTTCTAAATTACAGTTGACTATTCTTAATTAAACTTGATGTTTTCTGAATTACAGTGCACTATTCTGAATTACACTTGGTTATTTCTGAATTACACTTGACTATTCTGAATTACCCTTGATGGTTTCTGAATTACGCTTGACTATTCTGCATTACAGTTGATACTTTCTTAATTACAGTTGGAAACGGTGTAGTACCTATTCTTTACATTTCGTTTGGGTTCCGATAACCTATGAGGTGCAGAGCATTATGGGCTGCTTATCGAACTGAGAGCTATATGCCATAAAGTACGAGATCTTGTACGCTGGTGGATCAAGCCTGCTCCTGCTCTATACAACATCTCACCGCTCTTACGTAGCTTTTTCAGTTTAAAGCCGCTACACACGGTCTCTAATTTGTCGACCAGCCAAAGCTGTTCTGATAAGGGGGTAGACCCTGAAACTACACCGTTTTCAACTGTAATTCAGAATGTAGCAAGTGTAATTCAGAAACTGTCACATGTATTTTAGAAGATTCAATTGTAATTCAGAATAGTCAAGTGTAATTCAGAAACTGTCACTTATAATTGAGAATAGTCAACTGTAATTCGGAAAACGTCAAGTGTAATTCGGAATAGTCAAATGTAATTCAGAAAACATCAAATGTAATTCGGAAAGGATCAAGTGCAAGTTTTCAACAGTGGTTTTTGATTATACTTTTTAAACTTCTACGTTAATTATTAAACCAAAGAATATGTTATTGTTGAGTTATGTTAATAATTCCTATTTACACTGCTTTCTGAATCACACTTTACGGTTTCCGAATTACACTTATTGCTTTCTGAATTAGGTTCACTTGATGTTTCCGAACATATTTTAATTGGCAATAACTTTATATTTTTTAAAAATTACAATTTTTTGACAATTGGTTATATTAAATAGGACATTATTGGATAGATCTTCAAATATTATGAAACAAAATTGAAAATTATTGTTTAAACGATTTTGGACATACAATCCGTCAAAGTTATCAAATTTCGATATTTTGACACTGTTTAATAGGAATGAAGCTAGGAACCCATAGGATATGCCTTATAAAATAGAAAATGTTTAAAACCAACCAAGGAACAGAAATATGTACAAATTTGTTTAGTTTGCTATAAAAATATGTAAATTAAATCTGTCGCGCTTTGAGTCCACGAGCGTAGCGAGTAGCGCAAGTCATCTGAAATAATAATGCCTATTATGTGCAAGTTGGACACTATAATTTGGCCACGGCCTAATTTATAACTTTGACAAAATAATCATTTAGATAACTCAGTCGTCAACACTGGTTTTGCTCCGATTGTCAAAGTCGAAGAGACATTAAATTAAAACCATTCAGGACTGTAAAAACCAGCAATCAGGGCGGTCATAATGGTTTCTACGTCATAATATATGAGCAGAGTGAATAATGAATATTATTCACGCTGTTCACAAGAATGAATATCATTCACGCTGTTCATATTCCAATCCAAAGGTCATAACACACCATATTAAGTGGTTTTATGTGCTGCCGTTCTGTTAGGCCAAGTTTAAGTAACTTGTTATTTTCAAAATCTAAATAGATCAGACGCCAAATCAGACGCTGAACAAATTAAGCCCAAATATATAGATATAGATACAGATATAGATATAGATATAGATATAGATATAGATATAGATATAGATATAGATATAGATATAGATATAGATATAGATATAGATATAGATATAGATATAGATATAGATATAGATATAGATATAGATATAGATATAGATATAGATATAGATATAGATATAGATATAGATATAGATTAGATAGCTAGATATAGATATAGATATAGATATAGATATGGATATAGATATAGATTATAGATATAGATATAGATATGATATAGAGATAGAGATAGAGATATAGTTGGCTTGGATTTCTTGGTGTTTGGTCGTTAATAAAAATACTTGTTTCAGAAGAAACAATGTATTATTAAAATTTTAAAAAACATGTGGAGACGTTTCGGACATTTTTTGTCCTTTATCAATCCGCATCAAACGTAGATGCTGGGCATTAACTTAAAATGTTTCGGACGTGATGGATCACATATCACGTTTATCACAGATCACAGCATATCGTTAATTATTTCACAACGATACGACAACTTACGCCAACTTTGTGCGACACACTATAGAGATATATAGATATAGATATAGATACAGATGCACATATCTCCAGCATATCAAAAATCATGCAGCCTGCCAAATGCTTATAAGATAAATTCGATAAGATGGAGCTTTACTTCCATATAGCCAAATTACCTAGAAGTACCTAAAGTCTTTAAATTGGTCGCATTAGCATTTGAATCACACTGAGGAGGTCGATTTTCGTAGTCTTCCTCGAATGTAGTTAAAATAATTTTTAAAACCATTTGGAAGCAAGATTTTCCAGGTGTCTATTTTTATTTAATAAATTTAAAGACTTGAAGACTTTAATTGATACAAACCAGGCTGATATTTTTCCTGGCTCCAGATGTTTTCCGTCGTATCTAGTTTTTGTATTTTGAGCAATTCTGTTGGGTTAGAAGCGGAATTCCAGCATGTCAAAGTTTTTCTCACTTTACTCTCGATCTCACGATACTTAGTTCGTCCAACATTATGTGTACTTCGAAGTACATATAATGTCCAACGAATTCAAGTTAATATTCTAAAATTATGCATTCAATAAATAAAGCTTTGTTCTTACTACGGTCATTGTGGTATTGATTTTAAGCATCCGCGGTAATAACTTCATGTTACTGACAACTGAAATAATTGTCGAAATAATGATTGAAACGCATGTTTTGGTTTTTGTTGAAAAATAGAAAAATCCAACATGGCCGCAACACAAAAAATGGAAATTGATATCCACTCCAGAAAACCAAAACGTATTGAAATTTTACGTTTACAGATATCTGTCCTCTCAAAAAATTGCTTCAGAAATGTTTTCACAAAATGCAATTTTCTTCTATTAAACAAAATTGTTTCAGTTTTTTATAAATGCACTATTTTGGTTTTTCAAAATATTCACAAAAAATTAACTGTTTAGAGCAACCCAGTATTTGTCTTTACGTTACTAACAAAAATTATCTAGAACCATACCCATTTAACCAACTTCATAGCTCCTATAGTTCGCTTATATCTTCGTATGCTTATATTTTCTTAAAGCATTGAAGAAAGGCGACCTGAATAACAAAAAATACATGGAATATCCAGAATAATTTAGAAATACGTTCAAACTTAAAAAGAATTGATGACCAACATTTCATATTGATATCTTTTTGTATTTCCGACCAATCCGCTCATGCACCGTTGCCCTACCCGATATATGTAAATAATATTAAAATTCATTAAATGTTCAAACTATCTACAAATCTCATTTACACCATTTCAGAAACAATAAGCTATTGTCGGTTGATTATGCACAATGAACCAAAAAGTACATTTATTTTAAAAAAGTCGTCAAAATTTGGTTTTTGCCAAACTTGTGAGTCATGAAAATTTCCAAAAATGTGGAATGCCAACTCTGCTTCTGAGATTTCTGCACTAATTCACTAATCATCGAAAAAAACTCACCTTGTATAAAAATTAAACGTGCTTTTTAAGTATTTTCTAGTATATTGTAGTATATAACCTGCTGGCAAGGAGACGAAGTTCATTGGTTAATTTACTAACTTTAAAAAATCCATATCACAAAAATAGTAAACGTGGGTTTTAGCTGATTAGATGAAATTGAATGTACGTTTTAAAGCCTTCAATAAAGGTTGTTGCTTCCTATTGATGCGACTTGCTGATACGACTTCTTGTAGCACTGGCGATCTCCATGGAAGGTGAATGCCCGGTGCGGTTATTCCTCTCTTCCTGTCAAAAGAGCCTGAGGCTTTACCATCGGATAAATACCTGGGGAACGTCTAGTTAGAGAAGATAGATCGCTGTGCCCAATTGCACATTTAATTATTATTGATTCAAAATTAATGCTTAACAGTTTGGTTATATTTGGCTGCGCTTTATTGCCTGCACACGAATAATTAGATATCGCTAACACCAATAACAAATTATTACTTATCAGATTTCATGTTAATTTTGTTGTTGTGTAACATTTCCTTTGTTGTGTAACGAAAGTGGTACACAACAAAAAATGCATTGAATTCAAAATATTTTTCAAGGTTAAAGCAGACACAGAATTGGATACTAATTAACCAATTAGTATATTATCCAACAAGCATGCAATGCAGGTTCTCATTCCTGAAGTTGAATGTTTGAGTGGCGCAATTCACCTGAGGGAATGATGCCTATTATATGCAAGTTGGATACTATACTATATTCCAAGTTTTACATAATAATCAATCAGATAACACGAGTTTTGTTTTCATTGTCAAAGTCGAGATGACGCCAGAACTATCAGGTCGCTATCAGGATGGACTTCATTTATTTTGTTTGTAATTTCTAATTCTAACTCTGCATGCAATTCTCATGGAGTGTATAATGAAAAAAATATGTGCAGTGAGAATAATTATTCACTCTGTGGCAGTTATCTGTTTTAATTCAATGTAATGGTTCATCACATAAGGTATGTTATGACATACTTTATGTGATGTCATAACATACCTTATGTATTTGAGCAACCTCACAAATCGTGACCATATCCAGTCGTGAACAAAAAAACTTACCAACACGAGTATCACTATTATTACAAAGAGTGTCACAGATTAAAATGCAAATATTTCAATCATAGATTCTACATTACTAAAAATATGTGTCATCATGAGTCAAATAATAAGTTTCAACACGATTTCATACTACTATGTGAACACAATATGTCAGAAAATAACAATTAGAACTATTTTTTGATCTGCTTCTTCACAGCCAATCTAGGTCGAACAAAAATGCTGACAGAGGGCCGCTTCTTTATTGAGACAATCGATGCATTTTGGATACAAATTGTGAAAATATCCAAAATCGCCTTCTCTGATATGGTACAACTTACAGAACAAACAAAAGAAAATATATAATCCCCATATCAACAACACATTCGCCTCATACTCAGGATCAAGATTTTCAAATAATCCAAAAGTTTTACGGGCTTTGAAACCGTGGCCCAATGCAATTTTTTCCTGACGTTTGGTCTACAGCTGCGACAGACATTATCAAAGGCGATGAGGCAATGGGCGAAGTGATCTCCCGTGCTTCCCAACGTTGACTGATTCGACTGTGATGAGATCCGTGGTATTTATTCCCCTGGAGTGTTTATTCCCCCGTGGGGGGGAGGGGGGGGGGAGTTTTCGACGCACTGGAAGTATGTCGTATAACTCGCTTCCCGTCTGCATTTAGAAACGTAATTTCCTCCTTCGTGTTGAAATTGTTGTCGTGTTTAAAAATTTCATTGGTCTCTCTCGTTAGTCTCGGATAGAAGCGCTGTTATAAGATATCCATCTCGTTGAAAAGGATGTAGTGACCTTCGGAGAGAGCGTGTTCTGTAGCTGTTAACTTTTGTGTTTGTCCCAGCCTACAACTCCTCTTCCGTAATCCTCGTGTTGACACTGCGTTTGCCAATGTATACCGATCCACAGCTGCATGGAACTCGGTAAACTCCGGATGCCGATATGTACCGGTGTACCGATTGTACCAGTGGATTTAAAAAGAATTTTAATATTGTGCTTTTCCAGAAGCCTGCCGATCCTGTCTGTTACTTTGTGGATGTCTGATAGACCAGTCCATCCGCGCCTTTCTTCATCTTCTTCCGTTGTTCCTTCGTGGTGCTTTAGATTTTTTGGACGAACAGCCCTATCGAGCTCGTGTTTTCTGTATCCATTCCAACCAAAAGCCCTTTCCAGATGCTTCATTTCCCATTCCAGTTCAACCGGCTCACAAATTCTCTTGGCTCTCACAGACATACTCTTTATGACTCCCATTTTCTGTCTGGGATGACCAGTGGATCCGTTGTTGAAGTATTGGTCAGTGTGTGTTGGTTTTCTATAAACGGTGTGTGCAAACTTCCCATTCGGCTTCCTTGATACCAAAACATCCAAAAAAACGGAAGGCGTCCTTCTTTTTCGATCTCCATAGTGAATTGAATTTCATTATTTCATTCATTTTGGGTTGATAGAGTTGAGGTGTAAGAGGAAGTTTTGAAGTTCTTCCTCGCCATGGCTCCAAATAACAAAGATGTCGTCCACGTATCGGAACCAGCACTTTGGCCTCTTATTTGCCGTTGCCATTGCCCTGGCCTCAAAAATTTCCTCAAAAAGAGGGCTGCCCGTAACTGCCCCATCAGTTTGTTTGTAGAAATCTTCCTTCCATTGAAAATATGTAGTGGTTAGGTAGTGTTGGAACAACTTGGCAACATCATGTGGAACTACCCCCACCCCAGTCCCTCCACTATTGCGCGACGGCCGTTGGAATAAATACCACGGAGCTCATCACAGCAGGGTTGTCAGGTCTGGTGAAATTTAAGTTAATCTGGTGATTTGGTGAAAACTTTTACAAAATTCCACAAATTTGGTGATTTTTTAAGGAACTTCATCAATATTTTGTAAATGTCATTATGCCTTTTAAGCGGTATTTTACATACCTAAAAGTTGATATCAGAAAACGCTGCCAACTATTATGATTTTATTATTAATCAAGAGTTACTGGATCATAATAATGAAATGCATCGTCCATAATTTTTGTTTTCCAATTTCCAATATTTTTTTTTTGTAAATAATCTGTCAGTATTATGTTGGTTATTGCTATATTAAGATTAATTTGTTGTTTTTGTTGGTTTTTTTATTGTTGTTTTTGTTGTTGTTTTTGCAGTTTTCTAGATCTATAACTATAAGATTTTAAGTTTTATCTCGAAAGTTTTCTGTTATTTTTAGTAAATTTAAGGCTGACTTTGTAAATTTGTTGTTTGTTTGGACACGGTATTTTTTTGAAATATAGTATTAACCAGGATGGTGGTAATGGTATGCCATTGTAACTCTGACAAGGTCGCAAAATTCAGTTGTGACGTAAATCATTTGGTGAATTTTATTTCATTCACCTGGCAACACTGCATCACAGTCGAATCAGTCAACGTCGGGAGGCACAGGAGATCACTTCGCCCATCGCCTCTTCACCTTTGATAATGTCTGCCGCAGCTTTAATCGAAACGTCAGGAAGAAAATTCTATTGGACCACGGCAGCAAAGCCCGGAAAACTATTTAGATTGAATTTTGACCGGCCGTAAAAGACTTCACAGTTTTATTAAATATTTGCTTTTCGCGGATTGTACAAGGTCTGATCTGATTGGTCTGAATGATGACAAACTCGATGCATCTAAATTTTCGAAAGCAGTGTTTTAAAGGGAGTGCCGACACTATGTGAATCTCAAAACTTTACCTATAAATACATATTTGTAATGGTTATGAGAGATTGCATTTCCTAGAACTCAAAGCAATTTTAAAGAAAATGACAAATTGGGCTGGTGGATAGAATCATAAGGTCATACAAATATCTCTTTGCCAAAGTTTAGAGTTTTTTTCGCATAAACTTCATTAGAGGTTGTAGTTTATTCGCAAATTTCAATCTGTTGTGCCGTGTTTTATAATAAGATTGTTAGTTATTAATGGCGGCCTCCATTGTTAATTTTAATGTTCTAACGAACTGTGGAAAATCGTGCTCTATTCTAAAAACAGCTTCACGTTATGACTGAACTTGGGTGTTTTTTTGGGAATTTTTTTGCATAATAAATAAAACTTGCCGAAGCCGAAGAGTTAATTGTATAATTTCCAGCCATCGTTCCAATCAGCCAATTCAACCTTACACTTCTCTTGGATGCGTCCCAGAAAACTTACACAAGTTCGCTGAAACGCATCGAACTTGAACTAACCATTATGCAGCGTATACGGACATGAGGATGTAACCTGAAAAATAGGCAAAAAACTTCATATCAGCATTGGTAAATGTACCTTAAGGAAGGTAGGACAGCTTAAATTGTGGACAGTAAAGTTTCGGTTCCATCATTGCTGTCGGAAGTCATGAAGAAAACGAAATGTTGGCTTGGATTTTCACTTAGTTTTTAAGCTGAATTATAAAGTTTTAACGAAACTTAAAAAATCAGTTTAGAAGTGTGTTAACCCGCACCGGCTTAGGGTATTTTTGGGCCTAACTTTTATGCCATTAACTTTTCCTCCAATCTGAACACAAGAGCTGAAAAAACATTTATTTTTACGGAAGAGCGTTATACAGAGCAGGAGCAGGCGACGTACAGAGCAATATGGGCTGATTCTCGAACTGAGAGCCATCTATCATGCAGTATTAGATCTAATACGCTGATGGATGTCGCCTGCTCCTGCTCTGCACAACATCTCACCGCTCTTCTGTAGATTTTTGGCCTTAAGCCACTAACTCCCGGTCTCCAATTTGTCGACCAGCCAAAGCTGTACTGATGAGAGGTAGACCCCGAAACTGGTGTGCAGATGGGTTGATCGATAAATTGGTGACAGCCTACACTCTTTTCACTTCGTTCTGGTTCCGATAACCAGCTAGATACAGAGCAACATGGGCCATCTGTCATGCAGTATTGGATCTAAAATACGCTAGTGAATGTCGCCTACTCCTGCTCTGTGCAACATCTCACCGCTCTTCCGTAGATTTTTGGCTTTAAGCCGCAAACTCACGGTCTCCAATTTGTTGACCAGCCAAAGCTGCACTGATGAGGGGTAGACCCCGAAGTTAGTGTGCAGCTGGGTTGATCGATAAATTGGTGACCACCCACTCTTTAAGATCGTTCTTGACCAAAAAATTTAAGGTTATCAATAATTATTAGTTTTTACCAAACACTTATATAAAAGCATCGGTTGTAGAAAAAATCTTGTGTGTAATTCGAGTGCGAAGTGACAATGCTGCTCTCGTGAGATTCAACAACTTTACCGCCCTGTATAATAGAAACGCCTAGGTATACGAAGATATATATTTCTGTAAATATATGGGTATTTCCATAAAAAAAAAACAGATGACGTCGTATTTGTCAAACCGTGTAGCCAATACCGTCGTTAGCCCTGGATCCGAGGTCGGCCTTAGATGCTATAAGTTGCTAAAAGTTGCTAATCGAGTGAGCGACTTAAAATTATGTCCCTGTACAAATTACGATCATCCCTAAGTATTCATTGTGTAACTTACCTTTTATCGTGGTAGGATTTGTAATCTCTAAAGGGCTTTCCGGATTTGAACCAGGTTCTTTGTTGAGGCTAGAAATCAAGAAATTCTTAAATTTAGTAGGTAGCTTTTGAGTCTGAGAAGCATCTAAGAATTTACACAATTTGTGACATAAAACCACTCGGTGCATGAATATTCAATTTTTATATATTCTATTACAACAATTTGTTTCAACGTAACTTGGAAAGACAAAAAGACAGTGTGTCCGGTTTTGTTTCGACGTTTATTTATCTCACAATTATGACTTTCTTGAAAATGTTTTATATAGAAGTTGTAGGATATAACAAACACTTAATGTTGCTATAGGATTTGAATATAAATGATTGTATATACAGGATAAAAAAAGTTACAACATAAAGCTGTGTTGAAAACTCTATGTATACTCTCATTCACTTATTTAACATCTCATTACCTTTGAAACCTTATTTTTTATACCTATCTCCGTTCAGCACATGTAGAGAAACAATAAAAATGTCAAAGTCACACTTCCAACACCCACTTTATGTCAATAATAAGTGAATGGATTATACGCAATTGCGAACAGAAAAAGATGACATAATCAGAGTAAATGGACTTTTGTTGCTTCATCCTTTTCTTTTGACATTTCGCAGCCAACTACAACTATATTACCTTTTTAAAATATCCACCCACTATCCATTCATTTCATAAATATATTATTACAAGATAAGTACCTAACGCTAATATCGAAAGCATTGGATTGTTATGCAACCCAGACACTGGTCCAGAAATAGGGTGCGGGGGGGGGGGGGGGGGATGTTTGCAAACATTGAATTCAAAATAAACCCTAGGCTGAGGAAGCGTTTACTGTTAAGAGGAAGTATTTAATGTTAAACTGAGTAATCGCATAAGACAATCATAAAATTGAAGAACAGATGGAGTGCGTGTGTTATTAAATTAAACAAATTTTAATTATAAATTTATAGATGGACATATAAAATATGAATATAGTTTCACAAAAAATTATAGCCAATCGTAATTGAAGACAATTATTTCGAAAAAAAAACCCATAAATGCACTTTGCATTATTACGTTTGGATCGTTGCTATTTTGGGATTGTTACGATAAAACAGGAGGGCCAACAGGATCTTGGTTATTTGAAGAGATACGAAGAAGGTTAAATTAGGGCAAAGTTGCGCAACTAGAAATGTATAAAAATACTGTTTTACAATTTTGATTTTGTTTTCGAAGATATTCGCAAAAAATCAAAATTTTCAAAAAACCTTTCTATTTGTTCTATACATAATTTAAAGAGATAATTAAAAATAATACAAACATATATAACATAATAATAAGTAAAAACAATATTCTCCATAGATCCGCGTTGTGCTCCCTTCATCGTGGTATTTTCAATTTAAAATCCGACGTTTTGTTATCATGCAACCATCATCAACTTTATTTCTTTAAATACTGTCCTAAATTTGTAAAAGGCATTCTGAATCTCCTTGCAAGAGTGCATTCGGTGACATGCGACAATTAATAATTCTATTTTTAGGTTAGATTTTGCTGATTTTGTGACGTGATTGTTAAAACTAGTTGATAAAGTCTTATTTCTTTGGCCCCCTTAGACTTTTTCATCGGCCGATAATTTAGTAGAATTGGGCTGAATCTTCGCACACAATAAAGATTTTACTGTTTGATTGGTGGTAGGTGCTCTTGGACGATCCTAACACCAATCAAACAGTTTAATAAACATATAAATTAAACTAGCAAAATCCAAGAAAGTTACATTTGGTTTTTTGTTACTTTGGAATGCCGTTAAAAGGAAAAAATGACAGGTGTGCATTAATATTTATTTATGTAATTATGTTAAATTATTAAATTCTTTGCCAGTGGAGGAGTTCTAATCCACATTGGAATGCTCTTTAAATCTAACGAAAAAGGGAGAAATAACAATGGTTTTGGGCGACTTTAATGCTGAGATCGGAAGTGGTACTACAGTTGAGATAACAGGAAAATATGGACTGGGAACAGGAAACGTTAGAGGAGATCGTCTGGCACAATTCTGCATAGAACACCATTTATCAATTAACAACACTTTTTTCAAACAGCATCCTCGACGTATATACGACCATATACGTATATACGACCATATAATTAGAAACCAAATAGGTTTCATCCTTGTTAAAAACTACCTCATGAAATTCGTAACCACAGCGAGAACGTACCCTGGTGCCGACGTCAACAGCGACCACAACCCCGTTGTGATAGACTTTAAACTTCGCTACTTCAAAAAGGTTCAGCGAAAAATCAGACCGAAGTGAATAAATATCGAAAAGCTTGGAGACCCTGAGGTGCGGATCCAAGCTAGCGAGAAACTGGAGATGTATCTACAAACAGTCGATAATTGTGACGGAAGTGATGTAGACCCCGATGGAGTATGCTGAAGGAGGCCCTTATAGATACTCAGGAGCTAGACATAGGCAATACGGAGAGCTCTGCCAGGCAGCGGTGGATGACGACTTATGGACGACAGAAGGAGAGAAAAGGCCAGAAGCGGGGATTGTTACGAAGAACGAACCGAAGAGTGAGAACAGAGTGGCGGAAGGCAAAGGAGCCATGGTTAACAGAAAGGTGCATTGAAATCAAGTCTCTACAAGATAATCACGACCGGTTCAATCTCCACAAAGAAATCATGGAGTTTAGCAACACGCAGCGTAAACAGCAGCAGGGTGTTTTGAGAGATGCCAATAACAGAATTTTGATGAGCGCTGAAGGAAAGAGAAAACGATGGGAGGAATATGTGAAGACCCTCTTTAACGATGTTCGACCCAAAAAACCTCGTAAAGGTGACGCTGTTAATGAGTCTAGACCTGGAATCACGAAAGAGGAAGTAATAGGCCCTATCAGGCTTCAAAAAGCGACAAGGCCGTGGAACCTGACCAGGTGCACGCGGAAACGCTCAGACTCATTGCGGATGCAGATGGGGAGGGCCTAGCCCTCCTCACCTCTCCTTTTAACTTTATATATCAGACTGGAGGAATACCAGTGGACTGGCAAAAATCGACGTTCATCACCATTCCCAAAAAACCGAATGCTTCCCAGTGCGATGACTACCGCATGATTAGCTTGATGTCCCACGTCCTTAAGGTATTCCTCCGTATCATCCACACATATATATGCCAGATGCAAGGGACAGATTGGTAGCACGCACGCAGTTCGGATTTAGGAACGGAATGAGTACACGCGAGGCTCTCGTTACACTCAAAGTTCTGAGGCAGCGGTGCGGGGACATGAATGTAGATACGAAAGACTACCGAAGGCATTCGACTGCGTTTCGCACCAGAGACTTGCTGAAATCCTCAAATCCATTGGTGTTGACGAGGGAGACCTGCGCATTATCACCCAACTACCGGGTGACACAAGATGTATGTAAAAGCTCTGAAATTGTGAAAACGTTCCACAGTTTCTATTTTAAAAATTTGAAATTTGGAGGTGATAAATAAGTCGTAAATGTGCTTCAGATCCCGTTTCACGCACTTAGGCACGACTTTCAGTTTAACAGGAAGTACAGCCATATTTCATTTTTAAAATGGAACACCCTGTATATTTGTTCATTTTCGGATTCCTCGTCGAATTCTAAGTTATTGACATGTAACATAATGTATGCTTATCTCTTACCATTTTCGAGATAATCACGCCCGAACTTTCCAATAATAAATGTGGATTTTTATGGAAACAAATGAACATCAATAAGCCCTGAGTTTCATAGACTACCATTTTTTTAGGCTCTCTATCAATAGACATTTAAAAAAGACTTTTCATCTTGTCATGGAAAAAATGGAGAATTGATATTTTGAAGAGATTTATCTCCATAACTTCCAACGAACGCTCATACTTTATTCCTAACATTTGGATTCCTTATTTTATTTCAAACACTATTTCAAATTTAAAATGTTTAAATAAAACGAACCAAAACCAAACAAAAATCAATTCTCCATTATCCATGACAACTTGGAGAGACTTTTCTTAATGTATATTGATAGAGCGCCTAAAAAATCGTAGTCTATGAAATCAGGGCTAATCGATGTTGATTTGTTTCCATAAAAATCCACATTAATTATTGATGATACGCAAAGTTAGGGCGAGATTTTCTCGAAAACAAAAAGCATGTTAATAACTTAGAATTCAACGGGGAATCCGAAAATGAACAAACATACAGGGTGTTCCATTTAAAAAATAAAATATGGCGGTACTTCCGGTTAAACCGAAAGTCATCTCTAAGTGCTTGAAAAAGGAAACTTAAGCATATTTAGACTTGTTTATCACCTCTAAATTTCAAATCTTTAAAATAAAAATTGTCGAAACGCTGGGATGTTACATACATTTTGTGTCACCCGGTATAGATAACACTTTAAAACAAAATAGCTACTGAAGAAAATGCATTGAAAACAAGTGACACGTGACGTAACCAGTCAGTCATCACCTTTACTTACCCGCTTCCTGGCCTCGTTGGGGTTTTATCGATTCACCTGTTGCTTTATTGATTTATTGCACCCTCACCCTCTCTTCTCCCCCCCCCCCCCAAAACAACTAGTACTATATGTAAGCCAAGGTATATTTGAGAAGGTGATGTCTGGTTGGACCTAGATATCAGTTCCAACTGATGCGACATTGAGTACCGAAGTAGAAGTTCAGTTTGTCGATTTGACCGAAGATTGAGAGGAACCAATATCAGTTTATCCCTCTGACACAATGGTGAATGAAACTGGGTTGAAAGTAGATATTAGTTTGTCGATCTGACGTGAAATTGGGCCATAAAGAGTACCATTATGTCGATCTGAGACAACCGGTATAAGGAAAGTGAATGAACTTTTTATCGGTTAGTTTAACTATCTGATTTGTTTTCATATCAGCTTATCAATCAGATACAAAGGCGAAAATAGCAGGCATGAGTTGTTTCAGCTGATGGTATTTGATAACGAAGAATATTAGTTTAGCAATCTATCAAAACAGTGACAAGAAAGAAGAAACAACTCAGTATACCATGAATGTGTGGATTCAGTGTGGATGCTTGTACAGATGATGGTTCCGGAAGGTCCACAGTAGATAACGCCTGGAATGATGTAGACTCCATTGGTGAGCTCAACAGGTTTCATTGCTCTCACGTAGTCTGAGATTTAAGCATATGTTCTTGTTACTAAAAGTATTTTGGCACTGATTAAGAAATTAATGAAATGAATGAATAAAAAAAAAAGAAATTGAATAAAAAAACTTGATTTTGCAATTACAACAAATTCATCCGCATACTTCCTGTTATGATTCAGAGAAGACCATTTCTCTTCAATCCAGTCTCCCAACTCTCAAGAAATAGTTATTACCGTTTAATATTTCTTTTCCAACTTGTCATGGAAAAAATGGAGAATTGATATTTTGAAGACATTATTCATTTGTTTCCATAAAAATCCACATTTATTATTGATGACATGGAAAATTCGGGTGCAATTTTCTTGAAAACGGTAAGAGCTAAGCGTACATTATGTCACATGTTGATAACTTAGAATTCGACGGGGAATCCGAAAATGAACAAATGTACAGGGTGCTCCATTTAAAAAAAAGAAATATGGCGGTACTTCCGGTCAAAACGAAAGTCGTGCCTAAGTGCTTGAAACGGGATCTGAAGCACATTTACGACTTATTTCTCACGTCCAAATTTCAAATTTTTTAAATAAAAATTGTGGAAACGCTGGGCTGGCACATACATCTTGTGTCACCCGTATTGGAATCAGACGGCGGAAGTCAGAATAGAGGGCGAAACATCTGAAGGAGTAGAGATTCGGAGGGGAGTGGGACAGGGTTGGGCTCTGTCGCCCCTTCTATTCAATATAATATATTTCGAAATGATGTTTCGTGAAGCATTGGAGGATGTGAGAGAGGGCATCAAGATCAATAGCATTTGCGTTAACAACATACGCTTTGCTGATGACACGGTCGTGCTTGCTGACAGCCTGCCGCACCTCCAGGGCATGACGAACCGTATTGTCGAACATAGCATGCAGCATGGACTGCAAATGACTGTTGCCAAGACCAAGATTGTTATATTCTCCATGACACCAAAACCAGCAACCGTCAGAATTAACAACAGGTCTGTTTATCTCTAATGGGAGCAATCGTCCAATGCTTTGTTAGTTAAAGCCCCACTCACGAGAGGCGCGTCAGGCGACGTTTCATGACACTCTACGATTTCGCACCAATTTGAAATGGTATCATGGCGGTGTTCTTGTCAAATTTGACAAATGTTTTATTTATTAGATGATTTTAGTACGTTTTGCCGGTTTTTATTCATCAGATTTTCTCAAAATGTATTACTGTTTTGTTCCAAACTGCAATACCAATATAAAATACACACACGGTATCCAGTTGCATAGGTTTCCAAGAGATGGAGAGCTAAGAATTTCCTGGGTTGATCGAGTTACTAACGAAGAGGTCCTTCGGAGAATGAACTGCCAATTAACCCTCATAAATATCATAAAACAACGCAAACTTGAGTATTTGGGCCATGTTATGAGAAACCCTGTCAAATATTGTCTACTACAGTTGTCCCTGCATGATAAAGTGGAGGAAAGAAGAGGGCCAGGTAGAAGGAGAATTTCCTGCAGAAGTAGGAGAATTTCCTGAAAATGCGTATTGCCATGATGATAGCCAACATCCGGAACGGATAAGGCCGATAAAGAAGAAAAAGGGATAAGTAAACTCAAAATATTTGGGCTAGGGACCTCTGTTAAATTAAGTGTCATTTCATGCATTTTTAGCCATTAGAAATTGTAGCTAAGTGAATTGCGGTCTTAGTCAATCAGAATGAATATTTAGTTTTGTATTCTTAAGATTTTTCCTAAAATATTCGGCAATACATAAGTAATGCACTTTGCATTACTGTCTGAGATTATTTTATACCTACCTAACCTACCATACAAGCTTTTGATGGTCTGACCTGACTTTTTTACTTTTTTTTTTAATTTTTGGCAAGATGGACCTTCTGACACCTCATTAAACGGATATTTTAGATAAAGAACTATAAGCTACATATAACCTTTAATAGTTATTGCAGTGCGTGACCTGAAAGATTGGTTTACGAAATCTCTAAAGATAGTGTCATAAAGCTAAACTCTTATTCTCAATTTTGCCAGAGAAGTGTTTTAATTCATATGTTTGGCCCAACAATGAGCCAACCATATGAATTGTAACACTTCTTTTTTCAGTAAAAGTACAGGATCTTGATTTTGTTCTCACTAGAAAATTTAGAAGGCGATCTAAGTACTTACGTTTGGACTATACAGTTGTATTCCAATTTCGTTGTATCAATATAATCGTTTACCTATATAAATCATGTAAAATACTGTTTTAGCTCCGCAAGGTTTGGATAGCTAAAATCGGAAGACCGGGCTTGGAAAATATGCCAATTGAACGCCTTCAGAATTCACATAGGATTTGTACTCTATGGGAAGACAAACCATCATCTATGGGAGGGCAGTACCTTGGCAGCAGAAATAACTCTTTAAATAAAAATTATGTTGTTCCCAGTTTACTGTTAACATCTGTTTTCAATAAACTAAGTAAGTAGAGGGTGTCCCATTATAAACGCCACCTATTTTAGGTAAGTTTCTTATTTTTATTTTAGATAGGAGGTCGTTATATATATACATGCCGGTTTGAGATGAACTGTCTTATCAAAAAATGAATCCTAAGAAAGATAGAGGGCTTTTTGAACATGGCGTTTCAATTATGGTTTCTTTATAATTTGTCAGATTGCTATATATCTGGAAGGACCAAAAATTGAAAACTACAGTGTATCTTAAGTTAAAAAAGTGCTCTTATCCTAGTAGCAGTAGACTAGTAGTAGACTAGGCAATCCCTACACCATTTGGGCCTTCATTCCATCCACGAGTTTCTTTTGCTCTAAACTCTTCTCCTAAGTTGCTAAAATGTACCGTAAGCGAGAAATCTCAATTTCTATTTTTTTCTGTTTTCTGTGCATAATCACAAAATAACACAGTTTCAGCTAAATTAGTAGTAGGCTTTGAAAAACCATTTAGTTGAAATTTGGTGTTAATTAATATCATAAAGTGGCAAAATCTTTGTGATATCATTCAACACCAAATTTCAACTAGGTAATTGGTTTATGTTTGTAATTATGTATAATAAAAACATTTTTAAATTCATTTTATTTATGCTTTCCACTTTTTATGATTTTGCTATGCTCAGTGGGCGTGCTTATGTAAAAACGTTATCTAGTTGACTGTAAAACGTTAAAAGAAATGGATGAAGGAACCAAAGTTCATTTACTTTGATTATGTCATATTTTTCGGCTAAAAATGTATAGCCTTCTAGATGACTTTTTCTAATGAACCACCTATAACAGTTTGTAAGGCTGATTCTAACGTTTTTCGAAATCGAATTTGATGTCAATCATCCTTTCTATATCATATGGATCTGGATATAGCATTCTTTGGTAATTTCAAATTTTATTGCAAAATTTCGATGTCGAAATGCAACTAAAATAGACCTCCATAATCATCTTTAGGCCTCAATCCTTAAGGCAAATCATTCATATTATTTAATAAATTAAAAATATTTATATAAATAAAATGTCGCAGGTCGTTAATATGTCCTATACTATTTTAATCTAAGTAAAAATTTGTTTAATTACATACATCCATTACATAAGGAGTAATATACAATGCTTATTATTGCTTAAATTAAATGTGCAGAGGCCAATATTATCAATTATCTTCTTTGTGAGCTTTGATCGTTGTGTAAGTTTGTCTATAATGTTATTTTTTTCAATTGATAATAATCATGTATTTTACAAAAGTCGAAAATATATTTACATAGATGGATTTCATATATATTGTAATAGTTTTTATTAATTTAATGTGTGAATTACTATAAATTATCATGTGGCATTCTTTCATGATAATTTTTAGTAATTCTCACTTCTCGGAATATTTAAAATTCACATTTAATATAGGAATAAGAGGCATTTAAAAATCCCGCCAATTATTAGTTCAAAGCCCCACTCGTTGGGCGGCGCTAGTGTGCCAGGATCCCGAGTGGTGTCATTCGAGTTGCCTATCTATAGTAATACTATTATTCTCTTATCTATGATTAACAACGCGGTCGTACAACTAGTCTCGGCTCCAGGGTTGTTACAAGCTACACAATTGTGCAAAATGCTACACATTCCATTAACGAACTGCACAGCTACACCCCAATAGTGAATAAGCGCATTTTACTGCACATTATCAAAAAACTGCTCGCTCTTTTCCCTCTTACCTTAAAAAAGAACTTTGTAATCTAATTTCGTTAGAATGGAGCAGAAACAATAAATTATTAGTGTCCACACTATGTGCCAACAGATGTCGCTATTTAACTATGGGCCATTTTAAATAAACATTCATCTAGCAGGCTGAGAAATTGACAGATTCATCATATTCCATCCATGTAAACATGTCATTTATATGTCAATTTCTGAACTTACTAGATATTTATTTGAAATGGACTCTATCTACGAGATTTTTATAGCCAACTGCGAGCTTCATTTTCGATCTATTCAAATGTATTGGGAGGTTCGCCGTATATATAGGTATATAACGGGTGACACAAGATGTATGTAACAACCCAGCGTTTCCACAATTTTCGTTTTCAAAATTTGAAATTTGGAGGTGATAAATAAGTCGTAAATGTGCTTCAGATCCCGTTTCAAGCACTTGGACACGACATCCGGTATAACTGGAAATACCGCCATATTTCATTTTTTAATTGGAACACTCTGTATATTTGTTCATTTTCGGATTCCCCGACGAATTCTAAATTATTAACATGTAACATGATGTATGCTTATCTCTTACCGTTTTCGAGAAAATTGAATCCGAACTTTTCGTTCCGGTGCATCCCGTATCGTCAATAATAAATGTGGATTTTTATGGAAACAGATGAACATCGACTAGCCCTGATTTCATAGAGTGCCATTTTTTTAGGCTCTCTATCAATAGACATTCAAAAAAAATTATTCCAACTTGTCATTGAAAAAAAATGGCGAATTGATATTTTTAAGATTTTGTTAATTTGTTTCCATAAAAATCCACATTTATTATTGATGAGATGGAAAGTTGGGGCGCGATTTTCTCGAAAACGGTAAGAGAAAAGCATACTTTATTTTATATGTTAATAACTTATAATTCAATGAGGAATCTGAAATAAAACCTTTTGTCACCGGGTGACACAAGATGTATGTAACAGCCCAGCGTTTCGACAATTTTTATTTTAAAAATTTGAAGTTTTGAGCTAATAAATAAGTCGTAAATGTGCTTCAGATCCTGTTTCAAACACTTAGGCACGACTTCCGGTTTAATCGGGATGGAACACCCTGTATATTTGTTCATTTTCGGATTCCCCGTCGAATTCTAAGTTATTAACCTGTAACATAATGTATGCCTATCTCTTACCGTTTTCGAGAAAATTGTGCTCGAACTTTCCGTATCATCAATAATAAATGTGGATTTTTATGGAAACAAATGAACATCGCATGGCCCTGATTTCATAGACTGCCATTTTTTTAGGCTCTCTATCAATAGACATTAAAAAAGGATTTCAAACTTGTCATGGAAAAAAAGATGGAAAATTGATATTTTGAAGACATTGTTCATTTGTTTCCATAAAAATCCACATTTATTATTGATGATATGGAAAGTCCGGGCGCGGTTTTCTCGAAAGCGGTAAGAGATAAGCTTACATTATGTTACATTTTAATAACTTAGAATTCGGTGAGGAATCTGAAATAAAATCTTTCTATATACGGTATAGTATACCGGGTGACACCGGATGTATGTAACAGCCCAGCGTTTCCAAATTTTTATTTTAAAAATTTGAAATTTGGAGGTGTTAAACAAGTCGTAAATGTGCTTCAGATCCCGTTTCAAGCACTTAGACACGACATCCGGTTTAACCGGAAGTACCGCCATATTTTATTTTTTAATTGGAACACCCTGTATATTTGTTCATTTTCGGACTCCCCGACGAATTCTAAGTTATTAACATGTAACATAATGTATGCTTATCTCTTACCGTTTTCGAGAAAATTGCTCCCGAACTTTCCGTATCATCAATAATAAATGTGGATTTTTATCGAAACAAATGAACATCGATCAGCCCTGATTTCATAGACTGCCATTTTTTTAGGCTCTCTATCAATAGACATTCAAAAAAAAATTATTCCAACTTGTCATTGAAAAAAATGGCGAATTGATATTTTTAAGATTTTGTTAATTTGTTTCCATAAAAATCCACATTTATTATTGATGAGATGGAAAGTTCGGGCGCGATTTTCTCGAAAACGGTAAGAGATAAGCATACTTTATTTTATATGTTAATAATTTATAATTCAATGAGGAATCTGAAATAAAACCTTTTGTCACCGGGTATAGTATACCGGGTGACACAAGATGGTATGTAACAGCCCAGCGTTTCGACAATTTTTATTTTAAAAATTTGAAGTTTTGATGTAATAAATAAGTCGTAAATGTGCTTCAGATCCTGTTTCAAACACTTAGGCACGACTTCCGGTTTAATCGGGATGGAACACCCTGTATATTTGTTCATTTTCGGATTCCCCGTCGAATTCTAAGTTATTAACCTGTAACATAATGTATACATATCTCTTACCGTTTTCGAGAAAATTGTGCTCGAACTTTCCGTATCATCAATAATAAATGTGGATTTTTATGGAAACAAATGAACATCGCATGGCCCTGATTTCATAGACTGCCATTTTTTTAGGCTCTCTATCAATAGACATTAAAAAAGTATTTCAAACTTGTCATGGAAAAAAAGATGGAAAATTGATATTTTGAAGACATTGTTCATTTGTTTCCATAAAAATCCACATTTATTATTGATGATATGGAAAGTTCGGGCGCGGTTTTCTCGAAAGCGGTAAGAGATAAGCTTACATTATGTTACATTTTAATAACTTAGAATTCGGTGAGGAATCTGAAATAAAATCTTTCTATATACGGTATAGTATACCGGGTGACACCGGATTGGGGACTGGGGAGCTTCATTTTCGATCTATTCAAATGTATTGGGAGGTTCGCCGTATATATAGGTATATAACGGGTGACACAAGATGTATGTAACAGCCCAGCGTTTCCACATTTTTATTTTAAATTTTGAAATTTGGAGTTGATAAATAAGTCGTAAATGTGCTTCAGATCCCGTTTCAAGCACTTAGACACGACATCCGGTTTAACCGGAAGTACCGCCATATTTTATTTTTTAATTAGAACACCCTGTATATTTGTTCATTTTCGGATTCCCCGACGAATTCTAAGTTATTAACATGTAACATAATGTATGCTTATCTCTTACCGTTTTCGAGAAAATTGCTCCCGAACTTTCCGTATCATCAATAATAAATGTGGATTTTTATCGAAACAAATGAACATCGATCAGCCCTGATTTCATAGACTGCCATTTTTTTAGGCTCTCTATCAATAGACATTAAAAAAAAAATTATTCCAACTTGTCATTGAAAAAAATGGCGAATTGATATTTTTAAGATTTTGTTAATTTGTTTCCATAAAAATCCACATTTATTATTGATGAGATGGAAAGTTCGGGCGCGATTTTCTCGAAAACGGTAAGAGATAAGCATACTTTATTTTATATGTTAATAATTTATAATTCAATGAGGAATCTGAAATAAAACCTTTTGTCACCGAGTATAGTATACCGGGTGACACAAGATGGTATGTAACAGCCCAGCGTTTCGACAATTTTTATTTTAAAAATTTGAAGTTTTGATGTAATAAATAAGTCGTAAATGTGCTTCAGATCCTGTTTCAAACACTTAGGCACGACTTCCGGTTTAATCGGGATGGAACACCCTGTATATTTGTTCATTTTCGGATTCCCCGTCGAATTCTAAGTTATTAACCTGTAACATAATGTATACATATCTCTTACCGTTTTCGAGAAAATTGTGCTCGAACTTTCCGTATCATCAATAATAAATGTGGATTTTTATGGAAACAAATGAACATCGCATGGCCCTGATTTCATAGACTGCCATTTTTTTAGGCTCTCTATCAATAGACATTAAAAAAGTATTTCAAACTTGTCATGGAAAAAAAGATGGAAAATTGATATTTTGAAGACATTGTTCATTTGTTTCCATAAAAATCCACATTTATTATTGATGATATGGAAAGTTCGGGCGCGGTTTTCTCGAAAGCGGTAAGAGATAAGCTTACATTATGTTACATTTTAATAACTTAGAATTCGGTGAGGAATCTGAAATAAAATCTTTCTATATACGGTATAGTATACCGGGTGACATCGGATTGAGGACTGGGGAGCTTCATTTTCGATCTATTCAAATGTATTGGGAGGTTCGCCGTATATATAGGTATATAACGGGTGACACAAGATGTATGTAACAGCCCAGCGTTTCCACATTTTTATTTTAAATTTTGAAATTTGGAGTTGATAAATAAGTCGTAAATGTGCTTCAGATCCCGTTTCAAGCACTTAGACACGACATCCGGTTTAACCGGAAGTACCGCCATATTTTATTTTTTAATTAGAACACCCTGTATAATTGTTCATTTTCGGATTCCCCGACGAATTCTAAGTTATTAACACGTAACATAATGTATGCTTATCTCTTACCGTTTTCGAGAAAATTGCTCCCGAACTTTCCGTATCATCAATAATAAATGTGGATTTTTATCGAAACAAATGAACATCGATCAGCCCTGATTTCATAGACTGTCATTTTTTTAGGCTCTCTATCAATATACATTAAAAAAGTATTTCAAACTTGTCATGGAAAAACGATTGAGAATTGAAATTTTGAAGACATTGTTCATTTGTTTCCATAAAAATCCACATTTATTATTGATGATATTTAAAGTTCGGGTGCGATTTTCTCGAAAACGGTAGGAGATAAGCATACATTATGTTACATGTTAATAACTTAGAACTCGAGGGAGAATCCGAAAATGAACAAATATGCAGGGTGTTCCATTTAAAAAATAAAATATGGCGGTACTTCCGGTTAAACTGGATGTCGTGTCTAAGTGCTTGAAACTGGATCTGAAGCACATTTATGATTTATTTATCACCATCAAATCTAAAATTTAAAAAACTAAAATTGTGGAAACGCTGGGATGTTACATACATCTTGTGTCACCCAGTATATGCAAACATTGCAAACAACTGATAGCGATTTCGATTGGCAGAATTAGTGCAAAATGAATGTATTGTGGTCTCTTTTTATTTAATGTCAGTGAAGTAGCATGGCAATATACTAGTTTTGCACTAAAATTGTCAATCGAAAACGTTATAAGCATCATTGAAAATCTTTGATTTTTTATTGGTGCACAATGCTACACAATTTTATTTGAAATTTGTACACATATATAAATCAGTCCGTAACAACCCGGCTCGGCTCTAAAATATCTTGACGCGCTCGTCAACGAAACCAATGATCCTAAAATCGAAATTGTTGCAAGGATCAAACAGGCCAGATACTCATTTACATCAATGAGGAGCTTCTTCGCTTGCCGTGACATGAGTCTGCAGCTGCATGTGCTAATGGCTACGCTGCTATATCTTCCCGGACCTTCTATATGGATGTGAAAGTTGGACCTTTAATGAAGCACTGGAGCGTCAAATCAACACATTCCAGATGTACTTATATCGACGTATTCTGCGCGTGTCCTGGATAGATCGAATAACCAACAATGAGGTACTCAGGCGGATGAATAAAGAAAAAGAACTATTAACAACAATAAAAGAAAGAAAACTGCAATACATCCGTCACATCATGAGAGGAGAGCGATATGAAATACTCCGCCTTGTTATTGAGGGAAGGATCGAGGGAAAAAGATCTGTGGGCAGACGGCAGAATGCGTGGCTCAAAGATCTCAGAAGATGGTTTGGTCGAACGCCTATTGAGATATTCAGAGGTGCAGTTTTGCGTATCATTCGGAGGAAGACGGCGTCATAAGAAGGAGAATTAAATTATTTTTAATTTGATTAGGTAATTACTTTTGTCATAAATCTACAGGGAGTCTTTTTTAATTGCTATCTGAGAAACGGCTTTAGTTACGAAGAGAGTAAAATTCGCAAAAAGTTGACTTTTGTAAAGCCTGTTTAGAAGACCTTCACAATGTTGTCACATTTTGAGTGGTTTCTGAAATATTTAAAAATTCTTCACACGAAGCTAATTGAGATGTCATATGGGAGGGGTTAGAGTCTACTGAAACTTTGCAATTTAAACTTCTTTTGTGTCACCAATAGTTTTTGAGATAGAAGATATTTAAAATTTTCGCAATTTTTACATTTTTCTTAACATTTCAAAAACGTGGCACTTAAAATGTGGCAACACTGTAAATGTTTTCTAAAAAGTTTTCACAAATGATAAATTTTTGCTAATTTTGTCGACCTTGTAACTACAGCTGTGTAGCTGTAGCAGCAAATGTTTTAGTTAAAATTCAACTTAAAAAATAACATTTAACTGACTGTACATTCTATATTTCTATTTTACAATCATCAAATGATACAACTCATGTATTAACGTCTACTCTATTGGTGTAAGAAAATGTAAAAATGTTTTTAAGTAATATTTATTAGTTTGCCAGGTGGCAGTCACTTTATTCATGGCCTTCTCTATTGCAGCCTTGAGAAAGACGTCAAATATCCGTCGAAACGTCGGCATAATTTCTACAACCACATAAAAGGTTTCCTCTCTTTGTCCTTACAACATTGTATAACCTACTACTTTGTGAGAGACGCCGTAGTACACAGTTATTATTGTTTACTTGTGACACATTTGGAAAGATGACGATAGACGAACGTGACATGCTGGTGGTGATAATCTTGGATTATAAGACATGCGTTACATTACAAAATAATCTGACAACTCCGCAACAAGAATTTACCTGGCGAAGGTCGAATCTGCATTTCCCTTCGGTTGGGCTTCTGCCGTCGGAGACGGTGTCAATTCCGTATCTCCTGGAGTAGTCGAGCTGGCTATTGCCTCCATAACTAAGGAGCGCGGCCTCCTGCGGGGCCATAGTGTCTTCTACCTACAACAAGACGTACGGGGCAGCGACGGCATTATTTGGATATAAAAATGACGAAAACTAACACTGTGGAGCCGCGGCCAACCGCCAAACTGGGAAACGGGGTTTCCGTGTCCCGGCTGGATACGAACGAATTGGGGTGCGCAAGTCTGGAAAATTCACTACAGGGTTTGTAGGGAATTAGGATTCCGAGACATTACGTGTTTGTTGGTGGTATGGATTATGCACATGACGTTAGATAGGTTATGTTGCTGGGGTCAGTTACATGTTGCTTGCTTATCAGTGTTTCGGCGAAACAATATTTTTACACAAACTTTTTAAAACATGTGTGTGTTTCCATTTTTCAAAACTACCTACCTGCGAGTTCCACAATATGTATAAAACTAAACGTGTACTTATAAGTTACATACAGTGAAACATAATAAACATTGATTTATTATAGAAGAAACTAATTTCAAACTTTGTTCTTGTACGGATTGTCCCAGATCCCAGAAGTACAAACAAACTTCTAACAAAAAAGATCGATGCAGCAAAATCGTCTAATTCGTCATTTTTGGGCTGTATCTCGAAATGCCTTAATCGAAACTCATAACTTAAAGAGATTTTGAAAGATCGTTTCTTCTAGATTCAAACTGGGAAGGTAGTCTTAAAAAAAGTTATTTTTTCCATTTCAAGTTGTACAAGGGTGGCAAAAAGACCTAATGAGAAACTGATCAATATTTTGTTATATATTTGATATATCGGGTCGTTTTTGTCCTGGCCTGGGAAGTTAACAAAAAGTTTGCACTTTCTTATATTCTTTATATTCACTAAGTGCAAAATTATGCTTGAACTACCCGTTCTATTCTGAACAAAAAAAAAATCTATACTAGATATTTTTGAACAGTTACAGTCCTATAAAAGTGTTTGTCCGAGATAAAGCAGGCCTTTCTAGGCTTGAGCTTGGTTTGGGCACCCGGAACAAAATATATATTCTACTTGAAAAGGCTTTGTGTATTTTACCAAAGTTTAGGTACTCTACTAATGGTGATCTGCTCATTTTAATAGTCCTGGGGTGTTACATATCATTAAATTGGTACTAAAAAAGGTATTAATTTCCACATTAAAATTCCAGTACTGCATTAAAAAACACCATCTAGGGTAGCAGAAAAAGTGTCCATGAGAAAGTGTAATTTACTTAAAATTATCGCTTCAAATAAGCTAAAAACAACTAATTTTCGCGTAATTTTGCTCAAATTTGAACGATTTATCGGCAATGGTATCGGCGACGAATTTGAATAACCCTGTAGAATAATCAAGCGCCCTGGCTTAAATATTGCCCATCGCCCACCTTATTATACCACTTAGCCTAACTGTAAGTATCAAAATTATACATTTTATATACAACACATTGTATAAGTTCACAAAAAAGTACTTCAAAGTACTGGAAACACAGCCAAAATATGTCTTTAGGATCTTCGAAAATTGAGTCCTTTATACCACTTGAATATTATTGCCCCCGGATTCACCAGAGACCTATATCCTGGACCGGATTCACCAATGACCTATATACTAACCTGAATTTTTTTAAAAAATAACGTCTTAAATCAATTGTTACTTCCATACACAATTTGAAATTATTGACAATTTACCAATGCATAATGCATTTTATGTATATTTTAAATGAGATTTGATGACGAGAGTTATTGACTTTAGACGTGCATTAAGACAGTTTTTATGTTTTTACTCCAAAACGGTACAGTGTACTAAAAAATTCATAACAACTTTTTTGATCAAAATAAAACAGGTAATTGACCCCCGATTTATTTGCAAAAGACAAGTGGCATACTTTTTTTTGTGAAGATAAAGATTTTGTGTCTATTGCACAATATGGGCATTCCGTAGCAGTTAAAGCTTTTCAAATTTTATTGAGATATCTTGGGCGGTTTTGGAGAAATTTATAAATGTCCATGCAAGTAGGCTTTGTTTCTACTTTTTCAGAAATATTTTTGGAACACAAGTACATTTTCACAGGTGGCGCCTTCTACAAATTAAGGCAAAGTGATAGCATATTTGAAGTTCTCATCTCCAAAACAACTATTTTACCAGATTTTACTAGAAAATATACCGGATGTCCAGCAGAACCCTGGACTTATTTTTTTGCGCCTGTACGGTTGATTTGATTGAAAAACTTTTAAGAGTAACTTTGTAGAGCTTATAGGTCAGCTATCATCCTGTAATTTTTTCAATACCTCAATTTTGGCTGTTTTTTGGAAAAACGCCTCGAAAAGTGCAGGAATTTGAATTTGGCACTTTACCCCCGCCATGCATGTGCAGCGTCGCCAACATAATAATTTCTTATGTCAAAGTCAGAGCCGATTTTCCTTGCATGTTCCCATGCAGTGAAAATATGTTGGCGGCACTGCACATGCATGACGAGGGTGACGCGCCAAATTCAAATGTTGCCACTTTTCGAGGCGTTTTCCCAAAAAACAGCCAAAATTGAGGTATTGAAAATATTACAGGATGATAGCTGACCATAAGCTCTACAAATTTACTCTTAAAAGTGTTTCAATCAAATCAACCGTACGGACGCAAAAAAAAATAAAAACCGATTTCCCATGTTAATCTCCTATGAGCAGAGTTGTGCTGGACTACAAATTTACTCTTAAAAGTGTTTCAATCAAATCAACCGTACGGACGCAAAAAAAAATAAAAACCGATTTCCCATGTTAATCTCCTATGAGCAGAGTTGTGCTGGACACCCGGTATAAGAAAAATTAGAAAAAATTATTAAATTTGAAGGCCCTGTAAGTCGAAAACAAAACAAGGTACAGATAAAGAGAGGTACGGACAGAGGTGTGTGTCCATGACAATCTTCTTTATTTCACATGTGTGCATGTATGTTGGTTAAAATGTTGTTAATTTTTTAATAAACAATATCTTTAAAGTATGTAAATTTTTAGACACAATAATAACCATCACCAACATAACAAAATGTAATATTTATTACATTACCCATTCACTTATTTTTTTGTCATCTAGTTACCTTCGAAACCTTTATTTTTTTATATCCATTTCCTTTTAGCACATGTTGAGAAGATACGATAAAAATGTCAAAGTCAAATTTCCAACGCCTACTTGACGACAATAATAAGTGAATCGCTTATACACAGTGAAATAACTTGTTTTAGCTACCAAATGATGAATATGTTCACTATTAACTTCCATGAAGTAGTATAAACAGGTTTTAAGGTGATTCCTAACGTTATATAGAATTTTTGGTATATTTTGACAACATTTGTGTCCGATTTTTTGACGCAAGTCATTTAATGCAGTAGGCGCTGTAGAATAAATTTTTGTTTTTATATGTCCTCAAAGGAAAAAGCCTAGAGGTGATAGCTCATCAGGGTGTAACATTTTTATTTTCGAACTACTTATATAAGTTACATACTACTATACTACTACATGAAAGGTAATAGTGAACAATGTTTCCTACATGCGCATGTACATTAACTTAATGTTTTTCTGAATTTTGCCAATATGTTAACTGAAATGAAAATCTTATCCTCTCATCAAATAGAGATCTTATTGCGCTTTGCGTCCTATCAATAATTAGAAAGGTGATGGATCGCAGGTGTAGGACAAATAGCCACTTCACTTTCTCGAAATCGCCAACGTTTCGACCTTTATTTTTAGGTCTTCCTCAGGGCTACAATAACAACATACGTATGACAAAAAACAATAGACACAATGAACTTTAAATATACTGGAAAATTAACAGGAGAAAAGCATCACCCAATTGGTGCATCTTATAATTTTTTTTAATTTATTATATTTTTTTTCTTCATTTTAAGGAGGGAATAGAAAAAGGTATAAGACGCACCAATTGGGTGATGCTTTTCTCCTGTTAATTTTCCTATATATTTAAAGTTCATTGTGCCTATTGTTTTTGTCATACGTATGTTGTTATTGTAGCCCTGAGGAAGACCTAAAAATAAAGGTCGAAACGTTGGCGATTTCGAGAAAGTGAAGTGACTATTAGTCCTACACCTGCGATCCAACACCTTTCAAATCAAATAGAGATTTTTATTTCGCATCCTTTGAATGTAAATTCGGACGGTATATGTCTTAAATGAATCAGCCAGGAATTTAACTGTCAATTTAAATCTAGTATATTATACATCATGCATTTAATGAGAGTCGTTATTTTTGAGGGTAACGGTTGAGCCCACGAGCGAACGCTCATTAAATGCGAGTTGAATACTGTACTTTATCCATGACCAAGTTTCTGGGTTTTCTCAATTATGATAGGTTATAGATGCCACAAAGATAACTTACAATTTTAAAACCACGACCACGATTGGTTTTGCTAATCGACGGCGCGACGTTTGATGCGTCGATAGATGACGGTTTAGTAGCCCGTGCATGTTCAGTTCAATGCTACGAGGGTGGACGGCAAATTACTTCATTTTATGGCCTATTTTAGGTATTTTTCAGTGAAATGTTTTGTGAAAAAGAGACACTGTAGCCTATATTTGCCTTAATACATCCTAACAGAAGGATAATTATTTGAATAAACCAGTGGTAACTACCAGTTTCATGTTTAGGGCAGTTTACTTTTCGAGTTGTCAGTTGTTTCGTTACCATGACAACTCATTATTCACTTGTCAATAATGTTCATTATTCACAAGTTATGATTAGCATTAATCTGGAGAATGTACAAGAATAATGTGATTATTATAGTATGGTCGTGGATAAAAAAAAACTTTAATTGTCAATGAAACTATATAAGGTGTCATTTTAAAGAGCTTCATTTACTATGTCCATCTGTTATATTTTCATTCCCCTTTTTCCAACGTGTATGCTGAGAACGTTGATTTTCTAAATTTATACCCCACATCGTCCAACGCACCATCTAGTCGCCACTGCCACTGGCAAAAGTAGTATCGATTTCTCGGGCGGACCTCGCACCAATGAATTTTCAATGTGTATCCTTTCGGGGATAGTAAGTACCGAACGCCGAACGTCTTCATCTCGGGGAATCGAGTTGAAGACCTAGTCGGAGGCTGTTCGATTTTTGACGGGCATCGAGTTGTAAGACCTGGCCTACGCCGTTCTGACTACCTTCACTTATTTGATTGTTTACACAATTAAACTCCGTTTTTTGGTCATGAGGGTCGGTTTTAAAACTTGAACCTGAACGGTTTGGAAAAGAAAGTTCCAATTTTACCGCCAGACTAAACGGATCTTGGGCACGTCGTTCTGATTGCTACCAATTACATTCGTATTTTTCTCTGTTTGAATCCCGTTTTAAAAAACGCCGCGTTATTTACTTGTGTTTTTTAATTAGTGCCAATTAATTTATATCGCGTTATTGCCCGCCTACGCAAAATTGCACTTAAGTGTTTTTCGGTTGCACCATATAGTGCCAACCCACTTTTGCCCTTTACCTAATTAGGCCTTTTTTATAGCAGACTCACGGCAATTTTGGTATCTGTAGAACAGTTATAGAAGTTGACGTGAAGATTACATTATAGTAGAGTTTTATTCACCATAATAGCGAGAATTCCAGAAATCTGGCAGTATTCTTTTCTCGGTAGACGGTAGACTAACGTCTATAGTTTTTTGTTTCAGGTTCCTAGGTGACAAAAAAATTGTTTTTAATTTTTTTATTTTAATTAAACAACATTTAATTATTATTATTTTTTAAAGGCGTTTTGTAGGTGCCTCTAAACCTCGCTGGTTTTCAAAAATTAATAAACTTTATTTCAATGATTATATCCGTTTGGCTGATTTATGAAAGTGTTTTTTCGCATAAAAGATGAAACGCCAGGGATTAACTATATTCCGGAAAAATAATCGATATTTTCTAATTTTCCATGTAATGTGCGCTTTTTCCGATCAAAGTCACATGTTCTAAAATGGTCAATAGCCTTCAGAGACATTGTGTTACTAGACCCAAACATGGCCAATCAGGGCAGAATTGCCTTTGTTGCCAAAATATTCAACAATTTTTTTTATATCTATCTCTTTCTACATTACAATCTCTGATAAGATTGT
This sequence comes from Taphrorychus bicolor, assembly GCA_951812265.1. Taxonomy (NCBI): domain Eukaryota; kingdom Metazoa; phylum Arthropoda; class Insecta; order Coleoptera; family Curculionidae; genus Taphrorychus; species Taphrorychus bicolor. Next base: position 29,850,484 of record OX638303.1, on the reverse strand, counting down.
CTCTCGAGACAACATTTCCTTTTGTGCCCCGGTGCCGAGACAAAGATAAAAAATCGGAGTGTATTGAAAAAACTAGATGGTAGGTTCGAAGTAAGCTTTAAAGGGGTGTTGAAAACGTCATCTAGTAGGCTGTGAAATGGCAAAAGAAAAAGATTAAGGAACAAAAGTCCATCGAGCTAAGCAGGAGACCCTCTCCTGTTTTACAGTTTTGGCCCCCCTTTTGAGCAGTAGGAACCTTTGAACTGATGACGACTTCTGCCGGAAGTGACGTCTCGGTGACTCCATGACATCCTACGTCAAACTCACTGTCATAATTTTTATTATTTCTTATTTCCAATCTAATCTAATATTGAACCATTGTATATGAATCACAAGTAAATCAATGAATGGATAGTTCGGTCCCTCTCTGCCAGAGGGCCAGGGGGGACGCTATCAATCCTGTCAACTTCATGGGGGACCTAAAACTTGGCAACGGCGGAAATGTCACGGCAAGAGTAAAAATAACCTCAGCTATATACTCTATACAAATAAAGACAAAATTTCTACTTCTCTACTACATTAGGTGAACAAGGATGGATATATTCTATAAATATAAAGTCATTATAAAAACTACTAATTTTGCAGACGTAGAGATAAAGATATGCCATTTTGTTTGTCATTATTATTTATTAAATTTTGGTTATGTAGTGTAGCTATAAGTATTTGTGATATTATGTTATTTTACTTTCTTTTTTTGGCAAATGCCGGCCACAAAGAACAATTCGAAAGGATGACCTTTATTATGTACTGTCGCCCCATCCATTTAAGTTACCCTATACCCAGAGCCCAGAGCCGTAGTTACAATAGGGCAGCCAGGGAACCCAGGCTTCAGAGCCCAGCATGAAGAACCTCAATGGATAGTGAATATTGTAATTGTGTAGTAGTACGAATGCGATACACTCCTTGGTACCGGAGCTATCAGTATATATCTCAGCACTACGTGTGCAATATGGGATGCTGGATATTGCTCAGCTCACAGGGCATGCAAGTCCAAGTGCGAACCATCTGGAGAAAAGTACTACCCTTGATTAAAAACTAGCTGAAATATCCAGCTTTTTTGCTCCAATATCCATAAGATTTAAAGTTTCCATGGTTTTCGCGCCATTAGATTCACTCACTTCTCTGTTCACCACTGTTTTAAGTAACGGCAGCAGGCGAAGGCATTTTGGTACTTAATGAATTATTTATCGGCTGCTTTATTAATTAGCCCAAATATCGAGCTTTTTTTGCTCCAATATCCATAAAAATGTAGAAATTATGAATTGTAAATAAAAAAAACTATGACGTACCATGACAAATACGACTGCAGGCAAAGAGAGCAAGGAGCATTTCGGAGATCTTTTTCTAGCTGACGTGAAGTCAGTATTACGTAAATTACAATTGCAACAACGTCGGAAATTAAACGGCCTTGTAATATTTGTCTAAAATGATGATGTCACTAGGCTCCAGTGACATCTAGTGAACACCATCATAAGTGCCATTGACTTACTATTAGATTTATATACAATGATTGAACTTATATCCGTCTCCTTGCTGCAGGTTTCTAGCCCTTTACTGTCGACCTAGCTCCAAGGTTTTTTAAAACTAAACTTTTAACCTAACAAAAATAAAAAATAATCGAATATCAATATCCGGTCCGGCTTTAAGCTATGATGCCGGCTTGTATGATGTGTCCTGACTACAATATTACGTCAGGGGACCCTTTGAAGCGACGGCCTTCCGGTCAAAAAGGGGGGTCATTTTTAGGGAAATATCGGCATTTGTTGGCTAGGTCCATATCTGCTAGGTCATTGCAAAAGTCCGTTTACTTAAATTATGTCATCCTTTTCTGTCAAAAATTCAAAGCCTTCCGGATGACTTTTTCTAATAAAAACCCCATCGAGCTATCTAGAGGCCCCCTCCTGTTCTACAGTTTTGGTCCCCCTTTTAGCAGTGGGAACCTTTGAACCGATTACGACTTCCGGCGGAAGTGACGTCTCGGTGACGTCGTGGCGTCTTACGTCAAATTATTGCAAAACAGTTGTCACTGTCATTATTTTTATTATTTCTTATTTCCAATCCAATCGAATACCGAACTTATATCCATCCCCTCGCTATAGCGCTAGAGCTCCTTAGCTGACCTAACTCCAAGGTTTTCTAAAACTTAACTTCTAACCTAACAAAAACCAACAACAATCGACAATCAATTTCATTCCGCGCTCCGGACACAGACCTACAGACCATCTCCCAAAATCTTACAAGCTAGAGTGAGATAGACTGATATCCCGAGCGGTCGGGTGCAATTACCGAACTCAACTTTTAGTAAGGAGTTTTATGTGGGTTTCTTGCGGCACGTGACTACATTGGTTGAAGTTGAAAACAAAAAATATATTGTATTTTATATGTGGTTCTGCATCAACATAACTAAATTAAAAGTTTGGATCCCCCAAAAAGGCCTTACTAGGATTTAAAATTAATGCAAAAAGACCAATTTTATTGCAAACATTATATTATTATATAACGGGTTTTGTGCACGTGACGTCATTTTGCCAGAATTTTAGTAAATATAACCTCACTTTAATAATAAATTATATAATGTTTGCAATAAAATTGGTATTTTTGCATTAATTTTAAATCCTACTAAAGCCAGGGAGATCCATACTTTAAATTAAGTTATGTTGATGCAGAAGCACACAAATACAATATATTTTTTGTTTTCAACCAATGTAGTCACGTGCCCAACGAAACCCATTAATTATTAAAGTTAGGTTATATATATATATTTACTAAAATTTTGACAAAATGACGTCATGTGCACGAAATCCATTGGCATGTGGGTGTCTACTAAGTAAAGGTCTTTGATTTGAGCTTACGGTGAACGTAACCTCAAATTTCAAACCTTCCATACCCGGAAAATAGCGAAAAGTGAACAGTGAATCTTATTTATAATTTGCGATTTACCACTTTGTGATATTACAGTTTAGTTTTACAGTGATAACCTACAAATAGATAACACTTCTGTTTCAATCATCTCAATTGTTAATAATAATAAACTTTACTTTTCATAGAAATTACGCGGGGAAGATGATGTGAATTATGGAGAACTATGTTGTTTATTAAGTTGTTAAAAGCCGAAAGTGCTATTTATTATGTGTCTATAGCTGGATTTTTGACTATAGTAGCAGCAAAGGACTTTTAAATTAGATTGAGAGTTAAATAGATGCTGGGATTTAGGCTTCTAAACACACACCAATGGAAGAATCATTTTCAATAGAAAATGAAGATTTTACATGCACTAAGGAGAGAATCTTCAAAACCGAGTAAGTAACAGTTATCCCAAGTCACAAGTATAAACCATTCACTTATGATTGTCATCAAGTAGGCCTTGGAAATCTGACTGAGATTTTTATACTATCTTCTTAACATGTGCCAAAAAGAACTAGGTATAAAACAAATAATTCATAAAAAAATTAAAATCAGAACATCTTATGAAATTTTCGACTTTCAATTGTGTTTAGGAAGTCATCTCAGACTAAAGCTCGTATTACACTGACAATTTCTTTGTGAAGTTCTTCATGAAGTGGCTTCAAGGTTAAATTCTTGTCAATGTAAAGGCAAACTTCACAACAATAACTTCATGGCAATTTGAGCATGTGCTAACTTCCGTGAAGTTTTCTGTCAATTGGGAGCTACCAATAGTAAAAATTTGAGTTTGTTGTTATATTTTTATAATTTTTGATTTGAATCTCAACTAAATTAAAATCACAAACCAAAAATTGTCAACTTTAAACTTTTCACAGGATTTATCTTGAAACAAACATTGTCATTTTATTCCCTGCAATTGGCAACACCACTAAAAAGTGACACTTTTGACATGACACTCCACCAAAAGCAGGAGTTGGGAGAACACCAATGTAAAATGATAAAACTTTGTGAATTTATTCATGAAGAACTTGGCGAAGAAATTATCACTGTAATACTAGCTTTAATGTTTTAATTCAATGGCCTACTTGAGGTTTTTTTTTAATGAAAGCATGATATTATTAATAGTTCTAGATAGACCTCGATTCACGTACTGCTTCTAGGCAGAAACCCATGCTTAAAACTTCTATCATTAGATGATCTGAAACCTTTACTAGTACAGCCCTGACTCTGTCACATACAATGTGAAAAACATACTTTTTTGAGAGCTCTAGACAGTAAGTACATTACTGCAGGCTGTGTTAGTTTAATGTCATGTAGATGAATGCAATATGTAGGTACATGCAGTGCAGAAAGCACTGCTAACCAAAATAGATTCAGAAGCTGCTAATGTGTTCAAAGTTTATAAGTTAATATGATAAAATGTTGCACTTTTTTTCTTTTCTTTAGGACATTGTGTTATTATATGATCAATTATAGTTTTGCTTTATTGTCCAAAGTGGAACGTCACTGACAAAGCAAACAAAGTATAATTTAATCACAGTACACTTAAAAAGAACAAGTCAAAAAGTTAATCCTTAAATGATGTTTATGCTCTGAGGACTTGCTTAGGAAAACAAAGGGTCTTTGGACTGAGGTTCCTAAGCATGGGCATACAGTTCATGTTTATGTATTTGGTAACTATGCAATAAAAACCCAATAATGACCTGGTGGGACATAAAAGAAATAGACAAAAAAAGGCTTTCAGTCCTTGTTTCAGTCACATTTTAAAAAGCAATGTAATTGTCAACTATTGAAGAGACAATGGGTGTCTATTAAAGACCTGTTTAGAGCCATATATCTTAATAGAGGACCTTATGAGACTCAATTTAGGTATTAGCAAGGGAACAGTGTAGGGTATCCTCAAGGGGCTGTTAGCTACACTCAAAAGGTGACTGTAAGTACTGTGAAAATCCCTCAGATTTCAAAAGATTGCAGCTGACCAAACAATTTCTTAAGATTTTGAAAAATTTTGGTTAATTGCAAAGGTTTGCATGTGATGTGACTGATGTGAGGAGTTGCAGGTTGTTTATGATTGATAGAGAATCATAGTCAGATTTCCAAAGAATGGATTGTGGACTATTTGGCGAATAGACATCATAGAACTCGGATAGGAGAAAAGACTTCAAACAAGGTGATTAGTAAATATGGTGTACCACAAGGTAGTGTATTAGGACCCCTATTATTTATTATATACATAAATGATCTAAATGTGATTTTTAAGAGTGCTTTTGTAAATCTTTTTGCGGATGACACCCTGATTTGTGCAACTGGAAAGGAGTATCAGGACATAACCAATACTATGAACTTGGAATTGCAAACATTATATAACTTGCTATGTCAAAATAGATTAAAACTAAACACATCAAAAACAAAATGCATGGTTGTCGGATCAAGACATAACTGCAAAAAATATCGAGATCTAGGTTTAAACTTGTCCATGACTGGCAGCAATATTGAATTTGTTGCTGAAATTAAATATCTAGGTGTCACACTGGATCCGCAGCTAAGTTTTTCAGTTCATATTGAATATATTTGCAAAAAGTTAGGTAAAAAAATTGGTTTCTTTAGACGTGTCTCCTCCCATCTTTCTTATAGTACCAAGCTACTAATATATAATACAATTGTCTTGCCTCACTTTACCTATTGTTCGTCATTGTTAATGTCATGTGCACAGAGAGATATTATCAGGCTTCAGAACAGGGCTATGCGTGTGATTCTTGGATGTAACATTTATACCCCTGTTAAAATCATGTTAAATGCACTGGGCTGGCTTTCTGTGCAACGGAATATTGAGAGGGCAAATCTTCAGATAATTTATAAAATAGAGCATGGTCTGTTGCCCCAATATCTAAAAAGTTTCATAGAACTCAGATCAAATTTCCATAATTACAATGTAAGATCTAGTTCAGATTACAACATTGCCTTAGTACGGACATCACTTTTGCAAAGGTCATTGTTTTACGAGGGACTGCAAATGTACAATTCTCTCCCTACTGTTATAAAGTGTTCTAGTAGCCTAATAGAGTTTAATTATAAAGTTATCAATTATTTAAAAAATAAATTGGACTTAAGTGTTTAATCTAGGATAAGATTAGAATTTAAAAACTTCTATTATGTTTACAAAACTTTGCATCATTGCATATTGTTCTATACTAGCCAGGTGCTAAATAAACAACAATTATTATTATATTATTATTATTATTATAATGCCGACTTGATGACAATGATAAGTGAATGGTTTATTATACGCACCACACTTGAATAATACACAGCATAGTACCCAAAGGGGAAATCACTAGTAAATTTTGGGATATACACATTGGGTATTTAATGATATTTAGAGGAATTTAAGGTGGATTGTATGGAGTTTTTAGATGGTTTTTCTTTCTTCAGTAACTCTCTCATTTGTTATTAAGGAGATTTGTATAGTCTATAATCATGCCACCTGACACCATAGTATGTTTTCTGAAATTGGGTCAAATCAAATTATATAAGGGTGTCCCAATTGTGTTTTTTTCATCTCAGAAAGTGTTTATGCATATTTTCAATGTACTTCGTATATTATAAATGAATATTGTGGTGATAATTATTGTATAATAATTCTCATGGTAAATTAAATTCCCAGCAAAACTTTGTTCTCCCATAATGTGCATTTCCCTAATTAATGACCCTTGTATATTAATTTTCAGTTACCTTATTGGTTTATACAAAGAGATCAATGACAAGTTTACTGCTTCAAAAACTCGAGCTAATGAGACTATCAGAGAGCTTAAAGAAAAGAATGCATTGTTGGTTCAAGATGTGGATAATTTAAAAATGGACAAGGAAAGGCTTTCTGATGCCATTAGGAGATCTAAAGTTGAAGAAATCACGAAAGAATTGACTAATCTCAAATTAGAGTATTCGAAGGTTGAGAAGAAGTATCAGCAGAATCTCATTGAGTCCCAGTTGACGATAACTGAGCTTCAGGAGAAAATCAAACAGTGCTGTTGTGAAAAAAATCTTTTGTCTCCGTCGAGGAAGAAAACAGCAGATGATAAAATCAGGGAACTCAAACAATCATGTAGTCTCTTAAAGGAGTCTGAGCATAAGTTGAAGATTGAGAATAACAATTTACTAAAGAAACTTACAACACTTCAGAACAGGTATTTAGTGAAAAGCCCGAAACGGTGGAGCAAGGGACGTTCAGTAGCAGAAATTAGAACAAAGGTATTTGTTGATAGTAGAAACTATATTTATTGTTTTAAGTATCTTTTACCTATTTTAGGCGGAGCAAGCCGAAGTTTCATTACATGACCGAGGACAGTTGCAGCAAACAATAGAACCTTTAAAAGATCAGCACAATAAGGAAATTCTTTTGCCTCAGAAGCAATTCTCATTACCTACTTCAGACAATGAAAGACTGAAAGCAGATTGCAACAAATTAAATGAACAGGTGTGGGGATGTAATAGTGTGCTTAAAGTTGACACTTTAAGTCACATGGAGCAGGAGCAACACATTGAGGCAGTGACCTTGAATTCGTCGGACTTTGTGTACAAAAAAAGCAGTGATGTTCATGATGAGGTACATCAGAGCGTTGACAGAACTGATGTTTCTCTTCACACGGATAAAGAACAAATTGTGAGAGTACCGATGGAGATTTGCGAAGACAGTGATGAAGTGGATGAGGCGGACCTGTTAGGCATTTTTAGGGAGATGATTTGTAGCTCAACGATAGTGTCACCAATTGCAAATTCTCGACAGCCATCACCTACCAAAATTGGTGAGTGCAATATTTTTTTTTACAGCCTTATGAATAATACCAATTATGGGTGTCGATTTTAACAGATAAATTATGGTACAGACTTAAAATTTGCCTTTCCGTGTGATCCTAATGTATCGGTTCTGCATGGAGCATTGAAAAAAAAATTAATTGTACATTGGGACTTTTTTGAAAATATGGTATATTTATCAAACCAGGCAATATATATTGAAAAAAAACCTGAACATGTCCCCAGGTGTTACATCATTTTTTATAGTCCTGTATCAAAAAATAATTTTTGATTTTTTTTTTAAAGTTGTGCAAATGAAATGTGTGAGCAAAATTACATCACCTTATTTTCCACCCTGTATAATTTTACTTGAATAACCTACCTTATTTAAACATACTACGTAAATTAGAGCAAGAACAGGTCTACTCAAAATTGCTTTGTTCGAAGGAATTCATTGGTCCATCAGAGTTATGCCCTTTCAAACTTGGTGCAAAAATCAAATGTTGCAAAGCAATTGGCCAGCAGTTTATCTCAAATCAACAACTTGATCAAATTATGTCATTTATCAAAGGACAATCATTTAATCAAATCAATCTATTGATGTCATTCACAAAGTGTCACACATGTCACAAGTAAGAACCTATAGTCTATCCTATAGCTAAACATAATTAAAAAAAAGAAATCCTCACAATTACTTACACTACAAACGCGCGATCATTCTCCTTTTTGAATTAAAACTTTACTTTTTTTACAGTTTCACTGATACCATTGACTGCCAAAGAAATCATTCCGACTCCAATACCGAACATCGTGGTTACACCTCCCACTCCAGGAGTGGAAACCACAGAAGGTTCTTTAGCATTACAAGCGTATGTGGAAGCGAAATATTCTCTAGACAACTGTGTATGTCCTAAAAATTCTCCGAATAAAAAAGTTATCGAGTTTTCTGAAAACATCAAGGAGACCAAGGCTGAACGTAGCATTACAGACAGGGATAATAGTCCTCTTAATTCTGACCTAAAACCAGAAGATCCTAAAGTATTTAATAATAAATCGAAGAAAGTTAAGCGCAATAAGAAGTTCTGGATGCCTTATCCAATGAACGTGGTTGTAAAACCAATGCGTAAACCTAAAGTTGTGAGGGGTCCTGTTCGTCAAAAAGATACCATTCTTGAAGCTCTGCAGATTTTGCAAAGAAACAATATTAATTTCACAATTTCGAGTCAGCCTCCTTACAATCCACTGTGTGATAATATTGCGGTGAAGCGAGCTTCAAATAAGAGCTTTGAAGAGTTTAAAGCTAAGTATATTAGGAAGATAATAAAGGACGCTATTATTAAGAAAAGTCCGGAAAAGCCTAAATCCTCTATTAGAGAAGGAATTAATACAGAAACAGATGAGTTAGATAACAATTTCAGAGGTTTTAGTAACTTAGAGAAGGATACAGGAATTAATACAGAAACGCATGAGTTAGATGACAGTTTCAGAGGTTTTAGTAACTTAGAGAAGGATACATCTCAAAAACTATGTTTAGCTTTACAGAAACAATGCAACAAACTTTCAAAAGAAATCTGTGATAACGTGGAAAAAGTACAAACTTTGAAATCTACCGCTAATACTATATTGAAACAAGCTAATAACAATAAAATCAACATTGTACAAGATATTTTGATTACAAAGAGAAGCACTATCGATTTACTATCTGGATCTACATTGCAAAACAAGGAGTTAATACCTACTAAAGATTCCTCAGTAGATTTTTTGAGTCGAACTGCAGAAAGTATGTCAAAAACTGGCCCCGCACCGAAAGCTGCAGTTACAAATGAAAAGCCACCTGTTGTATTTCTTCGACCAGCTCCAGTACCATTGAAACCTATGTTTCATTCTACTGCTGAGATGCAACAAGAGAAAATAGTTCCTAATGTTTCAGAAGTAGTTGTTATGAGTGATGATTTGTATGCAGATTGCCCTAGATCTCCCGAGACAGTTGAGGTGCCTGTTGAAGATGTTTTGATTACCAAGAGAAGCACTAACGATTTACTATCTGGATCTACAAAGCCAAACCTTCAAGAGTTAATAAAAACCAAACTACCTGAGGTGCCTGTTGAAGATACTTTAATTACCAAAAGAAGCACTAACGATTTACTATCTGGATCTACAAAGCCAAACCATAAAGAGTTAATAAATACCAAACTACCTGATAAAGAGTGCTCAGTAGATTTTTTGAGTCGAACTGCAGAAAGTATGTCAAAAACTGGCCCCGCACCGAAAGCTGCAGTTTCAAATGAAAAGCCACCCGTTGTATTTGTTCGACCAGCTTCTGTAACACTGAAACCTAGGTTTCGTTCTACTCCTAAAAAGCAACAAGAGAAAATGATCCCTAATGTTCCAGACCTAGTAGTTATGAGTGATGATTCGTATGCAGATTGCCCTAGATCTCCGGAGTCAGTTAATATGCCTGTACAAGATATTTTGCAGACCAAGAGAAGCACTAACGATCTATCTGGATCTAGAGTGCCAAACAAAGAAGGATTAATGAAAACCAAACTACCTGCTAATGCTCCGGCAGACTCCTCGGTAGATTTTTTGAGTAATATTATAGATAGTATGTCAAAAACTGGCCCCGCACCGAAAGCTGTAGTTAAAAATGCAAAGCCACCCGTTGTATTTCTTCGACCAGCTCCATTACCATTGAAACCTCCGTTTCATTCTACTCCTGAAACGCAACAAGAGAAAATGGTCCCTAATGTTCCAGAGCTAGAGGTTATGAGTGATGATTTATATGCAGATTGCCCTAGATCTCCGGAGACAGTTGAGGTGCCTGATAAGCCGCCCAAGTTGATTCCAACGGAAAAACCCAAGGTTATGTCCGCATGTAAGTACCTTTCATTTATTTTTTATGTACTCGATGTGTATTTAATGGGAAAACAACTGAAAGCAGGTATTGGAAATGCTGTACAAAAATTATTTAGAACCAACCACAGAACGAAAATATGTGGTTTTCTTTACAATTTTTATCTGCCACGCATTTTTACGCCACCCTGTGTATTTCTCTATAATTTTAAATTGTGTGGTATACAATCTAAGTTTTGGTATAACTAGTAACTATTTACGACAAAAAACTAAAAAATTACGACACACTGTATACTAACTCGTTAACCAGTAATTAACTCCAGAGATTAAGTAAGTTTTAGTAAGCAGATGGTAATCGTGTTCATTTGTGAAGTCGATAATAGTTACTTAAAAATCGTGATAGTGACGTCATGACGTCTTACGTCAAATTATTGCAAAACAATTGTTACTGTCATTATTTTTTACAACTTATTGCCAATCCAATCGATTATTGAACTTATTTTCATCTCCTGGCTAGAGCGCTTGCAGCTAGTCCTTAACTGACCTAGCTGCAAGGTTTTCTAAAACTTAAGTTGCTATGACGCGCGCGCTGACGACCAAATTTCTTCATGGGAACCTTAAGGGTGCCGGACTTCCAGCCAAGAAACGGGGCTATTTTTAGGGAAATATCGGCATCTGTTGGCTCTGTCCATATCTTCTAGGTCATTGCCTTAAGACATGCAATGCGACCATGCTCTTAACGATACGCTGCATCTTTGATTGACCACCTGGTCACTTTTCTTCCATTAATATAGAGCTGTATTTTTTTCTCACTTAACTTATTAAGCTATTTCTAGTATCAGTTTGCCGAGCGCATATTTTTGTCATATTTGCGTGAAAACTATAACCCCCCACTCGACATTATAAACAAGTCAATGAAGTTTCAGTTTTTTTGGTATTAGGTTTTTTATTATTATTGATTTACGTGTTTGGGAGGCTGCCGCAGCAACACCTTGCGGAAGTGCGCGACCTGGCGGCCCATTTACTCCTTAGCAATACCAAATAAAGCCTAGAAGAACACTGTCAGGCTTTCTCTGATTGGTCATCAGAAACGGCCGCTGGTTTCCGGGCTATCAGGAGCTGACGGGTATTGGCATACTATGTGGTGAGACTGAGATGAATTAGACGGTCTATGTCTGTCTCGCACTTTCGTGAAGATTCACCTAATTTTTGCTGCCCATCCTTAGCTGGGTGTGGAACAAGGATTCTTTATGTTCATTTCCGAATCGTAGCAGCAGAACCTGTACCAGAACTGTAGAAGCATTTTGTCCCGCTGCCGACAATGATTGGAGCAACTCAGATGATTTAATACGGAGTTCTGCGACTAATGATGTGGCCTCTGCAGCTCACACAAGCTATTGTGTCCATCCTCCTCTTTTTCAATGATTCGATTCTCTAATTGTTGCTCTCTTGCTGCCCAATGGCCCATTAATTCTACAGTTCGTCTATTTATAGCCAACTATTTACCACTATATATTTATTTACTTTACCATGACTCTCTATTATTATTGTTACGGAAACGGAGTCCAATACTTTATCGTCAATTAACTACATACTTTTATTTACTTTTAACTAATACAACACGATTAAAACCCAATTATTACTCTCTAACAATTCGCACTATTCGCTTATTTACTATACTGCACTATCTATTCGATCCCATCTCGCGCGGCTTTCTAGTTTATATACCCGGCCTGAACACACTCTCGTACTTTCGAGAACGGAGGCGACTGTTCCCGGTTCTCGTTTAGTCTAGATGGGGTCGCGGTCGGCTCTCGGCGTTGCCGCTTCGGGCCGAATCTCTGTGGACCGACGGTCAGGCGTAACATTATTTTATTCTTTCTAGAATCGATCACAAATTAGACTCATCAGAGCACAGCAATCCATGCCTTTATATCCTATAAAACTAGAAATTACTCGAACAATGTAAATATGTAATTAATACTAAAAAGAGCGTAACCTACCTTGGTTACGCTCTTTTTAATATTAATTATAAATTATAAATTACAAATTACTGTTGGCGGCGGGCGTCGAGTCCGTAATCACGAGATCTGGTCGGGCAACACCAATACATCTTCATCGTCGTAAACGTCGCTTTAGAACCGGCGGCGACGACCTCCTGCACCATTCATTAACAATATTTAAAATTGTTTTCGTCTTATTTCATATCGTTTTTATATACACTTTTTGTTTCAGTGAAAGTAAGTCAGTTGCTAAATAGATTGCTCGTATTTGCATCCGAAGAAGCCGTGGTGGACGAAATAGTTAAGGAGTTTGCCTTCGAGAAAATGAACTTCATGGCTCAGTAAGTTTCAAAATGTTAAATGATTTATGAATTTGTCGATTTATACCAAATTATAATATTCAGGGTCGTTCTAAGCAAAGTGTCGTGCAACATGGACAAACCGGACAATTCCCTGCCTCCAAGCCCACCCCTTACTAGTGTTCAAAGAATTTTATTGGGTACTATCATCATTAAATTCAAACTTAGCTCTATCTCATATCAATAATTTTAGGCTTCTTGATTAAACAAGACAAGTCAACGCATCCAGGAATTTTAGACACGTTTCTGGATCTTGCGGAACTCCAACTATACAATCGTGCGACTGGTGCATTAAGAGCGGTCGATCCCGTTACCAGGTTGTACACGGCCGTATGTAGAATGCGTCTGGATTTAAACCGAATAAGGAGGTTTATATGTGATTCTTTCTACTTTGCCGGGGATTTCGCAGTCCCCATCTTGTTTTCGGTACTCACGATGTGGCCCAATGTATTACCGATGGCATCAGAATTATCTGGTAAGGATAACATACAAATGTGTTCTGTAGTTTTAGTGTCAGTTGATTTGTTAGTATGTTACAAAAATACACTTAAACTAGCGTCTCTTAATAAGTTTGGTGATATGTTGCGGTAGAATCGTACTTAAAACGGTTGTAATGGGTGAATTTTTTTTTAGATTTTCCTTTAGCCAAAATTATTGTTCATCTGTGTTACTTGAAGCTGTGCAATGACCCTGGTTACAATCTGATGCCTTTGCGAGATCTTCTCTGCAAGTATTATAAATATCCAACTGAACGTTGGGACTGTGATGAGCTGTTCCAGGAGATTATTGTGGAATATGTTCGTAAGTACTACCCTTTTAATTATAACGGTTATGGGAAAACACTATCTGGAAAAAAAATAAATTAGTGGTTTTAACGCCTAATTCATTTACTGAATTTTGATAGTTATTAGCAATAAATTAATATAATTTTTTTTTTCACTTTTTCCCACTTTAGTAAGTTTTTACAAATAAAAAAAAAATCACTGCTAGGTACATTCCGAAAGCAGGTTCCAATGCGAGCGGGTCCATAAAACACATTTCTTTTCTTCTAGGAAACCCTTCAGTAAAGCTCTCGGAATACACTTTACTATTATTCTTGAAGAACAAGCCGCCAGATTGGGTATCAGAGAAAGTACAAGAGTGCTTGATTCCTTTATACCATCGCGTACCTACTGCCAATACCAACTTGAAGGCGACTTTACTGATACTTATCGGAAACATTCATCGACCTTTCCAGCTATCCGAATTGAATTTTGTTATCAAAATTGATGAATGGTTTGAAAGTTTACAACGAGGTGATTATAGTAGATAGCCACAGGTACGGCTGCTTTATTAATTTATTTTTTTGGTTTTAGATGAAAAAGATCCAGTTGTTCAACAAAGCTTATTGATAGCTCGAGAAAGACTTTTAAAATGCAAAAATAGTGCCATACGAAAGAGAAGTGCAGGAGTAAGTGGGGGAAGTCGTGATTCTAAGAAGCTTCAGAACAGATTCCAAAGTTGAATAGCAGACATAACGTATTAAATGATAAGTTATTAGTCATGTAAAATATCCATTTCATCTATTGTGACAATGATCGTGATATTAAAGTTACTTTTTTTAATTTAGTTTCTTTCCTTAACTAAGGGCGACGTCAGATACAGCGGAATTTGCTTAAAAGCGGAATTTGCTTAAAAGCGGAATTTGACAGTTGAATTTAAACCAATCAGATAAAAGCTAAAATAGGAATTCACATGTGTGATGACATTATTGACATATGTAATGACGTTATTGACACGTATACTGACGTTGTTGACATGTTTAATAACGTTATTGACAGTTCTGCTCCGCTCCATTCCGCTGTATGTGACGTCGCCCTCAGACAATACTGATGCGCAAAATGGGTAATGAAACTAATATTTTTTCCTACGCCTGACTCACATCGTTATTACCACATACTTCCATAACATACAGGACATTGCCTATCTTTTACATTGCTGGCCTTGGACTGCAAAAGGAGGGGATGGAAACAGAATATCTCGTATGTATGCAAGTGGCGCCATCGGAGGACGGCAGGTGCTTTCACTAGGGCATGCGAGATAAGGTGAAGTGAAACCAAGCCAGTTTTCTGCCAAAGTTGTCGCTTCCCACAGACAGATGGCCGAGATTCCTATCTATACTGTCTGGGGACGACGTTCAGCAGAGTATCAAACTCATTTTTCTATCACGCAGAGGAACCATAGACCAGTTTTGCTCTTATTAGAGCTCATCAGTATGGTATACCTCAAACCTGATAGAAATACCAGTTCAAAAAATACTTGGTCTCCTCTCTTGCTCAAGGCGCTGTGTATGTATGCAAGTGGCGCCATCGGCCGACGGCAGGTGCTTCCACTAGGGCATGCGATCTCGCATCTGTCTGTGAACTGGCTTGGTTTCGCTTCAATACCTCGTACATTGCAATTTCAGCGCATGCTGAAAAATGAGCGCCCTTTTGAAAGTGGCCCAGTTAGACCCATGTGCAGTTACATTCACGTACTGTCCACGAACTAGTCCGAAAGCACTTGTTCGTGATTCGTGACATCCAATGTTGCCGATACTTTCACGATGAGTTACTCCAGTTACTCGACGTAAATGCGTGTGGGGGAAATTTATTCGATACGGAAGTACGTATGTGATTCTAATCAAGTATGTTTCGAGATTTGGCAACAAAACCACGGGCACCTGCATAGTGAATCGGAAGCGAGTCTCCATATTTTGGCATCAAGGACACTATATACGGAATGCCCTGTACGTTATTGACGTATTTGGTTATTAGTTGATGAAAAACGATTTGTAAGATGGCCATTTGGTTGATTTTTAAATCCTAACGTTGTTAAGAGAGCGTAACGATATTAGGCCATATTGGCTGGCTTCCATATAGAGGCAAGGAAAATGCAAGGGGTCTATCGCTTTTTAAAGTACGTCATCCTTAAAATTGACGAATAATTATAGCTGTAACGTTTAAATCCAAGAACGTGCGTCATTCTTGCATGGACACTGGT
The DNA here is from genome assembly GCA_951812265.1 of Taphrorychus bicolor. Taxonomy (NCBI): domain Eukaryota; kingdom Metazoa; phylum Arthropoda; class Insecta; order Coleoptera; family Curculionidae; genus Taphrorychus; species Taphrorychus bicolor. Next base: position 29,834,514 of record OX638303.1, on the reverse strand, counting down.
TGTATTATATGGGGTGGCGGGGGGTAGTTCTTGCGTTATGGTCCTGATGTGGTAAAGAAAAAAAGAAAGTTTTATTTCCGAAACTTCTTTCACTTTCAGACGTTTTGATGCTTTATGGCTTTCAGTTTCGAACTAGTCCGTGTGGCAAAATTTTAAATAAAGAGTTATATGTGGTGGCTTATACATTTAAAAAACAATTATAAATAAAACTACTAAAATAACCCCTACAAAACTTTCATACCACACGAGAACGGCGCAAAAATACAAACAATAAGGATCAATCTATATCATTGATCAACGAACACCAAACGATTACTTTATCGAACTTGCTGACACATGATTTTCGATCGATATGTTCCACCAGGGAGACAGCGGATGTTTTACCTACGAAATCTGAACTTGAACTCCGCTTTCACCTTCAGTTCCCCCCGGGGGGAGCGACTCCCGGGGCGAAATGTCTTCTCGACAAGACGCCGGACAGCCCTGCGCTGGTGTCTGGTAGTGTGGAATTCTTACCCACTAAAAAAACCCGGTTGTTTTCTTGGAGATTCAAGGCCTGGTTGCCTATAAATCCCCGGTCTACTGCCGGCAGTCTTCTCTAGAGCACGCTATTTCCTGTTTTCAACACATCTCATAGCCTCGCCAGCTTGGCTGGATTTGCCTCTTTGCTGTCACTCTACTCTGCAACTTGATATCATAGCTGATGCCGTGGCCGCTTCTAGGGTTGTCCTGATGCGGGATCCGATTCGTACTGAACCAAAGCCCGCAGCAGGTCGTCTGGATGTGCTTCCGCCCGTCGGAAGGTCTTTTCAGCTTTGACTCTCAAGAAGTCGCGCACTGTTTGTCAACGCAGATTAACACAAATTTCTTTGTTACTAATGTATCATGGAGCATTCACCGCCATACGGAGGTAAATGTTTTTAACAGCTTCTACCCTTGAGAGGTGGGCCTCCGCCGTGAACCCCCATGAGGCCTATCCATATGTTAGTATCGGTCGCATGATGGTTTTCAGCAGTACTGGACCATTCCCCTCACGGGCAGATGGCTTCTTCGTTTGAGCAGAGGGTATAGTGAGGCCATAGCCCCTCTAGCTTTGGCAGCAGCATAGGACCCCAAGTCAGCATTTTATCAAGGTTGATCCGGGATGGCATCGCGACGTCTACATATCAGAATTGCCTGGCACTTGGTTGGTCTTAATCCTCCAACGTACCAGCCACTCCTGGAGATCGTCTAAAGCTAGCTGCAGATTCTGCCACAGAACATCTTTTCTGCGGTATTTCGATAATAGAGCCGTGTCGTCAGCATACAATGCGAGCGTAGTCCTTGTTGTTCTAGGAATATCGCTCGTGTACAGTGTGTACAGGTGCGGCGACAATACCGACCCTTGGGGGACAATTGCCTCTAGCGCTCTGGGCTCCGACAGGGAGGATCCGACTTTTACAACGACTGTGCGATCTGTGAGCAGGTGACTATCGATAAGTTGGCAAATGTTTACAGACAAACCTAAGTCACTTAGCTTGTAGATTAGGCCTTTGTGCCAGATCCTATCGAACACACGCTCTACGTCCAGCAAGACTAATCCAGAGGTCAGTCTGGAGTTCCTGTCTTCCGCGACGTTCTCCAACATTCAACCTTCGGTGAACGCTTTTTCTTTGTTCCCAGGGAGCATCAGGCAATCATATCACACGAGAAAGTCGCGAAAATACAAACAATAAGGAGCGATGTATATCATTGTTCCGCCATAACAACGAACAACTAATGGGAAATCAGAGGTCGCATTCCGGAATCTTCGTTATCAAAGGTAATAAAACTGTGGCCTGATGGGCTATATATAGATTTTATGACGACGGCTTTTCTTTGAATATGAAGACATTCAGCATGATTTATTGCCCTTTTGTCCACGTAGAAGCGGATGATTTATTTGGGATGTTTACTGTTTGTAATGATGACATAGTGTCTTTTTAAAATCTTGGAAGTGTCACATTTTACTAGTCTAGGGCGGGAAGTAATTCCATTACTGGTTTAGGACGGAAAGTAGTTACTTGCCCTCCTAGTACCAGTAGAAGTAACGGGATTATTGTTTTTTGCCAGTAAAACCTGATTGAAGTAAACTCAGAATGAAATACATTACATGAGAGCAAATATTCAATAGTTAGGTACTTACCTAACAAGTGCGGCAATTAGTGATGATTTACCGATGCTGATTGCAATGACCGAACGACGAACGACCCGTAGCGCAGTTTGCTCAACTGACACTGTTAACTGACATTTGTCAAATTGTCATTAATGCGTAACTTATTTTGGTTCTAGTTACCTTTGGACCCTTCATTTTTTATACCCATCTCATTTTAGCACATGTTGAGAAGATGGGATAAAAATGTCAAAGTCAAATTTTCAGCGCCTGCTTGACGACAATAATAAGTGAACATGGTGTCATGTGTGCGAACACCGTTGAGGATTGAGGACAAAGTTTTTTTTTATTCCTCGGGTAGATAGTTATTTTCCTACAAGTGCATGTGTGTTAACTTTGTTGTCTTCTGTAAGTTCAGTTAAATATGAACATGGATTAACCTTTACACTCACGCCCGTGTGGTAGGTACCTACTTAATTAATATTGCTAAGCTGAACCCTAAAGCACAAGATAATTATAAAAAAACGCAATCCATTTATTTCAACTCAACAAGAAACAACAACACAAGAACAATTAAATTATGCAAAAGTAACGATCAGATTAATAAAGCTTCAAAGTGTATGTAATTTTGCTTTGCGTGCGGTAATATAGTATATTGTGTAACTAGTGTCGAAAATTGCACTTTTCACACGAGTGTGACGGTTTGAACACGAGCCGTAGGCAAGTGATACGACTTCACAAGCGTGTGCCTTTCGCAGACGCCGTCAATACAAGGGTAGCAGAAAAGAACTGTGAAGCTTAATCATTTATAAAATCTTAAAAATGCCCGATATTAGTGGCAGTAGGTGGACTTTTATGCGGTTGTAGAAAAAATATTGTTCCTAATTCTTGCGCAAAGTGTCTTTCGCGCATTTGACTGCTGCGTCGTTCGGGCAACGGCAGTCGCGTGCGCAAAAGTGTTACTTGTTAGGAAAATAACTAGTTTCCTCTTGCGTGAGGCAAAGAGACTTTACCGCACGCTCTAAGAAAAAACATTTATAATGTTATTCAGGAAGTACTTACTGTACCGAATATATCAGTATTCATTTCTTACGTTGGGTTTCCATAACAGAAGATTCAAGCAGGTTCAATGCGTTTTACGACCGGTCTACTGATTTAATTTCTTAACATTTTAAGTCTTTTTACGACGTTTTCTACTGATTTTAGCGCCAAATATATAACCTTTCAGCATTATATGCTTTACATCCGTTAAGACGTCAACTTTGGTAAGAAACTTTTTTTAAACAGGTGTTCCCGCCATTTACATTAAATAGTTGATTAGGTTGTAAGTTGTAAGTCCAGTAAATACGTTTTTACAGTACGGGTAAGATGATTTCTAGGTGCTTATTTTATGATTTACGGTATTCAGTTGTGTAATGAAATTTATCTACGACTACTAAGTAAATATCAAATAACAATCACTCTACTTCGCTAGTAAGGAGCTCCTTACGCACCCTGAACCAAACGCACGTGCAAGGCCCTCAGCTGGGTGGCCTCATTCACGCGTCGCCTAGCAACAGTCCACTCGCCACCAATTCGTAATTTTTTCCCATAATTAAATTCAACATTAATCAATTTTCTGATTTGTTAACATTTATTTGTAATAGTTTCAAAATGTCTATTCCTATAGCGTCGTAGATAAAGTATAGTACGAAATGAGGGTTGTATAGTATATTACGTAATAAGGGTTCTAAGAAGCTTATTACGTACGAATGGAAAGTTTGCGTATTTCCATGAGTATTTTATCTACGTCGTGCGCAAACTTTCCGTTCGTACATAATAAGCTTCTTACAGCCCTTATTACGTAATATACTATTCATTACGGTTCTCAGTAGTGTAAAATTTTATGAGGTGAGTTGAAGGGATTGTGTTTAAATGTATGAATTTTGAATAATTAATCCAAGATAAATGTTTTATTATTTCATATTACAATATGTTTAGATACATTGGAGAAAATCACTCACTTTCGTCAAATCTTAAATGTTTAATAGACTCCTGCTCAGCTCTTTTTAATAGTTTGTCTCTTCCGCGAACTTTCTTTTGAGATTTTTGGAATTTCATCTGTCGGTCAGCCTCGATTTTCTGCCAGTGATCCTTTTCGCTTTCGCCAGTTAAAATGCTTTTTTCTCCATGGACGTCGAGTTTGCAAAATTCCTTTGCAGCTTCGCTGCTACCGAATCGCACGTATACTTCATCACTTCCAAATGCTAAAGGCACATCCACATATTGTATTTCATTTGAAATAGCTTTTAAGTCATTCTGAAAAAAGACAAAGATTCTGTACTTTTTATACGTACATGAGGCTAGCTACAGAACTCGTTCTGAGAATGTTTGGTCAACTGTAACCTAACAAAAAAAATATATATAGTTTCTGTAATCTGACCTCACAGCTTTTGGCGGCAAATCGCTCTAGTTTTGTTACATACAATGATTTTTATTTTTTTACTTGAAAATGGCGCGTCTAATGAAGAAAACTTAAGAGAGCTTTTTCGTTTAGAATTGAATAGAGAACAAAATGGTAGAATTTATTTTTTTGATAGACCAATGGCGTACCATACTTTTCTTCAAAAAGATGAAGATTGCGGTACGCGAGAAACTTGTGAAACAAAAACAAAATTTGTTTAACAGAAACATGGCTACTCGCTAGCTATTGCGTGGGGATGCACGGGAGATCACTTCGCCCATTGCCTCATCGCCTCTGATAATGTCTGCCACCAGCTGTAGACTAGTAAATCATTGGACCACGGGTTCAAAGTCCAGAAAACACTTTAGATTGCATTTAAAATTAATTTGTAATCACTGTAATTAAATGAATGATGAAATTGTTTAATCCGTATATTTTAAGATACCTAATTGGAAAACCACTTTGGGATATACCAGTGGATAATTTATAGTATCGATAAGCAGACTGATTAAAAATCAAAAAATTACCTACCTTTAATTTCTTCACATCCATACATGGTTCTAATAGTTTCATTTTCATTATAACTCCTGGGAGGTAACGGATTTTTTTATTTTCTTCTTTAATATGTGTATCAGAATCGGTCTGTCGACTTTCAGGTTCATTATGTTCATGTTCTCTCTCAGCGTTTTTAGTAAATTTCTGCTTATACAAATACTGTTTAAATTCCCTCATTTTCTTCTTCTGAAGGTCCAAATAGTTATTTCTAAGTCTTTTCCATTCCTTCCTAAAACAAGTAATACTTTGTAATTCTTTTCATACATAAATATATCAAAAAAATAATTTAAAACAGCACAAAGTTAAGTAAACTTGGAAGTGTGAGACATGTGAAATCCATTTTCCCTTTTCTCAAAGTTAAAATGCTGATCTTAAATTCTTTTTGCAGAAAATGCAAAGGATTTAAAGTTATGTTTATATATACCTATATTATGAAATACTTACTTTGATAGCACTTGTAGTCCAAGGTCTTTAATATAGTTTTTCCTCTTGTCCTTTTTGTTTTTCCTTTTCTTCTTCACTTCTTCTGTATCTTCGTTTGATTCTTTGGCCTCAACTTGCTCAGAACACAAAACATTGTCAATCTTTTGCTTCTTGGAGTTGTTTGGATCAGAAAATTCTGCTTTTCGCTTCTTGTCATTTATGTCACCTCCAGCATGGTCCTTATTAGTGGCTAAACTTTCACTTGGACCCGCATTTTCATTAACCAATTCACTCTCAGTCTCACATTTTTCTAATTCATTCGAACACTGATCATTTCCTTCAAATGTTGCAATACTGCATAACTCCTCAGGGTTTTTATCAAGAGGAATTTTGCAACCTATACTGTTAAAAAATGCGATGGCACACTGTGCTTGCTCCTCAGTTTCATACTCAATAAAAGCAAAACCTTTATTAATTCTATTGTGTTTATATTTCGGTATAGAAACATAAGCGACTTTGCCAAAGTCAGAAAATATTTGGGTGAGACTTTCATGTGTGGCATCTAGCTTAATGTTTTCCACATATATAGTACACAGTTCTACATTATCTTTAACCTTTAATGGAACTTTACGGAAAATGTTTTTATTATCTTCTGTTACACCTATCAGGTCTGATTTTTTAATGGCTTTCTGGATGTCTTCAACTGTACAATTGAGTTTTCTGATCTTATTGAATTTCAAAAACACATCTATATCAATGCCTGCAAAAAAAAACAAATAAAAATGGCAGTTATCAATGTTTGGACGAATAAGTTCAGAAGGTATCATATCAGTGTGGGATATTTATTGAACACTTAAGCTACAAATTTAAAAAAGAACTATTAGCTCTCAGGGTTGGTTGAATTTATCAATTATGCTATATAAGTTTATTGAAACTGCTGATTAATAACCAGATTATTTATAAAATAAGGATGGAATTGTTCAAACTATAGAGCGTTCCATAAGTATAGACACTAGGCAGTGGATAGTAAAAGCACAGTATAAAGAATAATACATTATATCAGAAGCATCAGTCAGTCGAAAAATTGAAACTCCCCTCCCCTTGCCCCGTCCGCCGGCCGGTGCACCACCAAACCGGTTTTGCCCGGTTTTGGCAATGCTTTGGCAGTGCATCGCATGTGTTTTTCCCCTCGTAACTACTCGAGAACAATGCCGGGCGCGGCACGCTTTAGTTTTGGAAATATCAAAAGTGCCCACATGAACTGATGATACTGGTATAATGTATTATTCTTTATATTGTGGTAAAAGCAAACAAAATCATGTAATTATGGGTTAGAAAACCCAGGGATTATATTTAATTAGATTGTGTTGGCATACCTTTATTTCATTAAATGATGAATAAAGAACTATAGATATATGATTGAACATTGTTAAGCTAGTATAACACAATTTCTTCATGAAGTTCTTCATGGATTAATTTAGGAATTTCTTTGCGAAGTTTTACTGTTTTACATTGAGTTTTCTCTCTATTACTTCTTTTGTGAAGTGTCACATCAAAGTTGTCACTATTTCTATGGTGTTTCCAAATACAGACTTCTTGATGACATTGATTGATAAAAGGACAGCAATATATACTACACTACAACCTGTTTGCCTACATTTCATCTAATTAAACTTAAACCTCATCAGGGCTGTGAATAACAATAGATTGATTGATCCTACCCAGGATCCAACTATAGTTATTCACAGCTTTGATGAAACTTTGTGCTTAACTAGATGAAACGTCAGCAAAGAGATTGTATTGCTGCTTTTGTTTTCTAATGAACACAGGGTATGTTGAGTTCCATAGGGCATAGTTCCATAGGGCAAAATCATGTGATTTATGGGAACTCTAGAGGTTAGCAAAAATGTGGTTTTCTTTTTACACTAGAAGCTGCACTGACAGTGCACTAAAAAAGAGAAATTAGAGCAAAAATAAAAGTGAAAAACAATATAAGCTGACTTATTCGGGTGCTAATTTTCAGGTTGTGAATGAAGCTTAACAGTGATTAATATATCTAGTAAATATACTTACTATCGGCTTCTGACAATTTTTGTGAAAGAAACCGGTCTTTCGAAAGGTTGGCATCACTAAAATAAAACTCCATTTGTCGTAAAATCGTGTTGTAAAGATGTTTTTTCCGATGACGGGATTTTTTTGGTTGATCCTCTACGAGAACTTCACATTCTCCTTCACCCATCTTTAAGGAATTTATTTAAAAATAATGTAGGTAATTAAGTAGGTAACCCCTGTATTCTATTTCTTCTTTTCGGTTTCTCCTTCAGGATCCTTCACTACTATCACAAACATTAAAACATAAAAGACTTATAGGTTATGTGGCGCGTTTGTTTTTGTTTTTGTTTAACAGCGTTTTTCACTGAGAGCACTAGTGCGCACTAAGTGTATTTCTATCCTTTGTTATTCTAAACGAATTATAGAGACGGAAATACACTCAGTGCGCACTACTGCAAGGGGAAGGGGATCGCCTTTTTTTCCAAAAGCGAAAACAAACAACAAAGTTATTAGCTCCAAATAAAGAACACCCAAAATTTTTAATATATACCAATGTATTTAACACCAAACGTATTTTGCTCCGACCGTCGTTTCTTCCCAAGGACGGTAAACAGAACAGGACGGTCCACTGCCATTTAAACAACTACAACATGAGCATGAGCCCAAAATCGTGACCTCAGCATAGTGCGGATTTGGGACAGATAATGACGTCATTATTTCCCGGGCCCCGTGGCCATCATCAACGCTGCAATTTTTTTAATAACGTTTGCGGGTGGCCGCTCTAAAGCGCTCTGATACTGTTCCTGTCATTTGTTTTCTTAATTTATTTTTATTATTTTTTTTTATATTATTTATATTAGTTTTCTTATTAATTTCTTAATAAGATTGTCAGGACGGAAATAGTTTCGGGGCGCTCTAGAGCGGTCAACCGAAAACGCTGTGAATTTTTGATTTAACATCTCGATATTGAATCAAAACATCTCTAAGTTTTTAATTTTTTCCTTGTTGCTGTGATTGTGCCGACTGTGTTGTGATTTAGTAAAATTACGAGTGCACAATGCCTGGTCAGATTTGTGCTGTCGCTGAATGTTAGAAATTCAAGTGGAAGAAAGAAGGCGGACAAATATCTTTTCATTTTTTCACAAAAAGAAAAGTTGCTCTTTCACTTAAAATAAGAAACAAGTGGATTCAGCTTTGCCAACGAAGTGATACATTCAATCCAGATACCTCGGCAATACGCTCTTTGCATTTTACATTTTACGGCGAATGATTATGAAAGAAACTTCCGAAATGAACTTTTGGGTAAGTATTACATTCAGTATTAAGTACCTACATTGCTTCTAAGGCGGCTGGCTCTTACACTAAAGCAACCAGCAATTAGCAGTGGACCACGATCAATATTTATTGCTCGCTGCTTTTACATTGAATTATCAGGACTCTCACATTAAAGCAACTTGATATCGCCTCTACAAAAATGTTGAAAGTTGCAACAATATTTAATGTCTCTGATCACAGTGTCGTACTGTGGATACCACACAATCATAACTATTCGTATTATTACTATTTTATAGACCCTTTCATACTTATCAACACTTCTAAATTGTTATTTGAACCAATACAGGATTAACAGAAGCACAGCATATGCCAAAAACTAAGCGTCCGTGGAAAAAACTCTTAATCATATATCTCACCAGAGCACTACTGTGACGTCACGCCGCGGGTACAGGAAAAGAGGAAATTGGGCCGTCCTGTTAGTCTAGCGTCCTTGGTTTCTTCACTTTCTTCCAACGTCGATTGTTCAAAAGTGACCTTGACGAATAATTGATGGTTGTGCTTATTTGTCCGCTGGGCGGTAGTATTACTATAGAATGCCATAGATTCACATTATTAATATTATTATTTTATTATTTATTGTCATTTTTTGTTCCAATATGCGACTTCTTTGCAGTATCCACATTTCACAATTAAAAATTAAAATTATTGTACATGGAGGCAATTTAAGGCTTTAAGGGAGTGCAAACAGGAATTGTTGTGCAAACTGTCAAACTGACCTCTTTGCATACGAGTATGCATCTCTCTCATACGAGTATGCAAAGAGCATATGCATACGATGTGTAGCAAGCAACATGGCGACTCGTAAGCCATTTTTCGAAGCTTTTAGGCTTAGAAGAGGTAGACCAGAGGAAGTAGGATACGACGCCGGCGTCTGTTACCAGTTTGGTCCAATCTGTCAAATGTGAAAATGCCAGTGAAGTAGCATTGATATTGTAGCACATAAGAAGATATTTTATTAAAAATGATAATAGAACTAAATTACAATTTGTAACATTAGTAATATTATACGTAATATTATTAGCAAACATCGACTTTCTATTAAATAAATAAAAATAATTGTGAATTAATAGTCGTTGATAACCCTGGGATTACATCTAATACGCCACTGGAAAAACTGCTCAAAAATTTAAATAAAAAACTGTCTAAAGTTACAAGATTAGAAAAATACTTCCCAAAATAACATTATTGACTTCACTGCGGAATATACTAAATCATATTTCGAAGATTTGGATGTAAAATACCTGGTTTTAGAGTTATTTGAGATAATTCAATTGTTGCCGGAGGACGCCATTATCTGTTTACCTATGAAACGTAACTCCAGGCTCCTTTCTATAGCCGCTGCTTTTACAACCTTAAGCTGCACATCCCACCATTGTAAACAACGCAATTATTTATAATATTAAAGTCTTGCAAAATGCAATTTATTGCAAAAAACACATAGCCAACAAAACGTTTGATTTTCGCCTTAAACATAGCGTCTCATCATTTTTGGTAACAGCTGTCAATGTAGCGGAGAATTGCGCGCGCGGATTCCATTAGTCTACTTGTTCTGAGCCTTTAAGCTTTAAACTTATGGAAGTTATTTCTGTTTTTCGGTTTTCTGAATAAACCAGCCCCATGAGAATTTTCTTAGAAAAGCATTTCTTTTGTTAGTTTTTGGACAGGCGCTTACATAGTTTCTTGGGAGTTCCAACCATAAAACATAAAAACCTATAATTGCTCTTCTTCTTTAACCGGCAAAGATTGAAAGAATTTCAGACCTGGGCGTGACCCGAACAATAGTTTAGTAATTAAAGCGATTTCGCGAATATCGTTAATTGAAATTAAAATCTTATTCTCTCATCAGACGGAGCTTTTAATTTCTCATCCTTTGAATGTAAATTCGGGCATATTATGACTTAATTGACTGGGCCAGGAAATTAACGGTCAATTTAAATAAAAAGCTTTAATTGTCAATTAAATTATGTCATGTGAGGTGTCATTTTAAAGAGCATCATTTCTGTCCAGTGATCGCATTTTTAATCCTCTTTTTACAACAGATTTTTCTGCAAAGCTCATTTTCTAAATTTATGCCCGCACCCTCCGAAACGCCATACAGTGGCCCCTGGCCAGGGTGGTATCGATTTTTCTGCAGTATCCTTTCGAGGATAGGAAGTGCCGAGGGGGTGGATTTTCGTGGAGAGAGACAGTTTTTGAACTCGCGAGAGTTATGACCTAGGGAGACGGTCTTGAACTCGGTAGAGTTACGATCTAAAAACGACGATCTAACAGGGAAGACGGAAAAATGTAATGTAATTTTAATTAGTGCCAAAACAATTAAACCGTCAATTGCTCGCCTACGAAAAGTTTCGTGGCGTTTTATTATGTTCATCTTTTGGTTGTGCCATATAGTGTCAACCCACCTCTGCCTTTTTTTTTAACGGATACTTTGCAGATGCAGGAGAATGGCAATTAAGTATTTGTAGAGTAGTTGTAGAAGTTGAAAAATTTAGTATGTTATAGTAAAGTTTTGTTCACCATAATATCGAGAAACCGAGCGACCTGGCAGGATTCTTTTCTCTTCTACACTGCGTCGCGTTAGTTTAGTTTCCGTTGTTTTTTAAATTTTAGTAAGAAATCGTGTACCCGTAAAGCACGTTTCTGAGGACCACTGAGCTTATCGCGAGAAGTTTACGTCCGCCGCTATTTTATATCAGATTCCTGAGAAGACTGAAAATTGTCTTTTTTAATTTTATTTTTAATTAATTTCTATTCAATTAGTTTGGTTTGGCTTTTTCCAGGTTTGGTCTAAAACAACAAAACCTTGCTGGCATCCCCAAAATATTAAATTTTAATTTATTTAAATTAGCTTTTATTAATTACATCCAATTATTAATTATTCTTTTGCCGAGGCATACCTCGGCCATGTTCTCAGAGGAAATCGCTACCGGATCCTACAGCTTATAATGAAGGGCAAAATAGAAGGCCGCAGGGGCGTAGAAAGAAAACAAATCTCCTGGTTAAAGAACATGCGGAAATGGACAGGCATACATAGCGTCGAACAATTGTTTAGAATGGCTGAGGACATGGATCAGTTCTGACAGGAGGACCTGACAGGACACAATAAGCAGAAGAAGAATTATATCCGCTTGGCAATAGCATGGAAGTGTTTTTTCGCTACAAAGATGAAACGCCACGGAATAATTATCGGCTTTTTGCCCCCATAATTAGCGATCTAATGGACAACAAAATAGATAGATCCTTTCCGAGAGTTGGGTCCCCCATGCAGCGTGGTAAAAGAGATTTGGCACACGCTTATACGTTGGTCATAGAACATCCACGTAGTCGAATCTCCGCAGACAGGGCGGTGACGGCAACACAGCATCAGCCGCAACCACCGCCGCCCCCACGCGACGACTGTTTAGCGAGGGGGACACGCGGCGACAAGAGCCACAATTTACAAACAAATTAAGTATTTCCTAAACTAAAAATGCTTTTAGCCGAATATTGAACACATTTAAAAATGGTACAAATTTTGAATTCTAAATGTTTTATATTTTACCGGTAAAGTTTACGAACATTTTCTGGAAAATTTTCCAAATAATATTTTTCCGGAAATTTTACATCACTACTTTAAGGTGATATGATGCTAGCGCATGTGCGCTGACGCTGACGAAAACATTACGTCACGGGAACTTTAAGGCTGTTTTCACACAACGCCATTACTATACCATTTATAGCGCGCGATAAATCGTGGCAATATGGTACTTCGTTTTCACACAATGCGATAATTTGATACCATAAATTTTTTAAAACAAAATCAATTATCCGGTGTTGACAAGTTTTGTTTGATATAAAGACACATGGAGAGAAGACGTCTGTTGCTGGCGCTTCTTCTTAATCCAGGAAAAAATAATATGTTTTTGTGTTCATACTGTGTTAGAAATTAGATACGTGGAAGGTGCCTTTTATACAATATTTGATAAATTACTTGAACACAAGAAAAATCCACACTTACTTATCAAACACTCTTGTATTTAACAAGAGTTAAAAGAAAACCTTTAGGCGGGTGGTTGAATTATAATAATCAATGACCCTCTCTGTCACTCCAACAGTGGCAACACGACCAAACCAAACCCAGCAATTTTTAGTACACGTGTGAAAACCTGCATATACTTTTCATTGTGTAGAGAAATGGTACCACAAAATATAGCGCAATTTTTAAAAAACAAATCGCGTGTTTTCGCGATATAGCGTCGGCCTTACCATACAGTTTATGGTATCGCCTGTGTGTGAAAACGGTTGCTTTAAAGACACAGACACAGATTTGAGTAAAACCATATTGCCACCATTTATCGCGCGTTATAAATGGTATGGTAAAGGCGTCGTGTGAAAACGGCCTAAATGTGGGGTACTTCCGGCCGAAAAAACGGGAACCATTTTTAGGGAAATATCGGCATTTGGTGGCTTTGTCCATATCTCCTAGATCATTGGTTTGATTGGCCATACTGCTTTGGAAGTCACACATGCCAATAAAAAGACGTCACTGGATTGGTCAAATTCACTTATGTTTAGTCAGAGCTATTTTAGTTTTAAATTTAAATTAAAATAAAAAAAATATATATTAGATGGATTTAGTGAATACTTTTAAAACAATAAACAAGAACAAAGAAAGCCCGATCAGCTCAAGAACTTTTGCTGCTTTTCTAAACGGCCATCACACTGAATTTATAATCACCTCGTTTGAGGACAAAGTGGTTTTAATTGTTACTCAATTTGGTAAAATTGGTAATTTGTACTTTGTAGAAACTGAGGAAGTGCAAAATGAGAATGTAACTAAAGAACCTCTATATAGCATCAATCCTCTTCTTGGAGCAGGCAACATAGAGGTTGAAGCTGCAGTTAGATACATTACTGGAAAATTGGTAATTAACAAACCAATTGTAATTAGTCTCACTTTGAAAGACTACACAATAGGCCACTTAAAAACAATTCTTAACTGTATTGAAAGCTACAAAAATGGCGTTGGTGAAGAAAACCAAATTAGCTAAAAGTTGTTTTGGACAAGTAGTCATCGGTCCTCCTGGTAGTGGAAAAACTAAATATTGTGGTAAAGTTTATGAGTTTTACAAAAGGAAGTTGAACAGACAGGCGGAAGTAATTAATTTGGATCCTGCTAATGAAAACATGGACTATACTCCCAAAGTCGATATACTGCATCTGATATCTGTAGAAGATGTAATGAAAACTTTCAAATTGGGTCCCAATGGAGCTTTAATGTATTGCATGGAATACTTAGAAGCAAATTTTGATTGGCTGTTGAATCAGTTAAATCAAATAACTGATTGTTATTTAATATTTGATATGCCAGGACAAGTGGAATTATATACACATCACAAAGCAATTAAGAATATATTTTTGAAACTTGAAAATATCAACTACCATTTATGTGCAGTTCACCTGATCGACTCCCATTATTGCTCAAATCCAACAAAGTTTATCTCCACTTTACTCTTGTCTTTATCTACAATGATGCAAATGTCACTTCCTCACGTAAATGTGCTTAGTAAAGTTGATGTGCTTAAAAAGAATTCTGCAAAACTAGATTTTGGAATAGATTTTTATACAGAAGTTTTAAATTTGGAACACTTACTAGAACTATTAGATGATGGTCCATTTACAAAGAAATATAAGAAGCTTAATAAGGCAATAATAGGACTTGTTGAGGACTACAGTTTGGTGTCTTTTATCCTTTTGGATGTGAATTCTGATAAAAGTTTATTGGAACTGAAAGCTGTCATTGATAAGGTGGGTACATACAGCAATTACTTAAATCTGGAATTATAAATTGAACAAAGAAGTTTCTGTTCAGTTTCAATAAAATACTGTCGCTCTAAAATTCTTTATCACGCTATCTTGTAAAGTTAGATTTAGGTACATTTGTCATCAAGGAGTCAATGATGATCTGGTACCTCAAAGCAAGTTAATGACTTTTTCAGTGTTGTAAGGCCTGGGTTATCCAACTTTTTAGGCATAATTGTAATGGTATTGTTAATTTTCATCCATAACAATCAGATATTGTGTTTACTTGGGTTGTATTGTACAAAATATAAAAATATGATTACAACTATGACTAAGAAGTTGGATAAACCCAGCCCAACATTATTGCTGCCATTAAAAACTAGATTTTCATAATACCCAATTTTTATGCATGCAGCTATAAATTCGCTTATTGTTGACATCAAATAGGCATTGGAAATTTGACTTTTACATTTTGATTGTATCTTCTTAACATCCAAACGCTTGGACGTAAAAAAACATCCAAGTTTTAAGTAGGTAATTATTTTTGCTTTGTTTAAATGTCTATAAGTATATAATTTGCTGTAAATACATTTTCTAATTGCCATATCATTAGCACCTAATTTTTTTCACTTCTGCTGCATTTTCTCAACACACCTGGTTTTTTTTTTTTTTTTGTGTTCTGTACCTAAATAACAAAATCAAACATGCCAAAACATAATTCTTTTCTATTTCTATAACAAAATTGTTAATATAACAACACTTCATTTTCCAGGCAAATGGATATATCTATGGAAGTGGTGAAGAAAGAAGCATTGGAGCGCTTTTGTCTTGTGCAGTTGGAGCTAGAACAGAGTCAGAGCGATTTGATGTCGAATATTTGTAATTTTCCTTATGTAAAATCAAATTAAACAACAAACTTTGTATGGCTTTTTATTAAAGTACCTTTTATAAGTAGTATGATTTAATTAACACTAATAGATTCGATGAATTCATGTTATCTACTTCGCAGATGGTTTCGCTTTTTGTTTCTCTAGCTGTGCCCTGTAAAAAAGTTTTACTCATAAATTACCTAGTGAATTACCTATATTTCTGGCTATTTATGTGTAAGTTTTAAAAGTGAGATTTTAAGGCACTAGTGCTTTAAAACGCTACTAGTTCATTAGCATATTAAAAGTAGAAGTTTCAATATGTTTGTAGAAAAAAGTTTTTGGGAACTCACATGCGTTTTTTTCTGGTTACTGTTAACTTGCAAAGCATTGTGTTAACATAACAGAATACAGAAAAACAGATATTTAAAAAAAAAAAATGGAGCAGCAAATTACCTGAATCCGAAAGTAAAGCAAATTAAACTTTTTTTATGAAATATCTGATGCTGGTGCATAACATATTGTCAATAAATTAAGTTAACCATAGAATAACAACTATTGCTTGTCCCAAATACTCTAATGCCCATATTTATAGTCATGACTTGACGCCAAGTAAGCCTCAAGTCTGGCTTTGACATTTAGTTTGCATTTGAAATATGTGGACTTACTTCAAACATTTTTGATTGAGCACATGCTCATGCTCAAATTATGACCATAAATACTGATATAAGTAACCTTCTATTTAGTGAGATTGAACATTTACCTTAACTGTTTATTGAAATCATCTTCAATGTTATCATCCTCCCAGTTGTCGTCCCATACACTTATATCTTGATCATCTTTTTCTTTACCAGTCCAATCTGTAAATTATGAGACATTAATTTTTGATATTTTCTAATAATTATGGGCAATCTTGTGTAAGACTTTTCGAGAAAGTGTCTTTAATCCACTAAATATTTTGGAAATTGAGATATTCAAGAGAAATTTTTGTAATTGTCATTTTATGTCATATATAAAATCATATCTAGAATTTCCATTAGAACCAAAGGTTCCATTACCTCTAGTCTCAAATCGTTTGATATAGAGCAACATATTAATGGTCAATGTGGGGCAGAATTTGATACATTCATTCTTTCCTTTTTTCTTAAGGAACCTTCTTGAGATTGCAATACTTCTTTTCGCCTAAATAAAACTCTTGGGTTTTGGTTAAAATTTGCAACAGCATTTTTATGAATTCACTACATTCATTGTCCCACCATAGGATAACCCTATTACTAAATAAATATAAATAATAAACTATTTGCAATGCCAAGATAACAAAATCACTAGGGAAGGTTTTTGTTAGTAGCAGGGACCCCTGATACACCTACCTGGTGCTTCAATCACTATCTCTAAAACACTGTATTTCCGATAATATTTTTCTTATATTTTTGTATAAGCTACTTAATTTGATGCCCTCTTGTAAATTTTAAAAAGCATAAAAATTCTCTAATACCTAATAACTACCAGCACCTCACTCAGCATTTAGTTAAAACTTTACCTTCCACTGGAAATTCTTCAAATTCGTCATCCTCTTCCAGTACTCCCAAGTCGAGTTTAGGTTTCTCAGACATAATAGGAAAAAAAACTGTTTTTTTTTTATTAAAAAGTTTAAACAATCAAAACTAACTGATAAATCCTAATAATTAATAATTTTTGGTTCTTTTTTTGATATTTAACTTAGGAGTTAATTCCAAACAATGAGAAGTAAAAACAGAAAATGAACTAAATCATGAATCATGAACTAAACAAAGCGTTTTCGAGTAGTCGCTCTAGAACACTCCAAGTATTATTATCCCCTCACTCTCCTTGAGAAAACAAAAATTATGGCAAGCCGTTTTACTTTTTATTCAACTTTGGATCCAAAACATCAAAAAAATTCACTCATTTTTATTCAACCTATTTTTATTATCTGATAATGAAAACATTTCCATTATGTGATAAAAAAAATAAGTATCATTAAAATGAAGCTCTATTTTTTTGATACCTATTTTTATTATCTGATAATAAAAATATTTCCATTATCTGATAATTTAAAAGGGGGCGCTGGTGCTCGGATGAAGTTGACATTGACGCAGGCAACACTGAGGCTGCGACTTTCTTATTTATAACTAAAGTAATTCGTCACATTCTAAACCTCAGGCGAGTAAAAGTCATGTCAACTTCATCCGAAAGAAGCGTCTTCTATTTTAATTATCACATAATAGAAATATTTTCATTATCAGATAATAAAAACATTTTTATTATCAGATAATAAAAATATTTTCATTTTCAGATAATAAAAACATTTTCATTATGTGATAAAAAAAATAAGTATCATTAAAATGAAGCTCTATTTTTTTGATACCTATTTTTATTATCACATAATAGAAATATTTTCATTATCAGATAATAAAAATATTTTTATTATCAGATAATGAAAATAGGTATCAAAAAAAAGAGCTTCATTTTAATGATACTTATTTTTTTTATCACATAATGAAAATATTTCTATTATGTGATAATAAAAATGGGTAACATTAAAATGGTTCTTTATTTTCATGAACCTTAAAAATTTGATGTATTTAAATTTTCAGATAATAAAAATGTTTTCATTATCTGATAATGAAAATATTTCTATTATGTGATAATAAAAATAGGTATCAAAAAAATAGAGCTTCATTTTAATGATACTTATTTTTTTTATCACATAATTAGTGAAGTGAAAGTGTATAATACAAATGTATTATACATTGTATTATACCGTTTAATACGGTATGTATTTAACCTCTTCATTTTATACAATTTACTGGCAACACTGTGAAGAGTAGACAACGCTGTAGGAGAATGACATATGACTTGAATGACATATAACAGACTTCATTTATTAATTTTCGTCCTTCTGTTTTCATTTTTTCATGAAAAAAAAAATTGTTATTTTATCATTAGTACTAGTAGTGAAGGAATCGTGTATGATATAAATAGTAATAATGGGGAGGCCTGGCAAATTTGGGCAATAATACAAAAATAGTTTGTCGTTCAACCAATATCATACATTCTCTAAATAAAATTAATCATTTAGTTAATTTTTAAATGCAATAAGATCTCGCTTTTACGCTCTTATCCTAATTCTAATCGAGTGAAAAAAAATCTACCCATTTTTTTGAATTTAATACTGTATAATACAATGTATTTTACTTTGTATAATACAATGAAAAATAAAATACCGTATTTTCTCATCTCTACACATAATGGAAATGTTTTTATTATCAGATAATAAAAATTACGGACGGTACAATGAGATGGTTGCATTTGTCCTAATGATAGACAAGTGACATTGATGACATTTTTAGGAGCTAACGAATGGGGACTTCAAACATATGTTTTTACAATATTTGCATTATTTACTATTTTCTCTTATCAATTTATATTTTCCAACCTACTGCTATACTTATTATATTTCAAGAGTTTTTTATAATTATAAAAATATAAAACAGTACTAAAACTATAATTGCTAAAAATGATGAAACTACTGAAGGAAAATTAAATGTTATTTTCCCAAGATATGTAGTTGAACAACTACCTGTGTGTAGTGTACCTATTGTACTCCCAACCAAAGGAATAAATCGTCTCCAAAAGAAAATATTATTTATTAAGGAATGTTACCAAATTATTATGTTACAGTTGTGCCAAAAAAATTCTGGAACAAGAGAATTTCTTATTAGCACTTAAACTATCAGGAAACTTCCAAAACAAATCTTACAACAATAGTTTATCTAGAAATTATAAAAATGTTAAACTATACTTAAAAGTTAAGGACCCTTAAATCTATTATCATAGTAATTAAGGTAATAGTAATAATAATAATAATAATAATAATAATAAAGGATGGTTGAAGTTTACTTCAAAGTTGCTTTATGCAAAGGGACCTGATATGACAGAGAAAAGTGCTGGTTGAATTCCGTAATTTGTATCGATGTTCAACTTTCAAGAACTTTTAATACATACTCAAAATTTTCTGTAGTTTTTAAATATGTTACTGTTACATTCAGCACATCCATCACACACTACCTAAAATAATAAAATATGAAAATATGTAGCATTGTTTAATATACTACTTACCTGTTGTAAAATAAATGACACATTGCATATAGGTAAATAGTTTCCTTGGTACATACTGCCTGTATTGAATATTTAGTGACAAGTACCAACTATCAGTATGTATGTCAATAATATATACTAACTGATGGATTTAGATTCTAAACTGATATTTGTGCAATACTTTTTTTTCACAAACTTATTGGTTTTCAATGTGTAAGAACTCGGAGATTTTAATTTACTTCTTGTTTCAAATTGTAATATCAATTTGCTTACAATACCATTGTAAAATTAAATAAATCATGAAACATGATCCCATCACAGCTGTTTAGCTGTTTAACATTTTCTTATCATATTTATATTTGTCCTTATTTTGATGAAAGAAGTCATATAGTCTGAGAATTGTTATTTCCCATTTTGATGTGCCTTCAGTCTTGTAATGCTTGTATAAGTATCCAGTTCTTGAAAATATTCTCATTGGCACTGTCCCTTGGATACTTCATTAATTATTTATCAGGGTAAGAATTGCAACATTTATTTGGGTTTACCGATTCAATACAGCCTCCTATGGAAACATGTGGAATACCCTTGCTCTTCTTGCAAATATTGTATTACCGAATCTGGAATGGAAATACTACATAGGTTTTCGTGCAGCACGTGACCTGTCATCGAACTTGGTGGTAAAACAACCTCAAAATGCATATAAATCCGTTTTTCTATAATATTTTTTAAGATATTTACCCTGAAACAAAAGTGAGCTGTTCTAAGCAGTACATTTCCCATATCCAGGTCGGAGCTATTGGATAACATTGCCTCATAACTGTACAGGAATTACGTAAAATTGAAACTTTGCAGATTCTGCCTACACAGACCCTAATCTGCTTCAGGTACAGTTTAATAATGTACTTTCAAATCATACTATTGATATCTGAGCATTGCGTGATTGGAACTACTGTTAAGAAGCCCATTATTTCAACTCCAAATATTTTGGGAATAAGAAATGCTGAAATCAGAATTTTGTTTGTTTCTACTTTGCAATGCCTGTCTTCGTAGTGCTTACCTTAACTAGGGCCAAGGAGGATACAATATTACTAAGTAGGTGCTTTAGTACAGAATTATACCCTCATTGGTGCTTAACATACAGTTCCAATCATATTATTTTTGCTCTTTTTTTGTGATTGTTTAACTGGAGTTATGTTTTTAATATCTTAATAGCTTTATTGTTGTTGTAGAGTATGGAAATGACAAAAGTAGCTAAGTAAGGAAACAGAAGCCATTCCATGTAAGTAGTGTAATGTGTCCATGTAATGCAACGAAAGGACAAAGATATATTAAAAAGAAGATAGCAAAAGGGCTTCGTGACATATATTCTTAAACATATTTAGTTCAGTAATGAATATATTTATATAACTTAAAAATATATAATTATATTCTAGCAGTATCAGTAAGGTTGTATTGAACAAAATCTTTGAATAAGTGTTTGTTACAATAAAATGTGTTCCATTAAGACACAAGTTTTGTTTTAAATTCTTCGATAAACAATTATAACCTCAAAAGTAACAATGTTTTTATATTAAATTGTGGAGGAACATTTACAATTTATTCTAAATACCACATCTTAAAAATTATTTTGTCTTAATTTATCACTGCACACAGTTCAGGTGTTATCTATTTCTGACCACAGTAAACACCAAACTTTTTCGACAATTATTTCCTCGTAGACATAAAAGTGCTTAATTTATATGGATTTGGTGCAAGATTTCCAAGTCTAGGGCATATATGACTAAGAATTCACACCTACGAGTGTCTAAATATCTTATTTCATCTTCCAGCCAAGTAATCACATTATACCTTTTCACAATCCACTCCTTTCTAGTTTTTATGGCACTAAAATCAATTGGGAACACCAAACCTCTATTTCCATGCTCCTTTGTCTAAATTTGAAGTAGTTTTGAGGCATAAAAAGGTTTTGAGTATTTCAAACTGTTATAGTTCGTGTTATTTATTTCTGACCAGACCCATGAAAATTTTTTTATAATTATTTCCTTGTAGACACAAAAGTGCTCGACTTATTTGGATTTGGTGCACGATTTTCAAGTCCAGGGCGTATATTATGACTTAGAATTCACACCTACAAATGTTTAAATATCTTATTCCTGCTTCTAGCCAAGTAATCATATTATACCTTTTAACAATCCATTCCTTTCTAGTTTTTATGGCAATAGAATCTACTGGGAACGCCAAACCTCTATTACCATGCTCCTTTGTCTGAATTTGAAGTAGTTTTGAAGCATAAAAAGGTTGGTGGTAGGACTAGTCCAGAAAATATTGCTCTCCTTACCACTTATTTCTGCATAAAGGTAATTATTTTTTGCTTCACTGTCAAGAATGATGATTCTAGAAGGCCTCCAGCAAAATTTAAGTGTCATTCGATTTAAGATAATTGAAAAAATTGTAATTAAATGAAAAGATGTCATTAATCTACATGTATTTTAAATGGGTGAGGTTATGTTTTTATACCCCCAGGTTCAAATTGTGACGACACGTGCACGAAACCTATACCATTTATTATTAAAATTGTTTGTCATTACCGACTAGAACATTACCTAAATATTAATCATTCAATTATTTAAAATTTAATTTGAAAACAACAAAAATATAATGAACCAAACAGCTGATCAGAATGACATCTTTGACATGTGTCATTCAGTCATTCAGTCATTAGGATAGATGAGACTCTTCCCGGAAGCTTAATTTTTATTATCTGATAATGAAAATATTTTTATTATCTGATAATGAAAATATTTTTATTATCTGATAATGAAAATATTTTTTTTATCTGATAATAAAAATATTTTTTTTATCTGAAAATAAAAATGTTTTTATTATCTGATAATGAAAATATTTCTATTATGTGATAATAAAAATAGGTATCAAAAAAATAGAGCTTCATTTTAATGATACTTATTTTTTTTATCACATAATGGAAATGTTTTCATTATCAGATAATAAAAATAGGTTGAATAAAAATGAGGATTGTAAAAGCAATTTTTTTGATGTTTTGAGTCCAAAGTTGAATAAAAAGTAAAACGGCTTGCCATAAAAAATAGACCTGACTACACCTGAAAACACTGTAAGTCCGTCAAGGGGTCACTAAGAATGGCGGACCTCCGGCCTAAAAACACGAACATTTTTAGAGAAATATCAGCATTTGTTGGCTCTGTCCATATCTCCTAGGTCATTCCCACCAAGACTAAACCTAACCTAACTTCTAACAATCAACAAGCATGTTTGTGTTTGTCCGAAATTATAAAAAATATTAATGAGAGTGAGAAACTGAGAGAAGAAAATTTATGGACATTTCCTACAATTAAGTATATCGTAGTAAAGATTATAAGATATATGTCCGCTACCACTTTAGAAGATAGACAGGATGCAAACTCAAAATAACTGTACAAATAATGGCTATTAAGGACCAAACTAAGAAACATGGCTTTTCTTCCAAAGATTTCAAAAGTGATTCAAACTATGTTTAGTAACAAATGTCTGCTCTACACCAACATAGGACTTTCCATGGCTCTATCAGGTTTAGGAGATATTTTAGAACAGAAGTATGAAATAGTCAATGAAGAGCTGTCACAGTGGAATCAAATACGAACAAGAGATATGACTATATCGGGTACAACAGTTGGGATAGTGTGCCATTATTGGTATTCATTTTTAGACAGAACTATACCAGGTTATACTATGAGGGTAGTGCTTAAAAAAGTCCTTGTTGACCAATTACTTGGCTCCCCAATTTGTATATCAACATTTTTTGGAACTCTGGCTGTATTAGAAAAATCAACATTAGATGAGTTTGTTGAAGAGTTAAAGATGAAGGCGTGGAGGTTGTATGCAGCTGAATGGATGATCTGGCCACCTTGTCAATTTTTGAACTTTTATGTATTGTCCACAAAATACAGAGTATTGTTTGATAACTTAGTTTCTTTAGGATATGATATATACACTTCAAGAGTGAAGCATAAAGATTATTCAAGTCCTGAAAACCGCAATAAAATGTGGTAATAGATTATATGCTAGCTAATCTATTTTGTTTTATTTTAGTTAGTTTTTATTTTTCTCATTTACTATGTGTTAAATTGAAAGAAAACAATGACAGATTTGAACTGCAAAAAAAGATGAAAAGTGCCTATTGAGCTTAGAAATCTAGATGAAACTGCTTGGGTTTGCATTTAATGACTTTAAAACATGCAAAATTTATTCAATAGGTGGATGTATTGTGTGACATAACTGGTGAGTACAATTAATAACATAATTTAATGTACATTTATAAGAAGTGTCTATTTGAAAACTTCTTCTAGTAGGCTGTGAAATGTCAAAAGAAAAGGATGAAAGAACAAAAGTCTATTTATTTTGATGATCACCCTTTTGTCAAAATTTATAGCCTCCTAGATGACGTTTTCTAATAAACATGTACTTATCCATAAGCCATTCACTTATTATTGTCTTCAAGTAGGCCTTGGAAATTGTAACATTTTTATCCTATGTTCTCAACATGTGCTAAAAGGAGATGGGTATAAAAAATGAAGGTTTCAAAGGTAGCTAGATGACAAAAATAAATGACTGGGTAATACTCATCTATGTTTAAAATTGTGGGAAAATCAGGGCTGCTCTGGAATTCAAGATGAGACTGGTTATTCAGCAAAAATTTGTTGAAAGTTGAAAGATCTTTACAAAGAGTAAGCCCTATAGTCCTACTAGCAGATAAAAGCGGTAAAACTGAACAGAACAAAGAAAAAATTAATTAATATCCAGAAGGTTTATAAATAGAGCTTGATAAGTTTAATCCTAAGTTGCCTAAACACCTTACGCCAACGAGCGTAAGTTACATCTGGAGTCTGGAGATATCCTGCTGTTTTACAGTTTTGACTCCTCCCTTTTTAGCAATAATGATGGTTGGACTTTAGACTTAGAAAATCCACGTAGTCAAATCTCAGCAACCTCGGCGGCATCGGTAATACCGCAGCCGTCCCTACGTGACTCATTGGCTGGGGAGACACATAGGGGCAGTACCTTAAAAAAGGTGGTCTTTCGCTCAAAAAATGGAATAATTTTTAGGGAAATGTTGGCATTTGTTGGCGCTGTCCATATCTCCTAGATCATTGGTGCAGAATAACAGCCAACGTTTCGACGTTTAATTCACGTCTTCTTCAGGGCTATATTCGGCGACAAAGGATGACGTCAATAAACAAGATTACATCTATGAAGCATATTACACATTACACATGCCGGCACCATCACAGCAAAACTGCTGTTGCTGGCGTGTGTAAACAGCTGGTTGCTGTGATGGTGCTGGCGTGTGTAATGTATGATTAATTCTATCTCCTAGCTAGAGCGCCAGGGCTCCTAGCTAGGCCTTAGCGGACCTAGCTTTAAGGTTTTCTAAAACTTAACTTCCAACCTAACAAAAACCAAAAACAATCAATATCCGGTCGGGCTTTAAGTTGCTATGACGTGCGCTGACGATAACATTACGTCATGGGAATCTTAAGAGTATCGGACTTCCGGCCAAAAAAACGGGACCGCTTTTAGGAAATCAGCATCTATTGGCTCTGTCCATATCTTCTAGATCATTGGTTTTAATAAAAATCCCTCGAAGCAGTATGGCGGACCTTTGTCAAAGTCAGCTGTTCTTTGTCCTAAATATAAATAAAATAAATAAATCCACTCAATGCTCAGCGTTGTATTTTTCTGTTGGCTGTTGGTCATGTAGGTGGAGAAACGCCCAGCACAGGTGCAGAAGCAGCTTGTTTATTTTTAGTTAATTTTGTTTTAGCCCAGTTTCCAATTTTTTTTCGCCATGGAGGATATTTTTCAATGGTGTAAAGAAGGCAATGCTCTGCAAGTTAGAGTGTGGCTGGATGAGCCAGAACATGATATGAACCAGGGGTAATGTTAAGTTTGAAAAACCTATTTTCTAATTTATTGAATGTCAATTTTGTTGCCTATCCTTATATGGTTATAGTTATACCTATTAAAGGAAGATTTATAGTACAATTCTATAATTTTTCCTACAGCAGTGCAGCCAATATTATTGTGTTTATTATTATTATTATTTCTAAAGGAGGCTAAAGATTGAAATGCAAAGTTTTACACCAGAAGGTACCTTCAATCAATTTGAAATCTCTGGTAAACTTTAGGAAAATTGTTATTACTTATTGTCTTTGCAATTTTTCTTTAGGAATCCTACCTTATCTGCTTCTAACGAAAGAGAAGAGTTCCTGGTAGTCTTTTGTGTTGGTCTTCGACTGCTTCCTCTCTTAGGTTTCATTTCGCTGTGCTCTAGTTGTGTTTTTTGGAGCCTTCTCAAAATAGTTCATTACCGTTTTATGTAGCAGGATTATGTGTCTTTAGTGCGTTAAAAGGTTTTAGTCACATGTTAGAGCCCTCTGTGAGGTTTGAGAATAATTTGTTTAAGAAGCCCATTAGGACTGAGAAAGTGTGACCTTTTTGTCTTAGAGCTAATTCAGATATGCATTCTAGAGAGTGTTCATGTCATAGTTCTCCTGACTTACATTGACTTCTGATTTACCTGGCCAACTGTAACCAGCTGTTGTGCTACTGTTTGATCTAGATAACCTGATCTAATACTAGAAAGAGGAGATCTAATAGTAGAAAGATGTATGAGTCTGGTTCCCCAGTAAATCAGTGTATGGCTACATATCCTATTGAGGGTTCATTATAAAAGTTCATCTAGTTGGCTGTGAAATGTCAAAAGAAAAGGATGAAGAAACAAAAGTCCATTTATTTTGATTATGTCATCCTTTTCTGTCAAAATTTCATAGCCTGCTAGATGAAGTTTTATAATTAACACCCTGAATATTATCATTTTTTTTTCTAAATTGTTGTTAAAAATATTTTTTTTTATATTTTATTTATCAATGTTTAGTTTAGTTTGTATGACAGTATTTATGTAGGGGGTGATCATTTAAAATCGTCATCTTGTTGAGTGTGAAATGTCAAAAGAAAAGGTTGAAGGAAAGAAGCCAATTTACTTTGATTAAGTTACCCTTTTCTGTCAAAAATTGATAGTTTTCTATATGACATTTTCTAATGCACACCCTGTATATGTGAATCGTTTTAACTTAAGTAAACACATTCCTAGGGATGATCATGGATTTAGCCCACTGCATTGGGCCTCCATGAAAGGTCATATTAAAATAGTAGAGATGCTTTTGCTAAGAGGTGCTCGAGTCAATGCAACCAACAGGGGGGACGATACACCTTTGCATTTAGCAGCTGCGCATGGACACAGAGAGATTCTAGGAATGGTGAGTTTGACTCATTAAGAAGACTCAGTTGTACATTTTTTGAAGACCAGTAACTGTTCTGTCATCTTTTTACATACAAATAAAACAATAAAAAAAAGTAAAATGGTTAATAATAATTTATTAAGATACATTTCATAAGACAGCACATTGGCGCCTAGAGTGAAGCCATAAATTGTGCAGTGGATGAGTGCGCAACAATGAAGCCTTTCTTATATTATTTTATCTTTCGCCTATCCATTATTGATCCATAATACCTTAGATATGAAATAAGTAATAATATCCATAACAAACACAGGCAGAAAATCACTCTTCACACTCTTGTGACGTATCACTCGCCTACGCTCGTGTTCAAACCGTCACACTCGTGTGAAAAGTGCAATTTTCGACACTAGTTGCACAATATACTATTCTGCAACTGTTGCTGCGTTTTCTTTTATATTTTGAGGATTTTTTTGCATTTTGTGGGTATGATTACTGCTGACTGACAGAAACATCAAATTAGAATCACAATTCTCTAAATAATTACATACAGATACAGGTATAGCTTATTTTTTTAATGCTAATAACTCTAAATTATTGATGAAAAACTATTAGGTAAAACATAAAGCATTGTTCACATTTTATACAGGGCGACGACACATACAGCGGAATTTGGTTAAAAGCGGAACGGAGCATAATTTGACAGTTGAATTTAAACCACAGTTAAAAGCTAAAATAGGAATTGACATGTGTAATGACGTTATTGACATTTCTGCTCCGTTCCTTTCCGCTGTATGTGACGGCGGCCTCAGATTTCCATCGCCACCTGCGTCGAGAAACTTAATGAAAAGGTTTTTACTTTGAATTTTTGGAAACATTCTCGACGCCTACAAAATTGATCATGTGAGACAAAGCCCGCTACTTATTATTCGTTGATGCGTTTCGTCAGTGCAGTTCGTTTTAAAACACGCATTGACAAACCGATGCCGATTGGCGTATTGTATTATCCTCACTATGCGAGATTTGTAAATCTTCGCTCCAACGAATAATGAATAGCGGGCTTGCGTGGGGTTAGATTTCCTATTAAGGTTGTCACTTTGGCCAGTTTTTTCCAGTTTTATGAAAACTTATGTATTCCTACACTTTTTTCGTAGATTATTTGAGGGCAAAAGAACTTTCTTAGCAATACTGTTATTATTTTTTTTCTTTTTTGATAGTTTGGGAAATATTTATATTTTTTTAGCTGCTTCGACAGAGAGCTGATGTTAATTTTACGAATGAACATGGAAATTCGCCTTTGCATTATGCCTGTTTCTGGAGTTACGATACTATAGCAGAGGACCTAGTACATCATGGAGCCAAAGTTTCCATTGCTAACAAATACGGAGATACTCCGCTTGATAAGGCAAGGGGCAGCCTAGCAAAACTTCTACATGATATTGCAGTTGAGAGCGGACAAGATTTAAAGAAAATTAAATTTAAAGATCAGAGCTGGTTAGGTAAGTATACCTTATTCACTTATTTTTTGCATCTTGTTACCTTTGAAATCTTTATTTTTTTTGTACTTATCTCTTTTCGGCACATGTTAGGAAGATACGAAAAAAATATCATAGTCAGATTTCCAACGCCTACTTGTTATTAATAATATGTGAATGGTTTATAGAAGCAGATAATTAAATCTATCCTTTTGATCCAACCGCATCTGCGGAATCAGGCATTCGTAAACGGTTAACTTCGTAACGGTATGCTTCCAAGAATATTGGTTTATTGGAACTTCCTATCTTAAAATATTGCCAGCAATCACCTTCTGAGGTTTGTCAGAGTTACCTTGTATGAAGATATAATAATAAAAAGGTTGCGCCCCAAGACTCTACTTAATGTTTTTATTTGACAAACTTTATTGAACAGTACTTTTAAGATATTTCTTGGTTTACAGGCATGAAAACTCGCTCTCGGGATGCAACGTTGTCACGGCATAAAGGAATAAACTATCAAGAGCTGGACCTAAAGCAAAAAATCTCGGAAACCCATAGCGGAATTACCTATCGTGGCCGTTGGCAAAATAACGACATTGTAGCAAAAGTGCTGAATATTAGAGAAATTACCGCGAGGATATCCCGAGACTTCAATGAAGAATTTCCAAAATTGCGAATATTCTCCCATCCGAATATTTTGCCTGTTATAGGTTGTTGCAATGGCCCTCATAATTTGATCGTCATTAGCCAGTATATGCCATATGGTGAGTTATTTAAAATAAATCAACCTTTCCTAGTTTACTATATGCACGCCACATTGACGACCGTAATCATACTTTGCTCAGGTTTATTTTAAGATATAGGTATAAGATAAAGATTTTTTTTTTATCTTTTTTGTTTTAATTGATTTTGTTCTTTGGTTGCTCAAAAACATTACAGTCTCAAGTAAGTTATTTTTCCAAAAATATATCATTTGAGATGCGCAAGTTATACGGGGGGGGGGGGGGGGATACCTAATATTAATCGTTTATAAATATCGGCTTTGCGTTCGACACATGTTAAACATCTAAGAGATGAGATGTAGCAGATTAGGCAAAGATAATGCAAGGCCGCATCATCATTATAAATCAACCTTGTCTTGTCCACTGCTGTACATAGGAATCTCTCAACCTAATCCATCTTGCTCGGTCTTGGGCATCTTGGATCCAATTTGTAGATATCCTCTTAATATCATCCGTCCATCGAGTCGGCGGTCTATCCCTGCTTCTATGTGCAGGATCTCTAGGTCGCCACTGCAATATTTTCTTAGTCCATCTATCATCTGTCATTCTTGCGACGTGACCTGCCCAATTCCACTTTAGGTGTGTTATTCTCTCAACAGCATCAGTAATTTTAGTTCTCCTATGGATCTCTTCGTTGCAGATTCGGTCTCGCGACATCACCCATTAGCATCACACATTTGTTGATCGTTTTTTATGTCAATGTTAATGTTTCTGAACCATATGTCAGTACTGAGAGGATACACTGGTCAAAAACTTTACGCTTGAGGCATATTGGAGTGTCTGATTTGAAGATATGTTTCAATCGGTCAGGCCGCATACTGCTGCTAATATCATGAAATTATTGTGCGCATACGTGTGGATCTCTAAACTAAACTAGAGGGTTTGTTAATCTTTTGTCAATCTAGATGTTGTTGACAGATCGCATTACAACAATCCCAAATTGTTGTAATTCGATTTGATTAGGAAATTTGTTGTTCTTCTGGTCTCGAAATGCTATATTTTAAGAAAAAACAACTTTTTTCAATTAATCAAGATATAAAGAAGATCCGAAAAGGTATTGTTACGGTATACCGGTTCCAATAATTTATCGTCATTTAACTACACACTTTTATTTACTTTTAACTATTACAACACGATTAAAACACAATTACTCTCTACTAACAATTCGCACTGTTCGCTTGTCCGCTTATTTCGCTTATTTACTACACTGCACTATCTATTCGATCTTATCTCGAGCGGCTCGCTGGTTTATTTACCCGCCCTAAACCCACGCTCGTACTTTCGAGAACGGAGGCGACTGTTCCCGGTTCTCGTTTAGTCTAGATGGGTTCCCGGGGTCGCGCTCGTCGTTGTCGCTTCGGCCCGAATCTCTTTGTACCGTCGGTCGGGCGTAACATTGCCCCCTTTTTAGTTCTAATCGTCCCGATCAGAGAAATCTCCACGACTGTAAGTTGTTAACCGTTCAAAATGAACCACTTTTATCTTTGCTCTAGGGGTACGTTGGATCCTGTATACGACGTCGTCGATCAGCTTGATGACTGTATATGGACCCGCCCAACTTGGAGTCAAACTTGGGAGACTTTCCTTTCTTCTTCTGTGGATTATACAGCCACACCAAGTCACCTGCCTTAAATCCTGCAGAATTCGCTCTTAGGTCATATCTGGCTTTCACCCGATCGCTGGCAATCTTATTATCTTTGTCCTCACGTTTCAATGGATTTCCTTTAATCTTTCTTGAAGTTCATCAGCATAGTTGGACATCTTGCAACGGTTCTTCTGGTGATCCGTACACCGAATCTACCGGAAGAGGAAGTTCTTTACCAAATATAACCTTGGCAGGGGTATGTCCTGTCGTGTTATGCATTGCACCTCTATAAGTCACCATTAGAAGAGGCAGAAATTTGTCACAATCTTTCTGGTGGTCCGCTACCATTTTGCAGAGGTATTGTTCCATATTTCGATTGAAACGCTCGACCATGCCATCTGATTGTGGATGGAGCGGAGTTGCCCTTGTTTTGGGACGCCCAGAAATTCCATGATCTTCTTGAAAAGTTGCGATTCAAAATTCTGTCCCTGGTCCGAATGAAGCTCTAATGGTACGCTGAATCTACTGAAGAATTCGTCAACCAAGACCCTTGCCACGGTGTTCTGGCAAATGGCCCATTCAGCCGTAGTTGAAACAAGATCCGAGTTTCTGTAGGTCGGCATTTCGGTCCATATTTCTTCTGTAACCAATGTCTTGTGCCCTGATCCATGATTGGTCGAAATATGAAGTCATTTGCTTCCTGAATTCACGCTGCTCGTTCAACAATTGCTTTAAGATTGAGTTTGGCTGCGGCTCTTCCTGTACCTCAACTATTCTAACCCTGTGGCCCGTGTTTGTTCTCGACGCCTCACACTACATTGTTTTTTATGGACAGAGCAGTGATGTTAATAGAATATTCGTTTGTCAGAAGAGGGTACTAAGAATTATGTTAGGGATGAAAGCACTTGAGACATGCAGAGGGAAATTCAGGGCCAACAAATTACTAACGGTTTACGCCATTTATATACAAGAATGCTTATTGTATTTTTTTAAGAATAAGGCTTTGTTTTATCAACTGTAACATTGTGAAATTTATGCACTTACCTTATTTGGGGTAATTAGGGTTTTCGCCCATTAGGTCAGAGTTTCATTGTGTACCTAGTTCAGTAAATTCCAATATCACCTTGGTTATCTGCCCTTTTTGACGGAGAATGTATTGCCTTCTATTAAGTTCTGTTTCATGATGCCTGAGTTTACCTTTCTGGGTTGAGAAGAGTGTGGACAGCCCGGCATTAGCTCCCATTGTTTTATAAGTGGAAGGTGTCGCCTGTTAGCTGGAATTTCAAGCTGAGTTTTCCCGTTTGGGGACCCTTTCATGATGGTACATACCTCTATTTTTATTGTTTTCCTGGACTTGGAGGATCGGAGGATTGTGGTGAAATTGCCATTGCCAATCGGCCAGGAGTGTGTGTTTCCATCGTTATTGTAGGTTTTCTGTAAATTTTGATTGGGGGTTCGTTTGCTTATGGTTATGTTACGATGTTTGGAAGTGGGGTTAAGTAATAAAATCGCCCGTGCAAAATTGACAAATAGTGTCACTGTCACTTAGCCATCACTCATTAGTGACAATTGCGGAGTTCGGTAATTACATCCGAGTGCCCCGTACAGAGACCATCTTCCCACATCTTAACGAGCTAGAGCGAGAGAGACTCATATTCCGAGCGATATCGGCGAAGCTCCCGACAGCGTTCCCTTCGATGGATGACGCCGTCTGTCATCGTCCAATTCTCCCATACCGTATTCTGACGTCACCAGAGTACTAAAAGGTACTTATTGTCAGTTTTGATTTCGTGGAGATTGATGTTACTTTCCTTGAGGTTGGACTAATTGGCCATTACTAATGGGATACTTCTTCCTGTTTTGCTGTTCCGCATTTCTTCTGTCTCCTTTTTTTTTACTATTTTCAGCTGTTTGTTTTCGGCTACTCTTCGTGACGTCATCGTGGGACGAGCATGTGCATATTTGTTTGTGGCATTTTGGGCATCATTGCGGAAGGGCTATGAAGGTCACTCGTTGGTATAAAAGGGCAGGACATTGACTTTTGAGTTTTTTTTGATTCTGACTTCTGGTGCGTGAGCCAGAATCCCGTCGTGCTGGCCGTGATTTGCAAATGTCCTCGTGGTCTACTTTGAGTGATTTTCATCTCAATACTCTCTGGAGGATCAAGACCAGGGCATATTCCAAATGGTAGTTGCTTTTTGAAGTTTTTCCGGATCCTCGTGGAGAGGATTATTGTCGATTTACGCCGCTCTACCTTTACCTCTTGGAGGGATAAAAAGCAATCCACGCCGCCAACGTCATCACCTTGCCCCGTTTGTCAACCTTGCAGGTATGTGTAACTCCATTTAATGGAATATTCTGTAGTTTTCCGTGCTAATTCACGTGTTTCTATAGGGGTTTTATTGTTGTGACGGGCTTCTGCTACGTCCACGTTTTTTTTATTAATGGGCTTCTACGTCTGACGTTCTTCCGCCGTCCACGTGCCCTGTCGGCGCATTTTTGGAACATCCACGCCGTCCACGTGCCTTGTCGGCGCATTTTTGGAACATCCACGCCGTTCCTGGAGGTCTGCTCCTCATCAGAGACCTTCGGATAGCTGCTCTTCAGGACCACCCTGATCCGCGATAAGGGGATAGTTTAGAGTGAGAGCTTTCCAATTTGTTATGTTGTAAATGGGCGACGATAGTGGCTGAGCGTTGAACCGACTATCGTAATTTTTTTATCTTGTCAATTTGAATTATTAACTTTACTTTTTGCCGTCACCATAACAATTTAAAGTAGAATTTTTTTTTGATAGTATTGAGGCCCAAGTAAGCGATTCTTGTTATTTTTTTGATCAATTTTTATGACAATTTACTGAGTAGTAAGTTCTCTCAGATCTTCAATTTGTTTGTGCTTCACACACATTAATTTATTTATAAAGAATTAACTTTTGCTAGGTATTGGACAGCACTACGTCTGTACAGTTACGAATCTTTTATGTACCGCACCCTTTATGTCTGGTACCGTATTGTGTTGTGTAATTTTGAGGACAGATATTGAGGGCTCGTGATTCCTCACTTTAGTATTTATCGTTATTAAGTAAATTTCAATTCTCAGGTATTTAAAGTTAGATTTGATCAGGTATTCAATAATCACTCTAACATTACAGCGTTAGTCATTAGTTGGTAAGCTACGGAAGCTACCCTGTGTAAGTTTATGGCCATAAACCCTGAGCTCCGCCCCTAATTAGTTGATTATTGAGAGCCGTATTGATTAGTAATAATTCATATTCATTAATACATAAAGTTCCTTCACCATATATTCGAGAATATTGCAATTACCTTAAATTTTGTGTTTAATTGCTTTATAGCATTTCAAATTTTATTTGAATTGCTTTTCCTTAATTTGTTAACCAATCTATCAATAGAAACAGTGTTATTTGTCCTCAAACAATTTTGCTTTAATTTCATGCGGATTTTGACTGGTGCAGATAATTGAGATTTATAGTTTCTTATTTGCATTTTTTTTATTAAAAGTAAATTTAAATCAGAGTAGTTAGGAAAGTGGTAGTGAAAGAGGGATATATTTCGTGATTGGTATATTCCTGTATGGCATAACATCCTTCTCAGGACCTGGCGTCTTCCGGAAATCACGTGGCGCCTATCGGGATATAAAATAATACAACTAATATCGTATTGAACCTACCCCATCTTCACTGTTGCTGGCGGCCCGCTAGTGCTCCTGCTCGATTACTTACTATTCACCTCCTTTCGCTCTTTCTGAAGTAAGGTATTAAGTAACGATTTTCCTCTAGTAAGTTCCAGAGATTCCAATTAACAAACAAGAACTAATCAGTGCTTAACATTCCCAATAACCCTTGATAGTAAATTAATATTATAAAATAAAAGCGTCACACAACATAAGCCACAAAATAATTATGTAACCCGAACCTTGGACTATTCTCTTCCAAGACATAGGCTGTCACTATATGAAAATGGACCATACTATAATGCAATAAGGTGCTTTAACAAGCTCCCAAAATCTATTAAGCTACTGACACTGCTAAAGTCATTTAAGCACGCAGTATTTAAACTACTATCAAATCTAGAACCATATTCGATCAATGATTATTTTGATGCACATTGATTAGATATAATGTGTAGGTACTTTGTGTTGTGTGGTGACGTTATTTCATTTTATGTGTAGTCATAATTTTTGAAATAAAGATGTTTATTATTATTATTATTATTATACTCCAAGGCCGAATTAATGCCTCATTTGCACTAGAAGGACGAGTCAACCTTAAACGGCATTTCATTGCACTGTTGCGAACGCCTTCGATAAATTGCTGGACTGATAGCTGGTCAAGGAAATTAGAGGGATACGCTAATCTTGTCAAACGCACAATGTCCGCTCCAAATTCCTGTGGGATTTCGCCTGGCTTTTGCTGCCTCATCCGTAGTTCTGTTTGGTAGATTATTTCGCGACGAACATTACCAAACCTCCGCTCTAACGACGCGGCAATTGGGTTGTAATTACACTTTTCAGTGGTCGACAATGTAGGCATGATGTCCGCAGCCTTTCGTCTCAAAGCTATTAAATGTTCGGTAGCCTTGTCCGAATCTGTCCATCCATTTTTAACGAACGCTAACGAAAATCGGCGGAGTGGCTTTAAAGATAGACAGTTTAACTGTTTATTCAAAATTTGGGCTGTATTGTTTCAATTGCTTTTTAGTTTATATCGTAGCTCTAAATAAAACATTGATTGAAAGTCGAAACGTCGACAGTAATTGAATAATTGATTGTCGATTTTAAGGCTCTTTATATAACGTACTACATGAAGGAAGAGGTGGTATTGTTGTGGACAACTCCTTAGCCCTCAAACTTGCCATTGATGTTGCTAAAGGGATGGCATTTTTGCACAGCTTGGAACGGACTATCCCAGAATATTTCTTGAATAGCAGGCACGTCATTATAGAGGAAGATCTTACAGCAAGATTAAACATGGCGGATGCCAAGTTCTCGTTTCAAGAGAAAGGCCGAATTTACTATCCTGCCTGGATGTCACCTGAGGCATTGCAAAAGAAAATTAACGACAGGTGAGTGGTAATACATTTATGCCACCATCAGCGTAAACAATGAGACTTGCCCTTTTGTTTTTAACCGTTATAGGTAAAGTGAGAGCAGCACGTTATTTTGATTTATTGTTCAAATAAAAACGGTAACATCAAACCTTGATGTCGTTCATTGCGGAGCTATATAATTATCGTTGCCGCACGATAATTTGCGCGTGAATTACACCCATGATTTTCATAACAAATGCAAGGTTTTATATCAGGAGGGGCAATAATTCCTTTCACCTTTTGTAGAAACTGGGAAGCTTCCGACATGTGGAGCTTCGCTATCCTCTTATGGGAGTTAGCCACACGCGAAGTTCCATTTCCTGACCAAAGTCCTATGGAAGTGGGAATGCGGATAGCTTTGGAAGGTCTCAGGATCACTCTGAAACCAGGCATATCATCACATTTATCAAAACTTATCAAGATCTGTATGAACGAAGATCCTGGTAAGAGGCCCAAGTTCGATATGGTTCTCCCAATTCTCGAAAAAATGACGCGTTAATTTAAGATGGTATCAGAAGTTTTTGTACGTGTTTTAGTATAGTGATTTCGGACTAATAATTTAATCTAGAAAATTTAACTTTAACGTGTCGGTTTAAGTTAGAAACTCTTAATTATTTTAATGTTTCTGGTTTACTTAACGAAAAACTAATATGACAATTAATAACTTAGTAGGTCTACTTAATCATATGCAGTACTAATTGGACAAATAACAACTTAGTAGGTCTACCAATCATGTGCAGTAATGAGCATTATTAGCTCAGTTGAACCATTGTGAAACAGGTTTTCTTGCCTTGTTTCTAAAACAATTGTACATAAACGGGCAATAATGATAACGTTATAGCCGACCGATTATTTACCTATTGAGGTAAAAAGTCAAATCAGCTGTCTGCGAGTTTTTAGTCATTTTCGTTTCGCACCGGTTCTGAGTCTGGTTGACATAAAAATGACAGACCAGCTGAGTTTCAACCAATAAGCTTTAGTGAAAATCAGCCTGTCATTTTTATGTCAACCAGAACCGCTGTGAAACGAAAATGACTCAAAAGGCAGTAGACTCCGTGATGTCATACTTGAAATTTTGTTTATCCGTTACTTTACTACGAAAACAAAGACGTGACACAAAAAGTGCTCGGAGCAGTACCTTTTTAATTTAGGCAAGTTACTTAGTTGACTAGTCTCAAAAGGGATGAGTCACGAACCATCTTAAAGCCTGTCATTGTTATGGGTCGATTTTAAGTTTTATTTGTCACCTTTCGTGATATCGCAAGGTATTGAAATTATTGCTACCTCTCCAGTCTTGCCAAAACTTTGCAAGGCAAAGATGTGAAAAGCAAATCAACTTTTTTCTTTAAAACGGTTGGTAGAGTCTATTTCAAGTAAATATTCACCTAGTAAGCTGAGAATTTGACATGTAAATGACACATTTACATGGACGGAATAGGACGAATCTGTCAATTCCTTAGCCTGCTAGATGAATATCTATTTGAAACGGACCATAGTATTACCTATGTAGATTAAGAAGTCATTAACGTTCTTATAATCTCTAAAATAGATTTTTAATACATGACAATTATCTCCATGCATTAAGTTCTATTACTTTTGTTAATAAAAAAATGTAACTACACTGTATTTATTATTAAACTTCCTCCAAAGATTCGGTGTTAATTGGCGAATGACATTCGTAAACCCCATGATGATATTAAACCCAAATCATATCGCAAAATGGCCATTTTCCGATAAAGAAGAGGTGTATTATTTGTCCTAATCCTGGTACTTTCACCAGTATTTTAACCAGTTAATTAAAATAAAAATCTTATTCTCTCATCAGATAGAATTTTTAATTTCTCATCATCAATTTAAATAAAAAGCTTTAATTGTCAATTAAATTATGTCATGTGAAGTGTCATTTTAAAGAGCATAATTTATTCTGTCCAATGATCACATTTTCGATTTCCTTCTTCCGGCAGATTTTCCAAAAAAGGCTCATTTTCTAAATTTATGTCCGCGCTGTCCGAAGCGCCATATAGTTGCCGCTGGTCAGGGTGGTATCGATTTTTTTCTGCAGTACCCTTTCGGGGATGAGAAGTACCGAGGGGGTGGTCCCGAGGATATTCGTAGAATGGGAGACGCGCTTTGAAGTCGCGAGTGTGACGACCCAAAGAGAGACAGTTTTTGAACTCGCGAGAGTATGACCTAGAGAGACGCGTTTTGAACTCGTGAGAGTGACGAGCCAAAGAGAGACACGGGTTTTGAACTCGCGAGAGTTATGACCTAGAGAGAC
This sequence comes from Taphrorychus bicolor, assembly GCA_951812265.1. NCBI lineage: Eukaryota > Metazoa > Arthropoda > Insecta > Coleoptera > Curculionidae > Taphrorychus > Taphrorychus bicolor. Next base: position 29,796,274 of record OX638303.1, on the reverse strand, counting down.
GCGTCTTGAACTCGAGAGAGTGATTACCTAACCGGGAAGACGGAAAAGTTCGAATTTTACCGCGAGAAAAAAGTCAGTCCTTGGCTCCGCCGTTCTGATTATCGCCAATTCGTATTTTTTTCCCTTGTTTGAATCCCGTTTTAAGTCCGCCGCACTAATTATTTTTATTTCTAATTAGTTCCAAAACAATTAAACCGCTTATTGCCCGCCTACGAAAAGTTTCGTGGAGTGTTCTTTCGTTTGTAGAAAAAAAAATTCTTCCTCCTAACTACAAAGTTCCATGTTGCACAATCAACTATTAATTGAACACAAAATTTTTTTTGGCTCACTGGCTGGCAGTGTGCGAGCTGATGCAGGATGCAGGGTTGCGCTGAGCTGGTCCGTGCAGGTGAAGTGTGCGTGATGTTTTAAGCTGCTATGACATGCGCTGACGTCTGCATTACGTCATGGGAACCCTAAAAATGGCCGATTTCCGGCCAAAAAACGGGACTATTTTCAGGGAAATATCAACTTTTCTTGGCTCTGTCCATATCTCCTAGGTCATTGGACAGTTGTATGACATAACCTCACCTCACGTTTGTGTTCTTTGGTTTTTAAGGTACGTAAAAAGGAAATAATACTTTTTAAATTTAAGTTGGATTAATACCCAAATTATATTAGATTAAACTAAAGTAACATTAGATAATTAGATAAGAAAGAATAGACCACAAAATGTAGAACATAGTTGTGACATACAGAAGCTACAGTTCAGTTTCAGTGTGTTGTTTTTGCTGTAATTTCAGTCCAAGTGCTGCTGTCTTGCTGCTAAAAGTTGTAAGTTTTCGAAAACATTGCTCCTTATATGGATAGTTTAACATAGGAGGGAAATATTCATTTAAACTAAACTAAGAGACAACCAACTTTTATCTTTCCCTATCAGTCGCTTAATGTGTTTTAAGTTTTTGATCTTTTTCTGATCTTTTTCCAAGTTTTTTTTGCTATTATTTTGTGTTACTACTTTAAAATGGACCTCTAGATGATTACAGAATGGAACTTGTACATCTGTATACGTTGTACCAGAGCCAAAGGCCCCTCACTAAGATCAGATGTATAATTTGGCAATTTACCTATATGATTAGAAAAATTTTCAAAACATGATATAATATATTCACAATAGAATTTTGTACAGTTTTATAAAATTGTGTTACTCTGCCCCATTCTAAAATGTAGGGACCAAACACAGCCGACTCAGGGTTAACTCTGGGGCAGAGCTATCTATCGCTATTATATTTTTAAAACTGGGCATTAATAAATAAGAGCATATTCTATAGGTATTTCTAGCTAATCTGTAAGAGCTGGTCCTTAAGGTGCATTGGTTAGTTTCTGTCACTTCAGGTCAGGGTTTCTCATACTGTTCACATCAGTTGTTTATGCCTAAACCTTTATTTTTCTATTTGTGCAACTTTTACCTTTAATTGGTCACTTTCAACAAGGTATATTTTATAGGGAAACTGTTGTAGTCAATTTTGAGTTTTACCCACAGTGCAACATTTTCATCATAAGTTCTAGTAGGTTCTTCTGACCTGGTGCAATCACAGTGTTTTAATGAGACTGCACTTGGTCAAATATTTGACAAAACTAAAATTGCATGTGCGCAGAGATAGAAAATGCTATAAATTGAATATGTTTTCATTTTGATAAAACTAATGCATGATTTTTTGATAAAACTTTATTAATCAAAGTTGAAACCACCCACTTTTTTTTCTGGTGCAAACACAGGTGCTTGTGGCAAACACAAGTTGCCAAATTTTTTTGAAAATCTAGCAACCTTATCTTCAGTTAACATACAGGGTGTTTCTTTTATGTGCTCTCACCATTGCTTTCTCCAAAATGGTAGGAGTTACATGGTTGCTTAAATTAGGAAAAAGCTACCTTCTGTTGAGTTCCTTTAAAAGGACACTTCAAGTATTGCCACATTTTCGGTGGTTGTCAAGTTAATTAGAAAAATATGAAAATTTCTCAAAACTTCATTCTCCTGTATTTCGTGAACTATTTGTGATAGAAGAAGTTTCCAAATAACTCGGAAACCACTGAAAATGTGGCAACCTTGACATAAAATCTTACAAAAGACACCTTTTTCCTAATTTAAACTACCTTCGAACTCTTACCGTTTCGGGGATAGCAATGGAGGAAATGCATAAAAGAAACACCCTCTATAGATAATCTTAAAAAAATATTTGACTTAAAATGCAAAGCTTTTCAGAAATTTAAAACTTATCAGACTCCTGAAAGTATTATCAGTCTTATCTTTAATGAAAAATCTAAAGGAAAAGTAGAAAAATGTGCTATAAAAAGTGTCACATTTATTGTCCATTCCATTTGCATTGCTTGCAATGTATATAGGAAAGTTTGAAGATATTGCTACTTATTATTATTTAGGTTATATAAAATAAATTACTTCTTGTGAATTAGTTTTGATTACTTTATTTTTATTTTAATTTCCATTTTTTGTTTTAGAGGATGCTTGAAAAGCAAGGAAAATTAAGTGGATCCAAGAACAAGACAAAGCCAGTTTCAAATATGCCCAGTCAATCAATACTAAGTAGAAAAAGGAACAGGAAAGTCAGTGGTGTTTTACCAACTGATCTGGATGAAAGGTAAGATTGTTCATCTCAAGTTATTTCTCACCATTGGGATTATGTTGATTTCATTATATGCGAATAATATGGTTTTCCTGAAGAGATCCTTAAAATTGCATTTTTAAATTTAAAACACCTTTCGACTTAAATGCTATTGAAGAATTTCATTACCCATAATATCATTCTTTCCTTTCTGAATTCCGTTAATAAGTGCTGATTAATTTAGCGTGACCCACACCATTGTCAATCGGAAATTGATAAGTAGCATTTACTACAGTAGAATTTAAATTTTGAAAGGCCGCCAAGTGCGTATTGTAAGAAAGCTTGAGGAAAAATGGGATAAATTTCACAATTGAACGAGGTAAAATTCTACTGTTTGTATTATTTTTTTAGGTCACCTAAAAGGACTAATGGCGATAAAAACAATATCGGAGAACGTGGAGAAAGAAGTAGAGGTGAGTAGATATTAGAATAATAAGGATCACTGGATATATCATGTAAGGAAATGTTATAGTTGTGTAGCGCTAGGCTTTTTTCTTATAGTTTTATTTAATTATTATCCCATAAAGCTATCTTCTGGAAATTTGCTAAAATTTAATAAATGTTAATGTTCCAAACAGAGGATCATGTCTCACCGAGATTTGTTAGGAAACGGAACTCGTTATAATGAACACTTGCTTCCAACTTCCGAAACGTCGATTATATACATGGATATCACCAAAAGATGACAATGTGTTACGCCCAAACTCTATCCTTTGCATCGTAAGGATGAGAATAGCGGATAACAAAACGAGTTTTACGAAAACCAGATTGAATTATGTGTTAATTAGCTCGGCTACATTCAGTGGAGGTGGTCGTAGGTGAAATAACTTGCAATCTATTAATAATTGAAGGTATTTGTATTAACAATAAATTAAACAACGGTTATCATGAAAAGAATCGTACAATTACTCTTTCAGGGAGGTCTCAATTGTTCTAAAAATCGATAACAGTATCAGCTGTTTGCTATTCTTAACCCATCAAGAGTTGGGTGCTAAGACTCTGTTTAAATACCTAGTAGGTGTAATGGCTGTGGAAAATAATGTATTTTAGTTTCAGTAATAAGGTGGGAAAGTCTAACTACAGTTATGCCACAGGTATATCACCAGTGCAAGCATATAGCTATAAGTATTATGTGGAGTTATATCTGCCAAGAGTGTAGGAAACTAACAGAGTGTATAAGCTAAAATGTGACACCAAAAGAGACTTACCGGTCATATATATATGTCTGGTTCACAAATATTCCCATAAGTATTGTTAATTAATCAGAATAGCTTATTGCACTTAATTTGCTACCATTTGTTATTCGCCTCAGTTAATTGAGGGCGTTGATGTAATTCAAAACAATTGTTTGTTTGTTGGTTATTATCATTAATTGGTACCCATATAGGCATCCAAAAGTGCTTGAACAGGTAGTTGGTCAGTCATCTCCGAACAGAAAGAATAAAAATGGAACAAACCCACCTTGAAACTTCTGGACCAGGTTGCAGCCTATGCCTCGGGACTTGGTGTATACATGTGTGTCGAAGTGTGTGCTGTGGTGAGGTGTACTTGCAGGTATAGTGCTGATGATGAATGAGTAGTAGTTCCCAGTGGTATATCGCAAGAGGGCAGCCAGTGATACCAGTAGATGGCCAGTGAGGTGAAGTGAAAGGTTGAAAAGTGAAATAGCAGAATAGAAGAATACGAGAATAGAAGAAGGCCTACAAGAGAATATGAGAATGAGGAGCGGGCATTGAAATCAGTCTCCTGACTACGAGGTCCACAAACCACATATAATGAGGAGGTGGTAATTAACAATTAATTCAAATCCGTTATAAACGCTATTTCCTTCAGCCCAGCAGCATTGCCCAAGAAGCCCAAGGAAAAAATGTGTCAGTAAAGTAAAAAAATGGATTAGAGACCAAAAGGTGAAGGCATGCCAATTGTACTAACTTTTCACCTTGAACCCTGGTTCCTCATTGGTGATAAATAAAGAGGTCATATGACCTTTGAAAGTGAGTTGACTGTAGACTGTAGGTTAAATGACAATAAGGTACCCTGAAGCTGTATAACTTTTGCAATGAATAAACAAACAAACAAAATGGCGGATGGAAGGTAAACAATTAATTTGAAAGATACTAAATGTTTAAATAAAATAATTGTACGATTCTTATGTGAACAATAACATAAAAAAAATGAGGCTAAATTATTATACAAAAAAAGTGTAACAAATGGAACCATAATACCGAACCAAGTTGACTTTATGTTGCTTAATAATCGTTTCAAGAACTCGATGACATCAGTTAAAAGTTACCCGGGAGCGGACATGAACTCCGATCATAATCCGTTCGTCGCAAAGTTAAGATTAAGACTAAAAAGAAGGAAGGTCATAGACCCATACTTTAGATACGCAACTACTAAAGCAACCGACAATTAGAAAGAATTTAGCCCAAGAAATCAATAATTCAGTACTCCAGATCACTACCATACCAGAGAACTCTGATAAGACCTGAAATGTATTCAAAATACCACTACTAGAAGGCATAAAACCTCTTCGGCAACGAACACCACAAGGTAAAAAAGAGTGGATGACGGCCAAAATTCTGGGACTCATGAAGCAAAGACGACAGTGCAAAAGCAGAAACAACCAAAAGTATAGGGAAATCCACCGAACAAAAGCGAAAAATAAGAGAGGCTAAAATGTCTACAGGAATCCTGCCAAAAAATAGAACATTTACACATATTTCTGACCCCAGTGTGCTCTGTCTTCTGTGGAGAGACTAAACTGCTAACGGAAAAGATCGATACAGCAACATTTTTTGTAATTTTTGAGGCTCTGTATCTCGGAAATGCCTTAGCCGAAATTTAAAACCTAAAGAGATTTTGAAAGGTCGTTTCTTCTAGAATCACGGCGGGAGATTGATCTTAAATAAGTTAATCACTGCGAAATGGTTGCGTTTCAACCCACTGCAATTGGTAGGTAGCGTAATTTCAGATCTCGGGACGTTTGGCAGTTTTCGGTTTTTTTGGCCTACAAAATAAACTACAGGGGTTTTTAAAAAAGTTGACGCTCTTTTGTAAGTCACCCTGTATCGCGCGAATGCCGCAGCCGATTTTAATAAGATAAACGATCTCTAAAAGATAACTGGTTATAAAATCAGCGACGTAGACTCATAGTTAATAAAACAATTTTATTCTATTTTGTACAAGGATGGCAAAAAATCTAATAAAAAACTCATTAAAATTTTGTCTACTACGATGTCATGCCGGGAGCCTTAACTTTAAGACTTTTTTTGTAATGACATTTAAGAGCTATGGTCGATATCTCGGGACGGTTTTGGCGGTTTTTTGCCTACTAAATCAGTTACAGGGCGTTTACAGAAAGTTTGAACTTAAGAGTTACAATACAAGGTATCCTGAAATTAACTGGGAAATCCCTAAGCAAAAATAGGGCACAATGTTCATACAAACATAACCTACAAACGCTTCGTCTCCGAGATACAGGGTGTTGAATTTTTTTTATTTTATTTTTTCTTTATAGCTCTTAGAGTTTTTCAAATATTTAACTCAAATTTTGAATATAAGTAACCATTTATTAACGACATCGTTGGATATACCAACCGCTAGCCAAAATTGACAGGGTCTTATTTCACTTTTACCCTCAGAAACTTTTTTTGTAGTACGCCACTGATGGTTTTTTCTTAAAAGTCTGAATTCTCTATTCAATTTAGAAACTTTCTTGCCTCTTGCAATCTTGTCTTATGTCTCAGCGTTTTCGAGAAATTTGCAAAAGTGTTTAGGAATGCACATAATTTTTCCATAAGAAATGTCTGTTTTCTGCGTTCCTATTTAAATTCCCAGACACTGATGAAAAAGAGTCACTTACTGACTGATTTTATAATTTAAACAGAAAGCTCCCATATCCTCCTATCCATTTCATGATTACAAATCATGACTAATTTGCATCTCTTATTGTTAATAATTATTGTTTATAGCTATAGAGAAAAATTTTGTTTTAGACTCTAAAACAAATAAAGATGCCCTGGAAGAGCGGAGCACCTTTCTAGAAGAATCCAAAATCAATCCGGAACGGGAGGAAGTACCTAAGGTAGGCACATATGATCCTAGTAGTTAGCGGCTAAATTTAGTATTTCTTCGCTTTAGTGTCAATAGTGTAGTTTTATCGTTTGAACTCGGTGAACTCGGGCGCTACCCTTTAGAATTTGTTTAGCGACAAAGGGAGCGCTGTTGCCGATAAAAAAGCTTTTAAACAGAAGAGAATTTTAGCCGAGAGTTTGTGTGAATTAAACAACAGTTTGAGCTAATGGGATTTGCACGTAACCAAATAATGGTTGACCAAGGGAGTAGGGATTGGGGAATGTAGTTAGTTAATTTAATAAACTGAACGTTAATAGACAATCAAAGAGGGAATGGGATCGGCAATGAATTATGTAAAAGAAAGTCTTGATTTTCTTTTTCGGAAATGACGTAGTAACAGTGGCCTGTTCTACGTCATTTCCACACGTCATTTCACACAATGACGTAGAAACAGTGGCCTGTTTCTATGTCACTTCTCGGGTATAAATTAATGAGCTGTGGTATTTATTGCGAAATTGACGGTAGCCAGAAACAACATGACTATCGTCACTCATCAGCCAGAGAACCTTACCTAGGTGGAGGCAGCATCCACTCAGATATAAACACATCTGGTAAATCAGTTTCGGATGTCTTGTGGCGTGGCGGATACTCTGTACCTACTCCCAAATCTCTTTTTCTGTGCAGCTGGCCATTTTCCCCTGGGTAAAGCTCAACTATTTTTTTTTGGTGGGCGCAACCCCATGGTAAACCTGACGAATTGCTTATTATCGGTCGCAGTTTTCCACTACGGTGCGCAAGAATTATAAAATTAAGTGCAAGAACCTCTATAACTGGGAGCTCACTTTAACATCTCAAAGAAATGTAGCCTATGCTTAACACTCATTGCTAAGGTGTCACCAGGTATCCAAACAGTTCTCTCCCCAATTAGATATAACCTCAGACCAAGGAAAAAACGCCGAAAACCGTGGAAAACTGTGTGGCAGGAGAAAATTTGAACATTTTTAGGAAGATTATTGGCAAAATGCCCAGTTCTCGAAAACGTTTTCACAAAGAATTGTCGATTAGTTTGAAGGTCAATGGTTTCCCTTATGTAAAATCGCCAAAATTGACATTTTTAAAAACCCAAGATGGCCGCCTGAAAAGTTTTGGTTTTAAAACGATATCTCTGGAACTGTTTGAGCTAGAAAGCTGAAATTTGGTATTTGGCTACTATATGAGAAGGACTGGAGGTCTTTAAGGTCCGGAACCTTGCCGCGACTACGAAGGTTCTATTTTGGAAACGTTTGTGCGATGAAACCAAATATATCCGACATTTCGACTTTATGCTTACTATACGCCATCATCAGGGTATTCTCTATTATTACAAATACTGCTTTATAAATGTGCCACGCCCACACAATCAGTTCTTTGTATGTGACTGACAAAATAGCTTTGACGAAGACCATTCGACTGGTTCTACTGTTCGATTTTATCGTTTTTAGCTTTCGATATTTAATTGATTAAGTATCTCATTGAGTGATATTTGCCATTTTATAGCAAAGCCATTTTTTACAATAGAACAACAGTGTCTCAATTAAGTGCGAGTCGTCTCAAATATTGCTTAAAACGTTGCTCAAATATTGCTCCAAACTTAATTAAAAACTTGGAATGACAAATTAAGCAGGTGTTTTATGGTGGTGAATGCTCGTCGTCAATTTTGTGGTCGTGAATTTATTGGTGTCAATAGCATCGTTATACCATGTTTAGTTTTCGAGTTATATAGATATAAGTATTAAAATGTCCAATAGAAGTGGAAAAATTACGTTTCAGGCGCCATTTTGAAGGGAAAGGAAATTACTGAAAATTCCAAAATTGCAAATTTTTTACATATTTTTGTCTCCTCTTTTATATGAGACTATGTTTGATAAAATCTATGACAATCAATTTCTGTCGAAAATTTTGACGACCTACTTGAAATTTTTGAAATTTTTACATTTTCCTGCTTATTTTGGAAATGGTAAGGTTTTTCGATATGCAGGTTAAAATGATGTATGAAGAGGTCATTGAGGGCTATCAGATATATGATCAGAAAGAAGCTACTTTTCACGGTTCTCGAGAAAATAAAAAAAAATTGCAAAATTTGTACTTTATATTTGTGCCACCCGTGCTCAGTTACTGTTCTAGGCAGACCTTCGAAAATGGGCTCTACATATAGCTCTATTCTTCTACTTCCTTAGCTCTTCTTATAGATTTTCTGATAAATCTTCATCGAAACGAGATATCAGCTGTTAAAGGCCGCAATGCACGATTTTGATCTCAAAATTTAGGTTTTTGGGCCGGTTTAACAGAGCCCCATATGCTTAACATAGCAATACCGACTTTTCCCATATAAATCAATAGTAATCGATTTTATTCATTGGATTTAGTAGTTTTAAGATAAATAGGTCATATGTTTTCGTTTTAAATAGTATAGAGTGTCCCAAAAAAATGTTGTAAATCGATATCAATTAATTTATTGCGTTAATTCGAGTAGTTGTATGATAAATAGAGTGTAGATTTCTGTTTGTAATAGTATACGGTGTCCCAAATAATGCTGCAACATTTAACTTTATTTTTTTTGTTTACCAATATATTTTTTTTTTGTAAGTTTTATTCCCTTATTATAAACGGTGCTTTGATTTCTGATTTAGATACTATAGGTTGTCCCAAAAATTGGCAAATATTACATTTTTAGAAACAATTGAAGCTAGAAAACTTAAATTTCCATTGTACTCAATCAATATGTCATAAATGGGAACCTTGATGTGAGCACTTGTGATACCATTTTATATCTTTTCATGAATTCTAGCACGTTTTTTTACCATTCTTTAAAAGTTGTTATGTTTGTGAATATGAAATAAAGTATTTCAGACGTTTCAACATTTCAGCTACTTTTGGGCATCATTAGGTTCTTTTTTCATAATTTTACGGTAGTTTGGGCAACAAAAAAAAATTTATATATACACAAATGTCGCGTTCAAATCTAAGCACACCATAAACAAAACAACTCAAGATTTCTGCTGACCAACTTGTGTATTCTAAACAACTTTCCTTAACGACTTTCTGTTGTATCTTTACCAAAAAAAGAGGTTTTATGATAATTTCCAAGTCTTGCTTGATTTTACAAAACTTAAATTATGCCAAAATTTAATCACTCAAGCAAAGTTAAACCCCACAAAAAAAAATATTGAAGTTTGGCAATTTTTGCTTTTTATAAGTCATTTTACCTATCCGGGAACAATGCGGTTTGCAAGCGTATTGATATAGAAAATAAAAAAAAAATCTGGCATTTAGTGATGAGCATGATGTCATGATCCCTTATAATTCAAAATTATGCTGCCTGATAATAGGTAAGTACGTACTCTAATAATGATTAATCAGTTTATGAGATATGCTTTGCGTCCTTTCTAGGACGCAAGTCTTCAATAAAACACCATAAAACGTTTTTGTTCTAAACTATCATTAACCACTTCCAAGTCGTATTCTCGACATTATGTTTCAACCTATAAGATACACTCACAGCCGTTAACGAATAATCTTTATTAAATACATAATTGAGTTATTAACATATAACATTATTAGTAAAAACCAACTTATACTCTTTCATATAACTTAAAAATACAAAAATTTAGTAACTGAATTACATTACACTTCTCTCTTTTTAAAAACACCGTCTCTGGATTTATAACACAGGATTCGTTATTTTCAATATAAAATTTTAGGTGTTTTAACAATACCTCAATATTTTCACCGAATCGCTTGAACACTTGCTCTAAAACAATTTGTCCTTCTTCATTCTGAAACATGTCCTTGAGCACGTCAGGGTATATGTTAATGCGTAAAACTCTCAATAAAGTGCAGTTTAGCATGGTTTCAAATTGCATGTCTCTAGGCCAAGTGATCGATCCAGATTTTGCCGTCATTTTTGTAAAAAAAGCAAAATCATCTTCATATGTCTTTAAATGCGTGTCAAAGCATGGGCACGTAATTGGTGATCTACCGTTAACATCTTTAGCTACTAAGAGTTTGGCTATCTCCGCAAAATTAGGAAAAACTTTGGCTAAAAACTCTAAGAATGTTTTCATATCTTCAATAGAATACTCTTGTTGCAGGGCCATATGTAAGAAGTTCTGCCGTTTATTGGTAACGTGATTCAGCAAGTGTTGTAGCATATGTAAGGTGTAATTTTGAGTAAGATATTCAAAATAGAGTTGTAGAAAACCCCAGTGCAAATGAAGAAAACTAAAGATGAAGATTGATTGGTTCATGGAGTCGGGAGTGCTCAGCAAGGACAGAAAAGCGCTAGAGTCCAGTAGACGCTGGCAAAGGGATATTCCCTTCTGAAAACCGCATAACAAACCACAAGTTTCAGTGTGAAGGGGTGTTCTCTGGTTTTTATCCACTATTTTGAAAAGCTGAGTAACGGAATTTTTGTCCACAACTTGGATTAATTTTTTTAAAAAATTACAACACTCTCCAATTTCATCTTCAGCAAGCATGTAGTGTAGCAGAGTCCTTCCTTCATTGTCACCCGCCGTTAGCAAGTCCCACTTAGACTGCTCATTACCACAAGCCTCCACATAATCCATACAGTTCTGGGGTGTAAAGCAAAAGGAATAGTGTAAGATGTTCTTGCCCGTTACATCTGCTAAAGATATAAGTTTCTGAAAGCTAGAGTCGTCTAAGTATTTTTTGGCATAGTTCAATAAGTCAAGTTTGCACTCACGCATCATTATTTTACAGAAACGAGTGTATTTACAAGAATAGTGTAGCATAGAGAGTCCTTGTGAATCTCGAGTTAGCAACATTGTAGATAAAGCCTCAGTTCCTAAAATATCTCTCGTAAAATTTAGCAAGATTGTGAAATACTCACTAGTAGGTTTGGACATTATTGCCACATGTAATGCTGTATGTAAATCATTATCCAGTAGAAGAATAACTTTTGCAAAAACTTCATGATTATCCTTAAACCACGGCAACAGAGTTAGAAGTGCATTTCCTCCATGTGCAGCTGCATAATGCAGAATTGTGCGTCCATCTTCATCTGCTAAACACACAAGGTCAGCAAATTGGCTTCTAATTAAGACGTGAAGAGCAATCTGCAACACAGTTAAATAACCATCGATTCGGTCTTTGTAGTAGTGCAGCGCACTTTTTCGCTCTGCGTTTATCACCATCAGAAGATCGGATATTTCATTTGAATTTAGTAATTTTTCAATCGCATCTATGAGCAAAGCTACAATATCCCCCGTACTTGCCTGAGCCATAACACAGTGAAGAATTGTCATGTTCTTATGGGTATGAGATATTAGCAATTTCCTAAGTAGTGTATGCTCAAGTTCTTTGAAAATGTACTTAAAACCATCTAAATTGTTTGCCAAAATGGCATGATGCAGCACACTCCTGCCTTGTTTATCTACAGAGCAAACAAAATTACTAAAAACCGAGCAGTCCATGTTAGTTTTTCCAAACGTTATGATGTAATTTAGTACCTTATTAGCCTGGCAGCTAATATGTAGAAGATTACATTCGTCGCCATCTGTTATTTCAGTAAGCAGATGAAAAAAACAATCCGGACTAAGAAGTTCTTGAACAACCTTTAATGCTACATCTTCTTGGCTATTCTTCAACATTAGATGCACTGCTGTTTGCCCTTCTAGGTCTAGTTCGCTTAGAGTTCGAATCAATGTATCCTCGCCGCACACACTTTTAACGTGCTCCAGAAAGTAAGATATGTTCTTGAGATTGGAGGATAATAGATGGTGGTGTGAAATTAACTTTCCTTCGCAGTCCTTCATGCATAACAAGTTTTGGACTTCTTCTCGCTTAAAATATTTGAAGCAATAGTGCCAAAGCTCAGTTGATATTACGATATTATGCATTGCTGTCCTTTGACAATCGTCCACTTGAATTATAAAATCTTGCAAATCTTGCGCTTGCCACATTTTTCTTAGACGTCTTAGCAGTTTCTTGATATAACCTTCCTCATTTTTATTCATAAAATTATGAAGCAATGTTGATCCAGATTGCAGGAGGTGCGGCAATTCATTATCTTTTAAGTATTCCAGCAAAATCGCAAAATCGTGGACCTTATCTATGGTGTATAAAAATGTCTCGCACATCACATTCTGTTTGCTAAGCACTGCTATAAAATCGTCTTCTTTCAAGTGCTCTCTCAAGAAGTTTAGCACACCAGAATTTTGTTCAGCTAGTTTTGCACTGTAGTGGAGAATGCTGTTACCATCGACGTCACAAGATGAAAGCAATGTTAGCAGTGATGTATAATCCAGGACCTTTGCGGAGTTAAGAACATTATTTAAAACTGCCCAAGGTTGAGTTTCTAAAATTGCAACATGTAGAGGGGTTTTCAGCTTGTGGTCATAACTTAAAAGCATTTCAGGCCTAAATGCCACGAAAGTAATCAGCGAAGTTATTGATGGATGTTTGTGGGTGAAAGCATGATGTAAAACTGTGCGATCCTCTTGGTCTCGAAGAAGCAATATTTCTGTCAAAGTAGCGGGGTCAAAATAGGTTAAACAAAAACTCAACAAAATTCCAAAGTTGTCACTAAGAGAGTCTTGTATTGAAAAGTGTAACGCAGTTTTTCCAGTACTGTCCGGCTTTACTATGATATTTTTTACTTCTTGCTTTAGTGGACAATTCGTTAATAAATTAAGTATTTTTTCCATATCAAATCCCTTTGATGGTAGCCTCATGTTTGCATGTAAAATCGTCATAGAATTCTGATCTACTATCGCTATTAAGGCTATTAAATCGACACTACTTAACATCGACAGACTATGCATTAGTACTGAGTCTTTGGGTAAGGCAGTTCTTAAGAGAGACGGATGAAATAAAAAAGTTTCTCGCTCTTTGTTAACTAATACTAACATATTCCGAAATGCCATTGCTGAAAGGTTATTTCTGCTGTACTCCAGCATATAACGGAGTACGTTATTATTGGCCAGGTAGTTGCATGATGAATGAAAAAGGGAGTTACCCTTGGAATCTTGGGATAACAACAGACTTGTAAAGCAATGAGGCGGAAGGACACTTTTAGCAAATTCCAGCATAACTTCGCAGCATTTGGAACTGAGGGAGATTTTCACTGCCATGTGCAAAGGGGTCCGGCCAAATTGGTCGCGTTGGGACAGCATATGAAAAATGTCGTTACTTTCGTACTGGGATTTAAGAAAAGTAAGAAGATTTCTAAGAGCAGTCAAATGTGTAGCTGTATGGTGAAGCAAGCTTTCTCCATTAACTTGCAGTAACGATTCTTTTATTACAACTGGATCAAAATGACTTAGGCAGAACTGGAGCAAAAATGTGTACGATTTATTGTCTGATTCTACTTCTTCGGAGTTCTCTGAAAATCCTTGTATGCATTTGAAATTGTTTTTATTCAGTATGTTAGCTTTAATAAACTGTTCATCTAAGTTACTTACAATTCGGCTTAGCAAGGACTGAAGGGCTCTATTATCGTGCTTGAAAGTACGGACGAAATAATTTATAGGGCTTATACCTTCCGCGTCTAGGATGGTTAGTAGATGTTCTAACGCAGGCTTTTCAAAATGCTCAAACAAAAAGTCGAGAAAACTATCGAAGCTCTCGTGATAGTTCATTACGTGAAGAAAAGTTTTCTTAGTGTAACGAAGCTGGACATGTAGTAGATTGTAGCTCAATGAAGGGGACCTTTGCATAAACTCAGCTATTATAATGCCATTATCACGACACCCTGATCCTATGATTGGACATTTGTTTGGTAATATAAAAGATTTTCCTGCTTTCTCTTCGACCCAGAGAAGAAACTGCTGAATGTGATCAAATCTACCCCTTTTGGACGCGGTGTGAATAATAGTATCATAGTACTCATCAGTATGAATCAGAAAGTTCCCGATGTTATTATCTGATTTATAGATAGCATTTAGATATTTTGTAATTTGCTCCTCTTCGCAGCACCTAAACAAAACTTGTATTGGATGACATATTTTACAACGCCTGAAATTAGTGTTAAAATTGAATGCGAAAACTGAGTCGCAGAGCAGTTGAAAAACTTCAGTGCTGTGAATTAAAAGTATCCCTGCAACATAGAGCGGCACATGATTTGCTGATCGTAATGAAGCAACAAATTTCGGCTGGCATTCTGCCAACAGTAACATAGAAATTTTTAAAGTTTTTCGAAGATTTTCCCGACTTAACATGTCCAAAAAGGCAGTAGCCTTCGGTTCTGTTTTAATTTTTTCACAGAGACAGTCATTACAGTTCTGCCTAAAGTTGGATACAAAATGTTCGTTTTCTTCTAAAAATAGGCGAATCAGCTTGTTTTCTTCACTATTAGCAAAGATTGCTGAGAAAAGTATCCTTTGAAGTTCAGGAAAATGTAAATTTTTTGCAAAGTAGCTTGCAACCAAGTATTCCGCAAAACTTCTATGCAAGAATTTAATATGTTCACCTTGGGCCTTTACAACAAGACCTACAACTATCAGTTTTGCTGGATCTCCACAGGATAAACCGACAGGCATTCCTAAGTCAGGAAATAACTGCTGGCATGCCAAATGTTCATGAATAGAACGCAAAGTTTCCGCATCTCTTTCTCTTCTATTTAAGTCAGCCTCAAGTGAAATGTTACTAGTAGTTTTCTCTTCATGAAAAATATCTAATTTTCTAGTAACAAATCTTTCGTACAACTCGGGCAAACTAAGCTTATTCATCTGCGTGTTTTTACTGACCGCCAGTTCTTCAATCAACATTCTTAAATGCAACGGATTGCTTGAAAATTCGTTATTTAACGCACGCTCTAAAATGCGTTGTTCATCTGTAAGGTTCTCAAGAAATGGTTCCCTGGAAACATTCATTGGCTTCGGAGCTGCCTCATCTGCAGATAGTTTAATGTTCTTCAAGTGGTAGCACATACTCTCGTAAAGGTCAGTATTATCTTGATGTCTATGTCTGTTAAAAGCTTCGATATACTCTAGTTTCTGGTTTCGGTCAAACGGTTTGAGAAATACAGCAGACGTGTTAAGGGTTTCTTCTAAATTCCACTTTTCGTGCACTTTGGTGGTAACTAACAGTTTAGTGACATTGGTGGCTTGTAGTGCCTTTAAAAGAACCAATGAAATTTCTTTGTATTTTTGGCTTAGCTCGTCAAATGCATCGAACAACAATATTACCTTTGG
Source organism: Taphrorychus bicolor (assembly GCA_951812265.1). Lineage (NCBI taxonomy): Eukaryota > Metazoa > Arthropoda > Insecta > Coleoptera > Curculionidae > Taphrorychus > Taphrorychus bicolor. The sequence goes on along the minus strand of OX638303.1, from coordinate 29,780,343 downwards.
GTACTTTCCATCGTCGCTGAGTAGACTTTGTGCGAACAGTTTTCTCCCCAGTTGCACCTCGAGGTCATCGTCGCTGCCTTTTAAGATCAAATTAGCTAAGAAGTCAACTGCCGAATTTTCTTGCTCCAGTGTCTTGGCTACCTCCTTTAGATTCTTTGATGGAGAATATCCTTGCAAATCGATTCTTTTTACCCAAAGAGTTTTGTCGGCAGACGTTAAGCTTTCAACAAAATGTGAAATAAATGTGCTCTTTCCAAAACCCGAATTTCCTGCTATAATTGTGGTCTTTGCATTTTTCGCTTGCAAATCTGCTTCTGTTAACTTATCCGAAGTCTCTGTTAAAATAAAGTCTTTGAGCGGAGATATGCATCCAGCTACGCACTCAATATAAAATTTTCCTTGCGAGTAATCCAGCCAGTAAACATTTTGTTCAGGTTTTCGATTACTCAGCTGGGCAAATATATCATCAGCATATTCATCTTGCGCAACTATCAGTATTCCATTACGAATTTTTTTGGTTTTAAAATCCTGCCATGAATGTACTTTTTTGGCGTCAACCCTACATTTAGCTAAGTCTTGACTAGATGCATTGGATACTAGCAGCAAATGAGAGCCAATAAAATCTTTCTTCAGAAGTACTGATGGTTTCACACCTTGCCGGCTTAAAGTCCGTTTCACATAATGGGTTTCCATAGTTATGGGTCGTTCAAAGGCTGGTGGATCGTCGAATCGTAGACGGGATGTTTTGATAAATGTTTCAAACGTAAGAGGGTCCATTAGTTTATTGGCAGAAGAGGTGTCTAGTATATCTTTCAAAAAAAGTTGATGGCCTTGAAAGTAAATTGTCTTCTCCATAAGAGATTTTTGCACCGAAGGTATCAAGCCTGCAAAGCTAAACTCATCTTTTGTTCTCAAGTGTCTTATACCCGAGTTGGAATCCAATAGTGATTTGATTATAAGGTTTTTATCACTACCAATAATAACCAATTTCTTGGTCGCGCCACAGTTACATAATATGTCAAGCAGCTTACTAGCAAGAACACTAGAGCTGCACTGATCTGTGCCACAGTCAAGTACAAGCAAATTATGGCTATCCTCGTGACCAAAAGCTTCTAGGATTAAATGTCCAATTCTCTCTCTGCGCATTTGGTTAAAACTCAGAAAAAGCACGGAATCTTTTTTCAGGAAATAACCACTTTTTTCATCTAAATATTGATTCAGCTTGATGGAACTAAATAACGTGACATCAGAAATCAAATGTAAAACCTGATAGTCAGTTGAACTAAAAAACCTGGTGACTTCTTGAGGTATATCCTGGAATTTCAAGCGATAACTTGAAATTTTTTCAGGGTACGCTCTGGATAATCCGCTTGCCATAAGGGTGTTAATGCGTTGACAAATTCGTTTTAAAAATTCTTTTCCGTCCTTGATCAGTAAAAACTGGCTTTCCTTATTAGCGTAGCTCATAAACCACTCAAGAATATAGTTTTTAAAATCGCTGGTGGCCAAGTTTGCATCCAAAAGTCCCATCTTCTCTCCTAATTCCTTTCTCAGCAAGACATTCAATCTGTGCCTGTCAGGGTAATTCACAATAAATCTAAACTTGTCTAAGAACTCGTCTAAGTACTTCTCATTAACATTTTTCTTGACGGGCCTTTTCTTTTTTACCTTTTTTTCCTTTTTAGATTTACCGCTGTCACTTCCTGCTTTCATGAGTAGCTGACAAAGGTCCTTAATCTTATCCTTGGCAATGTCTTTTAATTTAAATTTCGTTACTCCTTGCCTATTAAAAAACAATATTCTATCGAATTTGGCTCGTTTATCTTCTTCAAAATATTTCTTAACACTGTCATGGAACATTGTATTGGTACAAATGGTAAACTCTTCAAAATCGTCTCCACTAAAATAAGGATTTTCTTTGATTTTACAGAAAGATTCAAAATATTTTGCAAGTGGAAACTTTTTCTTATCGTCAAGACTAAAAAGCTCGCCTTCTTTTATAGCACCTTTGTCTGCGTCCAGTAAGTGTTTGGCCTGCAGAAAGCGCCAGTGGTATTTACTCTGCTTAGAGTCAACCTTGAACCTTAGAACCACGTCATCAAACTTCTCAGCTACATCCAATTCGGTAGCTAGCAACACGTCGTCATACAGCTTGATAGCCCGATGGAGAAACAACAATAGCAGTTGCAGCTGGTAAATAACTCCGTGCAGGCTGGTTTTCAATCCGGAAGCTTTGTAAGTCTCGGTGTTTGTCATGAAGCTCAACTGTTCAATGTCCATAGGCTCCACGGTACTATTGGCGCCACGTTTACCAGAATCGAGTAAATTCTTTACCGGAATCCAGTCAACATCGTTTGCATACTTTTTAGATCGTTTCTCTAACAGACCGTAAGCGCTGTCCCCGGAATCGTTTGTAGCTTCCGGATCGGCTCCATGGTGTAGCAAAAGTTCAATGATTCTCGTGTTATCGTCCACATTAATTTTTCTTTTCCTGTTTTTAATCGCTTTTTGTAAGAGCGTGTTATTATTGTCGTTTTTGTCTTTCGCATCAACAATTGATGAGGCCTCATATTCCAATTTTTGGAAAAGTTGCTTAAGAGATGTGTAGTTGTTTTGGTTGATGGTGTCGAACAGTTTTCCTTTGAGATTACGCTCTCTTTCCTCATCAGAGTCAGAATTCTCGGAAGATGTGCTGCTCTAGATGATGTGAGATCGAGAGTAGTTGAGTAATATTATAAAGAAGTAATGTTTTTACATACCATAATGCGATTATAGTCTCAACCATACACACAAACAGCATATAATTATAAACAAGTTTAATAATCTCGCAAATAATTCACTATTTAATAAACGATGCACTTTCTCAGAATAAAATATAGAAATTACAGCAAAGTAACGACCCCTTATCATTTTATCTGCTGTTTTTATGTCGAATATTGGAGAATACAAAAGTCTTATCTGCTGATAAAACTTCAATTACGGCAACAAATTAAATGAAATTAAACGTTGTCTTGTTGAAGATGTAGTGGGAAAAATTACAGGCTTTCGACTACTTTTATTGTTATCCTTTCCCGAATTCTCGGTGGTTCACTGCCTTCGCAGCTTTGTTTTGGGATGTCATCCAGGCACTTTTGTAGGGAAAGAAATCTTTTTTTTTTCAATTTGAAATTTCAATTTGTTTTTAAATTTGAACCATGTTAGAGAGAAAAAAAATTGGCAATTATCTTTACTATCTTTTTAAATCGTGACTGAAAGTCGTCAATAAAACGTTTTTCAAAATGTCGTCATTTTGCGAATATTTCAGAAATCTCTCGGAATTTTCAAAATTTGAAATCGTCTTTTTTATACACTTCTAATTGCGCGCAAATTTGCCCTAATTTAACCTTCTTCGTGTCTCTTCAAATAATCGAGATTCCTATGGTTGAACTCGAAAACGATCACCCTGTATAGATATAGCATTCCCAGTTTTAAATATCTAATATTCTACTCAAAAGTTAAGTGCTTATTCTGTGCATATTGTTACGGGATACGGACAGGTTCCAATAATTTATCGTCAATTAACTACACACTTTTATTTACTTTTAACTATAACGACACTATTATAACACCTTGCGCGGCTCGCTCGTTTATATACCCGGCTTGGACACACTCTCGTACTTTCGAGAACGAAGGCGACTGTTCCCGGTTCTCGTGTAGTCTAGATGAGTTCCCGGGGTTCCGGTCGGCGCTCGGCGTTGCCGCTTCGGACCGAATCTCTGTGGACCGACGGTCGGGCGTAACCTTAGAAAATGTAAGCCAGAGGAAGTAGGATACGATGCCGGCGTCTGTTACCAGTTTGCTCCAATCTGTCAAGTGTGAAAATGCCAGTGACGTAGCATTGGTATTGTAGCACATAAGGAAATATTTTATTAAAAATAATAATGGAACTAAATTACGATTTGTAAAATGTGTAATATTATACGTAACATCTCCTGCGCCCGTGGAAAAACTGCTCAAAAATTTAAATAAAAAACTGTCTACAAGTTACAGGATTAGAAAAATATTTCCCAAAATAGCATTATTGACTTCATTGCGGTATATACTAAATCATATTTCGAAGATTTGAATGTAAAATAACTGGTTTTAGAGTTATTTGAAATAATTTAATTGTTGCTGAAAAACGCCATTATCTGTTTACCTGTGAAACGTAACTCCAGGCTCCTTTCTATAGCCGCTGCTTTTAAAACCGTAATCTGCACATCCCACCATTGAAAACAACACAATTATTAAAGTCTTGCAAAATGCAATTTATTGCCGAAAAACTAGAGATGGGTTTTCACCCGGTTTTTTCATTTTTGAGGGTTTATTCCCTGCACATATCCGGGAAAATTCCGTGTTTATTCCATTATAACCTCTAAATTTAACTTTTTCAATACACCTAACTCTTACCAATTAAGCAATAATTGGTTGGTTTGTGCAGCTTGAAGCTTTTGATCAATTGACCAGTGTTTAGTTTATCAAAAAACAAACCAGAATCTGGATTTATTGAATTCTAATCTAAAATCTAACCTTAAATCTTGAAACTGCCGGGTGCTTTCAAGAAAAGATGGGAAAAAACCCGGATAAAAACCCTAAATTGGGTTTAAAGGTATTTTGGGAATTTTCCCTTCGCCCATCTATACGAAAAACACATAGCCAACGAAATGTTTGGTTTTCGCCTTAGACATGGCGTCTCATCATTTTTGGTAACAGCTGCCCATATAGCGGAGAATTGCGCGAGTGGATTCCATTAGTTTACATTTTCTGAGGGCGTAACATTGCCCCCCCCCCTCTTAGTTCTGATCGTCCCGATCAGAGGAATCTCCACAACTGTAAGTCTTTAACTGTTCAAGATGAAACACTTACATCTTTGCTCTAGGGATACGTTGGATCCTGTATACAACGTCGTTGATCCGTTTGATGACTGTATATGGACCCTCCCAACTTGGAGACAACATGGGAGACTTTCCCATCTTCCTCTGTGGATTATACAGCCACACCAAGTCGCCTGCCTTAAATCCTGCAGAATTCGCCCTTGGAACAGAATCGCTGGCAATCTTTATCTTTGTCCTCACGTTTCGATGGATTTCCTTTAATCTTTCTCGAAGTTCATCAGCATAGTTCGGGATATCTTGCACCGGTTCTTCTGCTGATCCGTACACCAAATCTACCGGAAAACAAAGTTCTTTACGAAATATAACCTTGGCAGGGGTATGTCCTCTCGTGTTATGCACTGCACCTCTGTAAGCCATCATTAAAAGAGGCAGAAATTTGTCCCAATTTTTCTGGTGGTCCGGTACCATTTTGCAGAAGTATTGATCCATGGTTCGATTGAAACGCTCGACCATGCGTTTATATACCCGGCCTGAACACACTCTCGTACTTTCGAGAACGGAGGCGACTGTTCCCGGTTCTCGTTTAGTCTAGATGGGTAGCCGAGGTCGCGCTCGGCGCTCGGCATTGCCGCTTCGGCCCAAATCTCTGTACACCGGTGGGGCGTAACAGTATTTTAACCTTAAAAGCTCGTTCGATTATATAAAAAAAAAATACAACAAAAATGAATTTTTGTGACGACCGTGAATATGGTGAATCGAGAGTGTGAAATGAACACTCCCCCTTCCTTGGAATAATCTCGAATTTGCAGCATCGCAGCGCTTTCGCTTACCTTATTCTGCAAGTGACGAACTGAAGTATTAAGTATTGCTGGTTGCCGGCTATTCGGCGCAGCGTAACTAATTGTCTTTTCTTGAAAAAAGGAGATGGGTATACAAAAATAATAACTACTAGATTGAAGTCTTCAATTAAAAACAGTTGAAGCCTGGAAATGTGGCATTTTATGCCCATTTTTACAAATACAGGTAAACCTAAAGTTAAGGACTCCTAAATCATCCAAATCATAGCTATTAGCATGAGTAACCATGGTAATAAGGGAAGCCTTAACTAGGTGTACTGTGTATGTGAAAATTGCTTGGTGCAAATGGGGGTTTATGAAAATATGAGACGTTGCATTATCGCGCTAGGGGGCGCCATTGCTCATTGACAATGACAGATTTGACAGGGTGTCATTTCGGTGATTTGACGCATCGCCCTGTCACTTTTCGATGTTACAGTTATGACGTCACTAAGATTATTCTCCACCAATATTATACATAAGTATTAGTATTAGTAGCGCCTATATAGTATATTTAAGCAATCTCATTTTTCGGTCTATCGTGGACGGTTGTTTAAAAATCAACTGATAGGAAAAAAATCCATACAGATCAAGAGCTTGACGATTTTAAAAAAAGGAGTACTTACCTATCTACATCATTCTGCTCTGTAAGCTGAATGCTTCTATAAAGCCTTGCTACCCAAGTTGAAGGTACTCAGGATTCTTCAATTTTTGCAGCTTTTAACTTTTGTAACTAACTCTGCATCGGCTTGGCATGGAGAAAAGATAATTGGCAGTGCTAATAAGCTTAATAACTATTAGTGCCCTATTGAATACCATTGGTATACAATAGAAAAAGTCATCAACTTGGCTGTAAAATGTCAAGAGAAAAAGATGGAATAACAAAACTAACACCTTTTTTTCCCAACAATGGAGGAATCAGACAAATCCAAATGGGTAGCATCAAGGCCTCGATCATGGCTTACACGTTATTTTGAACTCTCTTCAGGACCATATACTAAGAACTTCTCTTTCTAACTATGCTTAATCAAGACTAATCTTCTTTTTTAAAAGATGTCAGTACAAACCGGACTAACTATGAAGTTAAATGTTTTTTAAATAAGTTGCAAAACCACGAAGACAGCTAGTGACAAAGACGACTTGCTAGTGACAAACGTTTGGCAGTACCCACACCTACAGGGTATATGTGTAGAAACATAATGCTTTAGCTAAGAGCACAAACTAGTAGAAACCATAAACAGCTTTCTGTGGTTTAAAAATTTGCTAATTAACAATTTTAACTGCTGAAACATTTTTATTTCACTTCAAATGATGGCATAAACTCAATATTATGAATCGCAGATTTATTTTTTAACATTTTTATAACTTTCTATCCTGTCTTGTGTTCCAGAATATTTCAATATGTGACTACTGTGACTTGAATTTTGAAGTACCTGCCCTTCATAATATTCTCAATCGGGCTTCGAAACCAACCACTGAACAGCGGAGATTATTGAAAAATAGAAAGATAAAAATTAAATATGGCAGGTTCGACAAACAAGAAGATTTGCAGATAGAGAAAAACTGGAAGTACTTTATGGAGGTAAGTTTATTTATGGTGAACATAAAAACTTACAATAAGTTGCATAGCTCGTATAATAATTGATAACTCTAACCCAGGGGAATGTGGACATTGAGGTAACTGAATTGAAATTTTTACTATTTTTAGAAAAATAATTTGTTTTTTGTAAATAAGTAAAGATTTTTTTGTTTTATCGGATTGAAATTTCTTATAGGTACGGACAAATATGTCACGCATTGTGAAAAAGTCTTGAAATCTTATGACATAACATTAGAGTCATTTTAAGAATTATTAGCAAATTATATACACAATAAGAACATCAAGTTCGTCGCTCCCTCTGCCCCCGTAAATGTATAATTTAAAACGTTACGAAAATGCCCCATAAACATTTCAAAATGTTAAATACAAAAGAACGAATAATTGATTTTCTTGATAGACAAATTTCCCACTAGAGTAGTGGGAGTTAATTAAGTTAATGTAATTTACTTTAAATTTGGCTTAATGGTAGTGTGGAATCAACAGAGTGAACCCAACTGACGAGCTGTAGTGGGAGCGAAATGCGTCTTGGGAGGTAATGCTCTGATGATTCCACACAACTTTCGGGGTACTTTTTCAATAGGTTGTAGAGGATATTTCTTCATATATAGTCTAATTAACGTTTTTAAGACGCATTCCGTCTTTAAAACTTGGACCAACTTAGAAACCCTCGGGTCAGAAACCCCCAAACTTTGTAAGTTCGTCGCCCTCAGGGCATAGACATCTACTTAATGCTTTTGATACATAAATAATTATTTGTCAGCATTATCATAACCATCCCACAATATCAATATTCCAACTTAATAATGCAAAGTGCATTTATTTATTTTTTATTCATTGAAAATAATTGTTTTCAATTACGATTGGCCACAATTTAAAATAAATCCATATTTTTTTATGTCCATCTATAAATTGCGTTGTCTTTTCATATGTGAACAAAATTTGTCTCTTAGAAATTTTAAAATAATCATTTATTTGTTGAAAACTCACAGTCTTTTCAATAAAACAATCCCACCATTGAGTTAAAAACTTCGTGTGCTGTAGTCCTTATAGTGCGATTTTGTCCTTTTAGATTAACGGTTTGGAGGATAAGCCTGAAATGTTCTTCAATTTGGATAAAACCCGCATCACCACGAAGGCAAAGCAGATTTTTTTATTCTATCTGTCACGCGATTTGCCTGAGAGAACGCCATACAGTGTTTTTAGGCGCTTTAAGATTCTGATGAGCAGCGTTAAGTCTGGAAGGTAAGGGTTTTATAGTAAACTATAAAAAGTCTCCCATTGAGTCAAATTCGATACTTTCCTTTATTGTTCGTCGCACTTTTATTTTTATTTATGTAATTTATATTTATTTAACTAACAATTTTATGAACTATGTAATAAACGCAACCAGTTTAACCCGCGAGTGTAACGAACACGTTAATAGAGTCAGTATTATTGCTGTCTCCTTAATATTTTCAAACAATGCTCTTGAACTGGGAATTTCTTTTATTTTTCCAAGAGTGGCGCTACTGGTATATATTCTCTATACTGTGGTTATATGTTTCTCAGGTTTGCTAATACAGGGTTCACTAAAACTTCATGTATTTTTGTTAAAACTTTAAGAGCATATATTTGACAGAACAAAAATAGAACCACTTTTGATACAGAGGTATGTAGAAAAACTTCATATATCGGGCTATGTTTGGTATTTTTGAGTATTTTGCCTAGTTTAGTAGATATTTAGTTTTTTCTATAAAAGTGGAATCTTTCAACGCTAATGCCCCGTTTGCCCCATGGCACAAATATTGATACTATTGTTGCGGGATACGGCTTCCAATAATTCATCGTCAATTAACTAGACACTTTTATTTACTTTTAACTATTACAACACGATTAAAGCACAATTACTCTCTACTAACAATTCGCACTGTTCGCTTGTCCGCTTATTTCTCTTATTTACTACATTCCCCTCCATCTCTCGCGGCTCGTTGGCTTATATACCCGGTCTGAACACACTCTCGAACTTTCGAGAACAGAGGCGACGGTTCCCGATTCTCGTTTAGTCTAGATGGGTTTCCGGGGTCGGCGCTCGGCGTTGCCGCTGCGGCCCGAATCTCTGTGGACCGACAGTAGGGCGTAACACTATTTTCGTATGGAGAAAGAAGAATATACACAAGGTACGCCAATAGGAGAACATGACGATAAAATCAGACAGAACTACAGTGGCGAAAAGAAAGTAACAAATTTTCAGATTTTTGAAGAGTTAAGTGACGTGGAAGAAATTGATGAAAAATTTTTGAATTCTGCTGTCTAATTATTGCAGTTATTCATACCTCGGGACCTTCGTTCTTCTTAATATATTCATGAATTTAAAAAAAAAGTAGGTTTTTTCCTAAAGTATAACAATTCAAAGCCACACTATATAAACAAATCTTCTACTCAATGAGCATTACAACAAATTGGAATTGGATGTACTCATCAGAGAACTGAAGCTATGCGCACTTGCTTAGATGTACAGGGTGGGCCACCAAACTGACATCAATTCTTTTTTTCTTTAAATTTTACATTCTGAATTCTGACTTAACAAAACTGAATTTGTGAAAGTCATTTTATTGGCAGAAACAGTGATAACTAACCAATAGTTGCAATTTGTCATTTCCGATATCTTCAAGAAGTACACCGGATCTGAAGAACTACGTATTGCTACAAGCTGTCCCACTTAAAAATGAAAAACATGTGCCTTAAAGTGTTAGAGTGTCTTAAAACCTCTAAAGGGTGCTAAGTTGATCAAACAAGAAAAAACAGAGCATTCAAACAAAATTATCCAAACATTTCCGACTGCGTTCGACAACCAGGTATAATTCCATAATTTCCGTATGCAACTTTGCGCGCAAACCGTACTCCTGGGTCCTCTGGTCAGGTTTAGAGATTATTGAGTGTATTCAATCAAACTGTTTAATTATACCACTAATAGATTAAATAGCTTTTTAATAAAGACTTTAGAAAATTTTTATTCCAAAGTAGTTAAGTTAGAAGTTAGTAAGAGTTAGTAAGTAGTTAGTAAGAAGGGTAAGCATATAGCAGGGTCAGACATATCCAAGCTCAAATAAAAAAAAAGTAAATAACTCCGGGTTAAATAATATAAATTAAAAAAAAAGCAAGATATACCTAACTTAATTCCTCTGACTGTAAATCTAAAAATATTCATGCGCTCCACGGAAGCAGAAGACCTACTTTTGATTGTCACATGAATTGCTTAAACAAATTTGGAATTATTCGAACATTTTCGAACGCAGTGTGAAGTGTTTAAGTTCTTAAAAACCATTTTGTGAACCTTTAGAATTATCCACGGTTTTCCTGTTTGATCAATTTTACACATGCCTACTGACCCCCCCTTTAGGACTAGATATTACGTTAACCAATTTTATATGCTTTTCTAGGTTTTCATTCGAGGAAGATGAGTATATCAAAAATGTCATAAATTCGAGCCAGAATAGCAGTGCACCTGTAACTGAAATAGCCAAAGAGTTAAAAAGGTCACGTCTATCTGTAGAAAAAAAAGTTAAAGCTATAAAAACAACAAAAAGCCAACGGAGTATAAAGTGGCGCGGAAGAAATGCAGCTGCATTTATAAAATGTTTATTGAAAGTTACAGGTCTAACTGAAGAAAGAATAGAAATACTGAAACAGCACCACATATCATTAGCGGAATGGAAAAAATTATCCGCAAAATTGGACGACGTTCCCGTGAAAACATTACAAAATGTGTGGTTCAGTTTGCTGTATCCTGCCCTATTTATTCCCACTTCTGTATGTGACTTAAAAGATATTAAATTGAAGCTAATTGAAATGTAAGTATATATTATTATATTTTATAGTACTGATCAGTAATAGGAGTATTTAAGTATATAATATTTATTTCACACTCAACAATAGAAACAAGACGGCGAAATTTTGGGTCAAATTCAAAATCAATCATCTCGTATTGATTTATTAGAGAAAGAGACTTCCTAGTACCTTCAGGAATGTGACGTTCATATTTGTTATGGCTGTGTAGATTTGTCCTTCAACTCTTTTAGTCGGGTCATTAGGTATTATTTTATATTTACCTTTCGTCAGAATCTCCTGTATTTTCTCATCATACTGTGTGGCATCCATGACGACGGTCGCATTTCCTTTGTCAGCATGGAGGGATCTTGATTGATTCGTCCCTCTGTAGTTTCCTCATGGCTAACTCCTCTTCTTTTGTGATATTTCTCTGTGGGTGTTGTGGTTTGTCCAATAGCGTCCTGACTTTCCACTTGAGTTGCTCTCCCTCTGGCCCCTGGAGTGTCGTAGTTTTTTAAGACCTAGCTCTCACAACTCTCGGCCCAAGACGACATACTTTTCTTCTCTATTTCTATTTATTAAACAATAAAATCCACAATGGCTTTGTTACTTATCCATATACTTCAAAAACATGATCTTTGTACTTTGTAATAAAGCAAAGAGTCAAACTCAAACTTTATTGCTTAACTTAAAGAAACCCACCCCCAAAAGCTTAAATATAATCCCCTTTGAGTCTGACTCTTTGTTTTGTTACAAAGTGCAAAGACCAAGTGCAATTAACACATAACCTCGGTTTGGACTTTCTAGATAAAAAACGATCATTCCATTTTGCTCTCTGTATAATAAGACAGATATTGTCATATATTTTAAGTTATACTTATGACTTTAGAGGTTATAATTTTGTCAGTCAAAGATGTCATGGTTGCCGGGATGATTTAAACTAATAATAATATTTTATTATAAACTCATTTTAATATTTATTAATTTTAAAGCCTAAATTAGACGTTATCCTTGAACAGGAGGTTATAACCATGTTTATTACAGGTTGCACGAGAATAATGAGACTCAGTGGTCTAAAATAAATTGGAAGAAATATGCTGAACAATTTGAGGGCATGACTAGTGTAAAAATCTATAAATTAATTAGAGGGATGGTTACTTCTTTCGTAAGCAAGGATAAGTGGAAGAATTTTAAACGTAAGTACATCAGATTTAAAAACCGTTTTGTAAGGTATTTGTTCCATAGAAAAAGTAATCATGTTGGTATGATTTTTTTATAGAAATGGAATTAAAGTAGATTACAATTTTGTTAATCATTTAACAACTCACGCCCAACTTGATTCTGTTTACTGAACAGTCCCGATCTTATAGTCTTGAGAGTATGCCTCTGTTCTACAAATATGGCATATTTGACCAAGGGCACACGTGTAGGGTGTTCAAGATAAGTTGCTTCTTTCCAAGCAAATAGGTCCTAAATGTAGACAAAACTCGATGCATTTTCTGTAAAACTCGAACCTAGAACACCATTACCACTCGTACAAAGTTTATCAATTCAAGGAACTTTTACGAGACTGTTGAATGTTTCATCAGTTGTCACACGGAAATGTCGTCTTAGTTAAGCACTATTATTTGGAGATACGAAGATCCGCCTATTACACATACAAAAGTGTAGTCAATTATATTTGACACTTGATTTGTGTTTCTTCTGTTGTGTCAAATAAGAGCGTCAATGGGAAAATACATTTCAATTAAAACAGAAGCTAAGCTTGGGTCTGGTTATTTTAATTTTTATTATTTTCTTCATTAGACTATAGCAATCAAATTTGGGAAACATTTTAATTGAACCAATATGAGGGCAAAAAAGTATTGATAAGCGGTAATTCGATAATTCTCAACTGTAATATGTTACTGTTAATACCGTTAATATAATCTTACCGGTAATTTACCGTCAAATTCAAAGTTTCTTCTGTCAATTTCTAGCTAAAAACTACCTAAACACAAACCAAAACTAACAGATAACTAACGTGTATTAATGACAGAAGATCAGTATTTATAAATTCCATAAAATGACAGGTAACTTAGCCGAAAAAATTCCGTTAAAATATAATCTAATTTTATCAATAAATCTTCTATAACAATGATGCAACACAAACATTAGAAACTATCAAAATTACCAAATAAACTACAACAATAAAAACATCTCTTAATAACTAAACGGTAATTTACCGGAAACTATAACGTTTAGAATCAGGTATTTTAGACACATAATTGAATCGGACCGTAAACATCGTCCATTGGTGGGTAAATATTTTTAGAATTAACCGGAATAATTTACCGGAATGAAAGACACACACTATCGAAAAGTCTGATGTCTATTGTATGACCAGAAATGTTAGACAGTTTACAATTTTGATATGCAAATTGCATAAATGAAAGATAACATCTTAACATAACCGGTAATTTACCAAAAAAAATATCTAACCAAATTGACAGTTTGACAGTTTTGATATCTAAAGAAAAATTAATTCACAAAAATCACTTTAAATTTCGATACATTTTCTGTAATTTACCGGAAATTACCACGTTTCTAATGATTCAAATTTCTTTAAGCAAATAAACATTTTTTAATAATTTATACAACAAAATGTAAAAATGGAAAAATGGAATTAAATATTTAAACACCATTGATTAGTAAATATGTTTAAAAATGATCGGTAATTTACCGGAATGAAAAACACACGCTGTAGGAAACCCTGATGTTTATTTTATGACCAGAAATATTAGAGAGTTTACAATTTTCATAAATGACTTGAAATAACCGGTAATTTACCAAAAAAATATTTAACCAAATTGACCGTTTTGATAAAAAAAATAATTAACAAATACCACTTTAAATTTCAATAATTTGTCTGTAATTTACCGAAAATTACCATGTTTCTTATGATTCAAATTTCTTTAAGCCAAATAAACATTTTTTAATCATTTAAACAACAAAATGGAAAAATGGAATCCAATTCTTAAACACCATTAATCAGTAAATATGTTTAAAAATTACCGGTAATTTATTGGGATGAAAGATATACGCTGTAGGACACCCTGATGTCTATTCTATGACCAGAAATATCAGAGAATTCACAATTTTGATATGCAAATTACATAAATGACTTAAATGGTAAATTAACGGTTATTTCAATTACATAAATGACTTCAAATAACCGGTAATTTACCAAAAAAAATATCTAACCAAATTGACAGATTGACAGTTTTAATATCTAAAGAAAAAATAATTAACAAAAGTCACTTTAAATTTTGATAAATTTTCTGTAATTTACCGGAAATTACCGCGTTTCTAATGATTCAAATTTCTTTAAGCAAATAAACATTTTTTAACCATTTAAACAACAAAATGTAAAAATGGAATTAAATATTTAAACACCATTGATTAGTAAATTTGTTTAAAAATGATCGGTAATTTACTGGAATGAAAAACACACGCTGTAGGAAACCCTGATGTTTATTTTATGACCAGAAATATTAGAGAGTTTACAATTTTCATAAATGTCTTGAAATAACCGGTAATTTACCAAAAAAATATTTAACCAAATTGACAGTTTTGATAAAAAAAATAATTAACAAATACCACTTTAAATTTCAATAATTTGTCTCCAAATAAACATTTTTTAATCATTTAAACAACAAAATGGAAAAATGGAATCCAATTCTTAAACACCATTAATCAGTAAATATGTTTAAAAATTACCGGTAATTTATCGGGATGAAAGATATACGCTGTAGGACACCCTGATGTCTATTCTATGACCAGAAATATCACAATTTTGATATGCAAATTACATAAATGACTTAAATGGTAAACCAACGGTTATTTCAATTACATAAATGACTTGAAATAACCGGTAATTTACCAAAAAAAATATCTAACCAAATTGACAGTTTGACAGTTATAATATCTAAAGAAAAAATAATTAACAAAAGTCACTTTAAATTTTGATATATTTTCTGTAATTTACCGAAAATTACCGCGTTTCTAATGATTCAAATTTCTTTAAGCAAATAAACATTTTTTAATCATTTAAACAACAAAATGTAAAAATGGAAAAATGGAATTAAATATTTAAACACCATTGATTAGTAAATATGTTTAAAAATGATCGGTAATTTACCGGAATGAAAAACACACGCTGTAGGAAACCCTGATGTTTATTTTATGACCAGAAATATTAGAGAGTTTACAATTTTCATAAATGTCTCGAAATAACCGGTAATTTACCAAAAAATATTTAACCAATTTGACAGTTTTGATAAAAAACAATAATTAACAAATACCACTTTAAATTTCAATAATTTGTCTGCAATTTACCGGAAATTACCATGTTTCTTATGATTCAAATTTCTTTAAGCCAAATAAACATTTTTTAATCATTTAAACAACAAAATGGAAAAATGGAATCCAATTCTTAAACACCATTAATCAGTAAATATGTTTAAAAATTACCGGTAATTTATCGGGATGAAAGATATACGCTGTAGGACACCCTGATGTCTATTCTATGACCAGAAATATCAGAGAATTCACAATTTTGATATGCAAATTACATAAATGACTTAAATGGTAAATTAACGGTTATTTAAATTACATAAATGACTTGAAATAACCGGTAATTTACCAAAAACAAAATCTAACCAAATTGACAGTTTGACAGTTTTAATATCTAAAGAAAAAATAATTAACAAAAGTTACTTTAAATTTTGATAAATTTTCTGTAATTTACCGGAAATTACCGCGTTTCTAATGATTCAAATTTCTTTAAGCAAATAAACATTTTTTAACCATTTAAACAACAAAATGTAAAAATGGAATTAAATATTTAAACACCATTGATTAGTAAATTTGTTTAAAAATGATCGGTAATTTACTGGAATGAAAAACACACGCTGTAGGAAACCCTGATGTTTATTTTATGACCAGAAATATTAGAGAGTTTACAATTTTCATAAATGTCTTGAAATAACCGGTAATTTACCAAAAAAATATTTAACCAAATTGACAGTTTTGATAAAAAAAAAATGAACAAATACCACTTTAAATTTCAATAATTTGTCTGTAATTTACCGGAAATTACCATGTTTCTTATGATTCAAATTTCTTTAAGCCAAATAAACATTTTTTAATCATTTAAACAACAAAATGGAAAAATGGAATCCAATTCTTAAACACCATTAATCAGTGAATATGTTTAAAAATTACCGGTAATTTATCGGGATGAAAGATATACGCTGTAGGACACCCTGATGTCTATTCTATGACCAGAAATATCAGAGAATTCACAATTTTGATATGCAAATTACATAAATGACTTAAATGGTAAATTAACGGTTATTTCAATTACATAAATGACTTGAAATAACCGGTAATTTACCAAAAAAATATCTAACCAAATTGACAGTTTGACAGTTATAATATCTAAAGAAAAAATAATTAACAAAAGTCACTTTAAATTTTGATAAATTTTCTGTAATTTACCGGAAATTACCGCGTTTCTAATGATTCAAATTTCTTTAAGCAAATAAACATTTTTTAATCATTTAAACAACAAAATGTAAAAATGGAATTAAATATTTAAACACCATTGATTAGTAAATATGTTTAAAAATGATCGGTAATTTACCGGAATGAAAAACACACGCTGTAGGAAACCCTGATGTTAATTTTATGACCAGAAATATTAGAGAGTTTACAATTTTCATAAATGTCTCGAAATAACCGGTAATTTACCAAAAAAAAAATCTAACCAAATTGACAGTTTGACAGTTATAATATCTAAAGAAAAAATAATTAACAAAAGTCACTTTAAATTTTGATAAATTTTCTGTAATTTACCGGAAATTACCGCGTTTCTAATGATTCAAATTTCTTTAAGCAATTAAACATTTTTTAATCATTTAAACAACAAAATGGAAAAATGGAATTAAATATTTAAACACCATTGATTAGTAAATATGTTTAAAAATGATCGGTAATTTACCGGAATGAAAAACACACGCTGTAGGAAACCCTGATGTTTATTTTATGACCAGAAATATTAGAGAGTTTACAATTTTCATAAATGTCTTGAAATAACCGGTAATTTACCAAAAAATATTTAACCAAATTGACAGTTTTGATAAAAAAAGAAATAACAAATACCACTTTAATTTTCAATAATTTGTCTGCAATTTACCGGAAATTACCATGTTTCCTATGATTCAAATTTCTTTAAGCCAAATAAATTTTTTTTAATCATTTAAACAACAAAATGGAAAAATGAAATCCAATTCTTAAACACCATTAATCAGTAAATATGTTTAAAAATTACCGGTAAGTTATCGGGATGAAAGATATACGCTGTAGGACACCCTGATGTCTATTCTATGACCAGAAATATCAGAGAATTCACATTATTGATATGCAAATTACTTAAATGGTAAATTAACGGTTATTTAAATTACATAAATGACTTGAAATAACCGGTAATTTACCAAAAAAAAATATCTAACCAAATTGACAGTTTGACAGTTTTAATATCTAAAGAAAAAATAATTAACAAAAGTCACTTTAAATTTTGATAAATTTTCTGTAATTTACCGGAAATTACCGCGTTTCTAATTTCTTTAAGCAAATAAACATTTTTTAATCATTTAAACAACAAAATGGAAAAATGGAATTAAATATTTAAACACCATTGATTAGTAAATATGTTTAAAAATGATCGGTAATTTACCGGAATGAAAAACACACGCTGTAGGAAACCCTGATGTTTATTTTATGACCAGAAATATTAGAGAGTTTACAATTTTCATAAATGTCTTGAAATAACCGGTAATTTACCAAAAAATATTTAACCAAATTGACAGTTTTGATAAAAAAAATTAACAAATACCACTTTAATTTTCAATAATTTGTCTGCAATTTACCGGAAATTACCATGTTTCTTATGATTCAAAATTCTTTAAGCCAAATAAACATTTTTTAATCATTTAAACAACAAAATGGAAAAATGGAATCCAATTCTTAAACACCATTAATCAGTAAATATGTTCAAAAATTACCGGTAATTTATCGGGATGAAAGATATACGCTGTAGGACACCCTGATGTCTATTCTATGACCAGAAATATCAGAGAATTCACATTATTGATATGCAAGTTACATAAGTGACTTAAATGGTAAATTAACGGTTATTTCAATTACATAAATGACTTGAAATAACCGGTAATTTACCCAAAAAAAATATCTAACCAAATTGACAGTTTGACACTTTTTATGTCTAAAGAAAAAATAATTAACAAAGTCAGTTTAAATTTTGATAAATTTTCTGTAATTTACCGGAAATTACTGCGTTTCTAATGATTGAAATTTCTTTAAGCAAATAAAAATTTTTTACACATTTAAACAACAAAACGGAATTCAATCATTAAACACCATTTATTAGTAAATATGTTTAAAAATGACCGATAATTTACCGGATTGAAATACACTCTGTAGGAAACCCTGATGTCTATTCTATGACCAGAAATAATAGAGAGTTTATGATTTTGATATGCAAATTACAAAAATGTCTTGAAATAACCGGAACTCCATATAAAATTGCCGAAAACTTTGCCTGAAGGTTTGTTGCCCAGAAACAGCTTGAATGCATTTCTTGATGTTATTTGACATTTGCATTTGCATTTCTTGATGTTATTTGATAAAATGCATAAAAGCTGTTTGTTCAGGGCAACAAATCTGAATGCAAAATTTTCTAAAATTTTTACATGCACGAAACATATTTTATAGACTATTTCCTGAAGTTGACGCCCAATTTGCTTACAACTGCAACAAAGGATATCAACATCTGTTGCACCCCAACAGAATGCAATTTTCAGTTAGGAGTGCAATTGTTGCTGTAATTCGGTGACAATTGCACTCCAGCTTTAATAAATGAGGAAAATAGTCAAAAAAATTACTTAAAGCTGAAACCGTCGTAAATATCCTTGTCTGATTAGACCACGTACTTTCATAACATACAGGACATTGCCTATCTTTTACATTGCTGGCCTTGGACTGCAAAAGGAGGGAAACCCAATACCTCGTATATTGCAATTTCTGCACATGCGTTGAAAGTGCCACAGTTAACCCCACTTGCAGTTAAATTCACATACTGTCCACGAATCACGAAATAGGCCGAGAGCACTTGATTCGTGACATCCAGTGTTACCGATACTTTCGCGAATTACTCCGGTTGCGGGACGTAAATGCGTATGAGGGAAATTTATTCGATACGGAAATATGTGATTGACACCCACGGACACGCGTATAGTTATTCGGATCCGAGTTCCCATATTTTGCCATCAAGGTCACTGATGGCCATTTCTACTAAGCAAATTTTAAGTAAACTTAAAGTTAAGGGCCCTTAAGCCATAGCTGTTAGCATGAGTAACCATGGTAATAATGGAAGCTTTAACTAAGTGTACTTAAAAATTGCTTGATGCGAACGGCCATAAGGAAGGTCCTTTACGTTATGGACGTACTTGGATTAGACTCATTTAAGAGAGACTTTTATTGTAGAATTATTTGGATATTTAGGCCAGTTAAGGGTACGCAGGTCAGGGGTCGTAAATATCTCACAAAACTTTTCCCCTCGAAAGTAGAATCGACATGTTCGAGGGTGTCTCAAAATAAGATTCCGGGTTCCTGTTTTGTCTTCGTTTGGCAACCCTATATTTATACTGTACTCTACTGATTGTACATAAGAATTATCTAATTTTGCAGGTTGCCTGAAAACATTAAGAAAACTGGATACAAGCAAACTGCCTTCTCATCAATTTTACAAGATTACCTATCATAATGGCGAAATAGTACAGTTAAGGCCAAAAACGGAATAATTTGCAATGCATCATGCTGGTTGTTTTTGTAACACTTTATAAGAATAACAGTTTAATTAATTGCAAGTGGCTGTAGTTTTATTTTTCCAGTTTTTATACCAAGTTGATTACTTAATGAGCAATTTCTCATTTTGAAGGGCACCTTCACCTTTCACCAGAAGGGTAAGACAATTGTATTTGAGTGTGTTAATTCAATTGTTGAGTTTTAAGAAGTTTAGAACTTTGTAAAGATGCCTGGTAGTTTGGAACGTCAAGGTGAAGGCAGCCCGATCAAGAGTTTGGAATGTCAGAGAAGGTTGCCGCGTCCAGAGACAATCCCGGATGGCCAGTGCCTACTATGTTTTTGAAGAATTGCTTGTCAAGGGGCCATATGCAAGCCGATACAGCCGTGCAAAAAGTGTCTTTTCGTCCGACTCGAGAACTCAAGTAAAAGAATATACTTAATTTTTTTTAAAACTTATGGGTATAAAAAAGATGCTACTATGCTATCTGGACTTAGATTTTTCATAAAATGCATTTTAATGTAGATATTTAAGTGCGAAAATTCCGAAGTAGTGCCTTTTCATTCAAGACAGAAACGATAGTGCTTTATTCCTTAGCTATAATATTCTTCCTCAAAATTATAAATATAATCATTTATTTTTCCGTTTTCGTGTCGGAAAAATACCCTTGCAAATTGAAAATTTAAACCTACTGGAGGCTTGTGATGTGGTGCCCTCTTAAAATTTGCAGTCGAAAACTACAATTTCGGTCTTGGAAACGTATCGATCGTCTGGTCACATGGATTGCATGGATACAGAGCAGGCTGTTTCCTGCTTGTATTGTAGGCGACTAAGCGCTCAATTTGTGTGATATGCTTTTATTTACTTTTAACTCAACATCCCGATAAAAACACACTCTCTACTAACAATTTGCACTGTTCGTTTGTTCGCTTATTTACTACACTGCACTATCTATTCGATCCTATCTCGCGCGGCTCGCTGGTTTATATACCCGGCCTGAACACACTCTCGTACTTTCGAGAACGGAGGCGACTGTTCCTGGTTCTCGTTTAGTCTAGGTGGGTTCCCGAGGTCGCGGTCGGCGTTGCCGCTTCGGCCCGAATCTCTGTGGACCGACGGTCGGGCATTGCTCCCCTCTTAGTTCTGATCGTCCCGATCAGAGAAAAGAGAAATCTCCAAGACTGTAAGTCTTTAACCGTTCAAGATGAACCAATGTAGGCCATCACAACCGAAGGTGTCGCGCAATTAACTTGATGTAATTTTTTATTACATTTACAATTTTTGCATAACAATTAGATAACTCGGTTGTCAACACGCGTTTTGTTTTGATTCTCAAAGTAGTGGTTAAGTGACGTTAAAACCATTATGGAGACCGCATCAGGGCGACCATAATATTTGGAACTTTCATTTTGTTTGTTATTGTTCGAAACATCTTGATGAGATTCTGTTGCCATATACACTTAATATTCACTACAAGACATTCCAAAAATAGTAAATACCAAGGGCTTTAGTACTCTCTTAGACAAACTCCAGCAGTGTGGCTAGTTATTTCACAAATGGCAGTAACGCACTTTCGTTCACCTTGTCTCGTTCACACTGATTAAGAATTGTCGATGACAAAGATGAAATATCGGAGTTCTTGAAGCTGAACAAATTACGTCGTTGATACTTTGGCAAGAAGTTGTACCGCCATGTTGCTGTCTACTAATAGAACGTGCTTTAAAGGTAACTAGATGGAAAAATAAATAAATGAAATATATCTAGTCTGGAATTAAAGCAATACGCAGAATTAAAAAACTGTTTTTATTTCTGTAGTTCAATAAAATAGACTTAAATATAAGGTCACCGGTAGATGCAAATTTGTTTACCCTATGGGGACTAACAAACCCAGCAAGACAATTGTACATCCCAGTATAGTAACGGAGGGTTAAAAACTTCATTCGGAACAATTCACTCAATACTCAAAAACTATTTAAAACACTTAACCATACGCCAATGTAAACTATTTTATTAAGATCTTACGCTTTTCTTAAAAGCCTTTACGATTTCTTTACCTACGGCACGAGCCATTGGTGGAGGTACCGCGTTGCCGACTTGTCTATGTTTGTCCAGTATATTTCCGTAAAAATTGAATCCATCGGGGAAACCTTGAGATCGAGCGCACTCTCTCACGCTCACCACTCGGTTTTGATGAGGGTGCAACACTGAAAAGGTGATCAATCATTTTCGATAATAAACAGGAAAATTTCACTTACCGCGTCCCTGTTTTCCCATGGGCTCAGGATTGGTAATGGTAGTACCAAAAAAACCTTCCCATTCTAAGCGACCATAAAGACCAGCCCAGTGATTGTGCCGGTCACCCGTATGTGGCAAACACCAGGGAATCAACGTGTTCATTTGCTTATCAGCAGGATCGCAAGGATCACCCTTAGCGCAGCGACACACTCCTCTAGCAGGATCTGAAGCTTTTTGCTTTTTGGATCTGCAAAGCAAAACTACCCAATTGTAGTAAAACCCAGTTGTATTAAAATTACTACAACTGCACATCTGTTCCAATCCTCAGTGACATTTTCTTTTGAGGATAAAAGTTTTATACAGAGCTATCTACTTACTTATATGGATAGAGCAAAATTTCCGATAAAGTTCCATCGCTCAATTTCACTTCAATATTTGGTAAGTCCCGCCAGTCGGACCCGGGACTAGTTGGAATATGGGATATTCTAGCCTCGACCATAGAGGACATCTCTTTGCATATGTGATCGCGTACCAATTGACCTTCTTTTGGTCCTATAACCGAAGTTTTCAATGACATAATGTTCACAAAAAAAAAGATTTGAATACCACGTATCATTCGCTGAAAGTGCGAAACTGGATCTGAGTCGTAGCGCATTTCCAACTGATTGCAACCGTTTTTGATGTCAGGAAGATCTGCCATAGCGTCTCTCACGCAGATAGTTCGATAGGGGGCAAAATCGGACCAATTGCAGCCTATAAAGAAGTTAAGTATACAAATATTAGAACATTTGTCTTTAGAATAGATACTGAAGAGTAATAATTATTCTTCATCTATTTCTTAACAGTGGGTGCTTCAAAACCAATTTTACTAGTATATTAATTTCAGATGGTAAATAGTAGCACCATTATGAGGGCACCTATGTCAGATGACGATACTCACACCTAACTGCAGAACTGAAACTTGCAATCCAAAGAATGAAGGTGGTGGCGCAAATTCATTTTTCTACGTCCTGCCTCGAAAATGAACAAATGCGCACTAAATACTAAATACCGTTGAAAATCGCGTATTGCAAACAGCGTGCGCAAAGTGCATATTGAGCACGCTCTCATGCAGAAGCATGGGCAAAGTCCACTTTGCACCCGTTTCTGATTGCTTTCCACACGCCTTGCATATATTTTATAATACGAATGATCATTTATGAAGCAAAATCGCAGTCGTAGAAAAAGTATAGTGTGCAACACGTACGAAAATCACTCTTCATACTCTTGTGACGTCCACACTCGTGTGAAAGGTGCAATTCTCGGCACTAGTTGCACAAGATACTATTTTCTCTAACTTATTCACGGAAGCGTTTCAGTGTATACAGCTCGTCTCGTACGAAATTGTTTGGGGAGGGTACAATTCCGTTCTAAAAAATCTTCTCGGTAAGGTTCCGAACAGCTCTGAATACTGTCAGTTTTTCAGAGTCAGAGTTTTTTAGTAAGACATTTTTATTCTAAAAACTTTGTGCGTTTGGGGATTCCAGGCCCGGGCCTATACTTAAATCTCCGGTCTTCTACCGGCGCGGCAGTCTTTTCTAGGACTCGCCCTTCTTTGTTTTTAACATCTTTCTAGCTTGACTAGAGAGAAAAAGAAAAATGGCTCTTTATTCTCTGAGCGGTTTTTGCCTCGTTGTTGTCACTATAACTGATGTTGCTCTGAATGTTCTTCCCCAAAAATGTCGAGACCAATGTAAGGATGTTTTCGTGTGTTTTATTGATTATGAAAAGGCCTTCGACAGAGTGCAACACAAAAAGCTCATAAATATATTGAGAGATACTGGTGTTGATGGAAAAGATTTACGTATAATTAAAAACGTGTACTGGCGACAGAAGGCAGTCGTTCGAGTTAAAATCAACGGCGAGCTGATTAACACCATTCGCTAGCTGACAATACGGCTTTTTTATGTGATGATCTTCAGGGTCTCCAAAGTCTCATAAATTCTGTTAGTGTAGTGGGACAAGAAATGGGACTGAATGTAAATGTTGCTAAGACAAAGTTTATGGTCTTTGGCCGTCAGCCATAACTCAACGCGTCACTACAGATAAATGGACAGAACGTTGAAAGAATATCCAATTTTAAATACCTCGGAAGCCACATCACCGAGCAACTTGACCCGGATAGGGAAATTAGATGTAGGATTGAAACAGCCCGTACAACGTTCCGGAAGATGAGATCACTGTTTTGCAGTGACAGCCTGAACCTAAAACTGAGGCAGAGAATGATTAAATGTTACTTTTGGTCTGTGCTGTTGTACGGAGCTGAAGTCTAGACACTGAAAGCTGTCACAATCAACCGTCTAGAAGCATTTGAAATGTGGTTACATAGACGAATGCTAAGAATACCATGGGTGGCTTTGCAAAGAAATGAAGCAGTCTTAGACAGGGCAAATACAGTTCGAGAACTTTTGACAACAGTTAAATACATCGGCCATGGTCTCAGAGGAAATCGCTACCGGATCCTACAGCTTATAATGAAGGGCAAAATAGAAGGGCGTAGGAAGAAAACAAATCTCCTGGTTGAAGAACATCCGGGAGTGGACCAGCACACATAGGGTCGAACAATTGTTTAGAGTGGCTGAAGACAGGGATCAGCTCGCCATCGTGATTGCCAACGTCAGGGGGACCTGACAGGTTACAATAAGAAGAAAAAGAAGAAGTTGTCACTATGAGGCCCTGCTGTTTAATATCCTAGCTGGAGCCGTAGCCGTTTCCAGGAATGCCCTGCTGCGAGACCCGGATTTGCTTTCACTTGTCGGAAGCGCTTTTGAACTTAACTCGACTTTGACCTTGACTTGACAAAGACGGTAGTAAATTTAACTTGGAGTTAAGATAACTGTTAAACAACAACAACACTTGTTATGCAATTGAGTTAACTTTACATACCATTCGAATATTTACAGCCATCCACCACAAAGGACAATTGAGTTCCTCGCTTATTAAACACGTGCTCTGGCTCAGGATATCGGGGTAGAACGTAGCCCGGCGCAGCGGCCATTAATATCAGTCTTCGTCTGTAAACAGAAGTTCTCTGTAAAGAACCGGCTTAAACCGTTGAATCAAGAAAATTTTGGTACCTAGTCTGTGGTATTCCATAATGTCCCGCTTGCAAAATTCCCCAAGTGACTTGATAACCCATTTTAACTAAACAGGAGATGGTCAGTTTTAGTACCATGCTCCGCTTAAATGAAACGAAGTTTCTCACGTTTTCCAGAAGGAAATATTTTGGCCTGAAATTTTTTTTGTCTTCTTAGAAATGACCAAAATGAGAGTTGGAAATCATGGCATGATTAGAATTATTTGGAAAATGTTACCTGTAGTATTCACAAAAACTCAGGTAGGTGGACACAAGCGAATTTTTGAAGTGAGAATACTGGCCTGCATTAAATCTGTTCATCCCAGAAAATCCCTGACATGGCGGTCCCCCCATTAACATTTCTACATCTCCTTTTTTTGGCAAACCTCGTTGCTCACCTTTTCCTAATATGATAAACAAAATTTAAACATTTTTTTGTTAAACTGTAAAAAACACAGAACAACACAAATCAAATGTTTAATTCTTAAAAGCTCATAAGTGTAAGTGTATAAAATCTTGTCTAGTTTACTGACCTGGAATGTGAATAAAATCTTACCCTCCAAGACATCCTTTAAGAAACTGTTGCAGTCTTCGGAAAATACTTTGGCCTCTGGAT
This sequence comes from Taphrorychus bicolor, assembly GCA_951812265.1. Lineage (NCBI taxonomy): Eukaryota > Metazoa > Arthropoda > Insecta > Coleoptera > Curculionidae > Taphrorychus > Taphrorychus bicolor. The sequence continues at coordinate 29,754,358 of OX638303.1, read as the reverse complement.
AATTTAATCGGAACGCCTGGGCCGCTGCTGAGTCAAACTCTATTGCCCACTTGGTTTCACAAATTCCTGACTGATGTAAACCTTCCGATAATCCGCCGCAGCCGGCAAAAACATCCATTCCACGTAAAGGTTTGTCTATTTTCTCCCATTCTGGCGCGATTTCGGTTACTTTTTTGGGATTGGCCTTGCTTTTCGTTTTCCCTCCTTTGTTGGTAAATAGAATGTCGTTTTATACACTAATTTCCATTTGTACGATAATGATATTGTGCCGAGCTAGAGTTAACCCAATGTTAACACCACATACGGGGTGTTCATTATAAAATTTCATCTAGTTGGCTGTGAAATGTCAAAAGAAAAGGATGGAGAAACAAAAGTCTATTTATTTTGATTATGTCATCCTTTTCTGTCAAAATTTCATAGCCTGCTAGATAAAATTTTATAATGAACACCCCGTATATACACAAAAAGATCTTTTACTCCGAGTAACATATACTATTTTTTTTTCAAGCATGCAGGAAATAAAAAGTCTGTTTCAGAGTGATTCAGTTTTGCAAATTTCTCTCATCCTCTTTAAGCGGGTCCAGGTACTTACCCAATTAGTGGTGTATATTATTTGTAAAATAAAAAGTGTTTGAACGGTGGTTTTCAATGTTCAATGGATTTAATGGTATTAAATCATAACCAATGGTTTAGACGGTTTAGGTAAATTATGGTAAACTGAAAATTTGTAGCATTAGCAAATTAATAAAATCTGTCACATTGACAGATAAATATGATGACGCGCATGACATTTAACAAACTTGGAATTCGAGAACTTATGCGATTTCGACTAATAACGGCTTCGGGTGGTGCTCTCGAGCCCCCTGAGAGTATTCCTATCCTTTGCTTTTTCAATAAGAATGTAAAGATGGCAATACACTCAGATCGGTCTATCTAGTGTTCTAATAATTTCGGTGAACGGAAATCGTTTATCTATGCGCCACCATGACAGTAGTGGTGACTTTTGACTTTACTTTTACTGCCTAGGACTTTTTTTGCTACTTTTTTTTTCTCTCAGGATTAGAAAGCCCACTTTAGGTGTACGTATGGAGAAAACAAATGACGTACTTTTGGTCCGCTTGAAAAAAAAATAGTTTTTCTACAACCGTCAAAATATGACACGGTTCGCGCGATACTGACAGTATGCAAACTGACACATATTTTCATTGTTATCTTTCTCGCACGTCGCCCATAGCAGCATAAAAAAAGTTACTGGTTGTCATAGGACACGTGCGACAAAGTCTTTCGCGCACGCCGTCAGTACAGGGGTAGCAGAAAAGAACTGTGAAGCTTAATCATTTATAAAATCGTTAAAGATGTTCCATATTAGTGGCAGCTGGACTTTTATACTGTTGTAGAAAAAATGTTGTTCCTAATTCTTGCGCAAAGTGTTACTTTGCGCACTTGTTAGGAAAATAACTATTAAGATACACCCTCCATAAGGCCAGTGGCGTACTCATACATTGCAAAACTCGTCGCTTCGCTCCATGTTTGGATTTGTGCGCCAATGGGCTTATGAAATTTAATCAAGAGTTAGGCTTAGAAAAATATCATTATGGTACAAGGGGCAACAAAGGAATGATAATAACTTGTGTCCACGGCTATACAATAATATGGTCATCATTTGTCATGTTGTAAACGTATAATAGGGTGTGTTATAACCTTTGGACTGGAAGAGCGTGAATAATATTTATTATTCACGCTACGTCTTTTGGATTTTTTATTACACACTCCATAACAATTGCATGCAGCCACCGCCATGTTGGAAATTACAAACAAAACAAATGAAGATTTCAACTATCATGGTCATCCTGATGGCCCGTCATAATAGTTGTAACGTCACTTTGACTTTGACAGTCAAAACAAAACACGTGTTGACGACCGAGTTATCTAATTGATTATTATGTAAAAATTGTAAATTGAGCCGTGGACAAAGTATAGTATCCAACTGGCATATAATAAGCATCATTACAATGGCATGCAAATAACAATGACATATAATAAGCATCATTACCTCAGGTGAATTGCGCCACTCGCTACGCTCGTCGCCTCAAACGACACCTTCGGGAATGATGGCCTAAATTATATGCTTGTTGGATAATATACTATTCTATTGTTATATTTTTAACAATTGCTCAACAACTGACCTTTTCGTAATGCACCTATCTTTCTACCAATATCAGGAACTTCGTTGAACGTCCTCGTTTTTAAGTCGAACTGCTCCTCGAAATAGAAGCGCAAAGGACCATCCATAGACCACTCTGAAGCCGACTGTATGTTCTCAGCAAACATGATATAGCACTTTGCCTCCACGTCAGAAAAAGGAATGGTGATAACTATTAAAAAATAAATAAGCCACTCAAAAAAAGATTCTGCGGAAAATAGCCGCTGCCAGACTACCTTTATTTGTCCAAAAAACTAAAGTTAAATCACTTTTTCTAGTTAAAAACGTATTTCCAGTGTCCTCGGGACGGCAAAAGAGTCTAACGGTTATATTGACGTCATTCTTCTTGTTAGTAGTCAATTCCTCTATCAGTCCCACTATGAAAGGCTTCGGAGTATCGACGTTTGAGCCTTTTACGTTATCGGCCTTCTTTCGATAATATTCCGGATATATGATCTCGTCAACATCGGTTTTCTGGAGAAAAATTTATTTTGATAATACACTATTATGTGTAATAACACTGTATGGTATCTTAATATAATATACATGGTTTGCCAAATGTTCCGGAAAAGTCTACATTTTGTCAAACGATGTAACCTATGAAGATGAAGTTTTAGGTTTAAAAAATCCACCTCTTGATGGTCTATTTGTATTTAAAAGACCTAGGGCTTCAAAGTCCACAAACTTTTGTCTTAATGGGTCGGTTTTCGTCGATTTGACCGTGTGGCAAAAGGTAGATCTTTCCAGAACATTCGGGAGACACTTTCGTGAAACTGTAGGCCATAGAAATCTTAAATACTGTCTCCTGTGACAATAGTTTAGGTTAGTTAGAACGTTAGAAAAAAAGTAGACTGTAATAACCGACGGTAACTGACTAAGTATTATGACACTAGTGTCATAATAGTATATTGGTCAACAAGGGTGGATATAATGGTGGGTGGAACACGACGGCGAAGGCGGAGTGTTCAACCGGCCGAGTGCGTTACAAATATTCTAGGAAACCCTGAATAGTAACCAAAATAGAGCCAGTAACCAATTATATTATGTGTTTATAATATTTAATATCTCACGTCTCAATACTTGCCAATAAGTCGCATATTTCCCAGTCTCATAAGATTAATTTTATAACAACTGCTTACCAATCCATAACTGGACTCGTCAACATCCCTTTTAAACTCGTGCACATCCGGAGTCAAGAGCACACCACTACCAACCCTAAATTCATCATTTCTCCACCTTACAACGTTCGTTTCTTCATCATAGTTCGGCGTACACCACTTTTTCTGATCTAATTGTCGCCTGGCGCAGTTTATTTATAACATATTAAATAAAAAAAAATATGATATGTACAACTCACGAACCTGCAAGCAATGCACTGAGTGTCCTCAAGCTCCTCGTCTCTAATGTCGACAAACCTACTCAGCTCGCATTCATACCGTTTACAAAAGTAAAAGTTCTCTCCATCGTCTTCCAAAGGAGGTATCGGATTCGTGGTGCCTCCTAATTCCGACCAATCTTTTGGAGTTTTCAGGTACTCTACCTAAATTTCGTTTTGGTTAGAACACACTTTTCATAGATCGTTTTTAACAAAAATAAATAAAATTTAGCTTAGTTCAGGTTAGCCCAATCTATAAACTATTCAGTTATTACTGACATCAAGCGTTAGAAATCTGACAGTGAGACGAAAAGTTTTCTCAACATGCGCAAAAAGGGGATAGACATAAAAAAGATGTCAAAGGTAATATGATGTCAAAACTAAGTAAATGAGTTATATGTAATGTTGCACAATAATAGTATATTATACAAGCATTTAATGAGAGTCATAATCCTCGAGAGTAACGTTTAAGCCCACGAGCGAAGCGAGTGGCACAAGTTGCCTGAAAGAATAACGCTCATTAAATGCGAGTTAAATACTATACTTTATCCACAACTAAGAATCCGGGTTTTCTCGGTTTTCTCACCCGGGTTATCGTAAGTTAAATGTGGCACAAAGAAAATTTAATATTTTAAAATTAATACTGGTTTCGCTAATCGACGGCGCGAACCAAGGACGGTAAACAATACAGGACGGCCCACTGCCGTTTAAACAACATGAGCCCAAAATCGTGACGTCAGCTTAGTGCGGACTTGGGAGCGATAATGACGTCATTATTTCCCGAGCCCCGTGCGCTCTGAGACTATTCCCGTCATTTGTTTTCTGAATAAGAATGTAAGGACGGAAATAGCCTCAGGGCGCTCTAGAGGGGTCACCTGAAAACGCTGTGAATGTGAATATTTGATTTGACATCTCGATGATTATTCGCGGGCGCGGGTTATTCGTTTTTTTTTTTACGATCGTATTCTAATTTTTGAATCTTTCCCTTGTTGTTGTGATTGTGCCGATTGGGTTGTGATTTAGTAAACATACGAGTACACAATACCTGGTCAGATTTGTGCTGTTCCTGAATGTAAAAGCAACAAACTAAAGTAGAAGAAAGAAGGCAGATAAAGATCCTTTCAGTTTTTCACAAAAAGAATAGATGCTCTTTCACTTAAAATAAGAAACAAGTGGATTCACCTTTACCAGCGAACTGATCCATTCAATCAAAGTACCTCGGCAATATGCCATGCTCTTTGCATTTTACTGCAAATGATTATGAAAGAGACTTTCGTAATTAACTTTTGGATAACTAAGTATTACATTCAGTATTAAGTACCTAGGCGGCTGGCTCTTGCTCTAAAGCAACCAGCAATTAGCAACGCACCACGAGCAATATTTATTGCACGCCGCTTTTACATTGAATTTTGACGACTCGAGAGACGCAAGATACCAAAATTTAAATAAATTGTTAATTGAATAGATTCTGTTATCAAGTGTTTTCTGTGCTGGGTCCATGAGGTTTGCAAGCTGGTATAAACAAAGAAGTCAGCAGTAGCAGACCACTCTTTCGGAAAGTCGCGATATCCTTTTCAACACGACACTTTTACACTAACTAATGAAGCCACTGAGATCTTCAAGCACGAGAACAACATTATTCAAAATATTCAGAAAATCTTTTCTAGTGGCATTATGTATTTGTAGCAGTATTATCAATACTAATCAATACTAACTTATCTAGACATCAAGACAATGTGACGGTACATTAATATGCTAAGTATAAGTGTAAGTATTCCAAACTCGTAGTTGCTTATGGAGTATTGAATATTGTTGCTTGCAACCCGGTCTGCATCAACGTAATAAACCTACCTTTGAAATCATAACTATTTGTATTATTACTAGTTTATAGATCATTTCATACTTATCAACACTTCTAAAATATTATTTAAACCAATACAGGATAAACAGAAGCACAGCATATGTAAAAAACTATGCGTCCGCGGAATAAACTCTTAATGATATATCTCGCCAGAGCACTAATGTGACGTCACGCCGCGGGTACAGAAAAAGAGGGAATTGGGCCGTCCTGTCAGTCTAGCGTCCTTGGGCGCGACCATGGTTAATAACCTTAAATACACGTATTTGAGTGAAAAATTAATTCTTTTATCAAATATTGGCCGCACCACCAGGCGCCACATGCATTGCGTTTTGGTTCAAGATTATTTCCGCGCCGGAGCTGGCCTTGAAGCAAAACACCCCGAATTTCAAACAAACGTGCGCCGCCATTTTGTGTGTGATCGCGCGTCTTTGGCGACTCCGAGAAAGTGTTTAAAACGATAGAAAATTGTTAGTTGTTTTCATTGTTGTTGTGGCTATTTGTTAATTTATAGTAGGTATAATAAGTTAAGTATTGTTGTTTGTGAAAGTTAAACTCTTAGGATGGGAAAAGCAGGATGTGCGGTGTGGGGCTGTACACCTTCCAGCCGCACAAGCCGGTTTAGGTTTCCAAATCCAGAAAAAAGTGCGGAAATCTTTAAACTTTGGTAACTTGCTATTGCAAACTTCTGCTTATTTTGGTATTATGATGGAAAGGCAATCTATTATAAGTAAGTAGCCCAGGACGTGATCTAACTGCCAGGGCGTCTTTATATGGCCCAGGTTTGCCAGTTGCCGATGCTATGTTTATTATTCACGAGTGAATAAATATTAGCATTAATCTTGAGAATGTACAAGAATAATGTGATTATTATAGTATGGTCGTGGATAATAGTATATTATATACTAAGGTTGTAAAATACATTATTATGACCCGAACGTCAAGTTTAAATCCCGAAGCGCGTAGCGCTGAGGGATCTAAGACGTGAGGGTCAAAAGTAGTTCACAACCGCGGTGTATATACGATTTTTTCCACTACTAGACTCGATAAATCTACAACAGAAAATTACCTAAATTAGTAAGATAGCGCTCCGCATATTTTATTACTAAGAACAGGCGTTTACTAAGAACAGGCTTTGTTACCGTGGCAACCGATAAACAAAATCGCCGTATGCGATATCACGGCACCTAATGCGCCTGACAACTGACGGCTTTATCTCCCTAGGGAGATAATCGGCCATAACGTTGTCATTATAGACCGCTTATGTTCAATTGTTTTATAAGCAAAACTAAAACCTAGCACCTTCACACTAAGCCAGTGGGCAGCGCTGCACAGAGGTGCCAACGCGAAATCACGCGCCGCAGGACTTCATTTTAGCGGCAAGAAACGAGCACTCTGGTGAGACACGCCACAAAGCAACGCCGCACAGAATAGTGAATCTGGTGACGTTCTGTTGTCAAAATCGACAAAAAATCATTTATCATAGCCTCCTAATCTTTTTTTTTTAACCTTCTATCAATATAATTTTTGTGGCACAAGTCCGAAAGACAGGGTTGCATTTCAACGCCATATATAAGCTGTTCGGTACTAATGTTTTTTATGCTCGTTTTCAATTTTACAAAGCAAATTCACCAAATTGTTCTTTCCTCTGCCATGCTCTGCTGCTAACTGACCAAAACAATTAAAAAAAAAGGACAAGTCAAGCAGCGCGGCTGTAGCAGCATAATGTGAATAAAGAATCACAGAGCAGCGCCGCCTCCCGACCGCCGCTGGTCGCTACTAGAAGCCACCGGCAGCGGGTTGTCGCACTTCTCTCGTAACTGCGCAGCGCAGTGTGAAGGTTCCTATTGTTCTCAATGCTTTTCCGCCAGCGGCGCCAGATTGGCAGCGTCGCTTAGGGGCCTAGTGTGAAGGGGCCCTTACAAGATGAAGTGAAGAAGATGTATCATTTTCCTACAAATCCAGAAACTTATTGCCAATTCTGACTTTTATTTTTATGGTATTTAAGAGTATTTTAATTTTTTAAATTTTATAAACTCACATTCACTTATAAAAGTCCATTTTCTCGGTTTAGTTAAATCAATCGTAAACCACCCCATAAGAAAAGCATTGCTGTCAGAAGCATATTGCATCTAAGACCTATGATATTCTTATGGGATCTTAAGGAATAAGGCCCACTTTTACCGGTTTGGTTTAAATTCCACGCTAAGTTAAACGAAAGATTTCGACTGATAAACAACGCACTACGTCAAGTCCGGAGAAGCTACAAGTAAGGTTTAAAATGAAAATGTAAAAGTAGCCCTTAGAGTAAACCTGGTTTAATTAACCGAGTTTAAGCCATGACTGATCGATTGGCTCGTAGTATTGTTATTTTTTGTGTTGCTGCATTTTTCTTATTTCATTTTTCATCACCTTTTCAATTACTTGGACTTTAAAAGTTCTTTAGTTGTCTATAGATCCAAACTGTGGCAAAAATCGTTAGGAATGAAGTACCCTGAGGAAATGATATGAAGTCCTTGTCAAATATCTGAGAGTCAGTCGTAAAACATCGGTTTAAAGATATGTCTTTATTTGGTGAAGGTACGCAAGAACCGAGAGTGCACATGGAAAGAGATGGAATATTAAAGATAAAATCATGGCGCTAGCTATATGGAGTGTTGTCTTTAATGAGGCAAGTGGTAAATTTACTAAAAGTTTTCTTCCCCACTTCGCACAAGAATATTCCATACCATATCGCTTTTGATGATCGCTCCGTCCAAATCAACAAGTACCCTTGCCACACGCGGTACTTAGTTTACGCATACCTTTCCTTTTTTCCATATACTTCCCAAAGGTAAATCGTCGCAATTATCGACTAAAAACAGCTCTCGAGGATAAGCGGTTCCGCCCAAAATCGTATCACTACCGCGGCAAAACAATAAGCCATGAAATAGGAATTTTTGCGGTAGATTATCGTACATATGGATAACTTTTGCCACCCATAAAGGTTCTCCGGGCTTTTCGGATTTCAACGTCACGAAGTCGCCCAGTTTTATTTCCATATCATCTGAAATTTTTATGGTTTCTGTTTCAGTGAGGAAAACAGGCAAAAAATAACTTACCTATAATCACTGATGAATATGAGTCAAAGTTTTTAAATTTTTTATGATTTTTCTGTCCCCATTCAATATTTTTGTGCATAATTTTTCTGGAGCAATGTAAAACTTTTGCATTAACTTTCTTAATATCTTCTACTTCATCTTCATTGTCCGAGAGTTCTGCGTCGGCAATTGCCATATTTGGACATCTTTAAAACAAGAAAACAATTCTTTTTTTACATTCACTTGACGGTTATTCACTTTCTTACTTTCTAGATTTACAAGACTGCTTCATTTTTCCGGGGCCTCCGAACTTCAGCATGTCCTTGCAAAAATTGCACTGGCCGCAGTCTGGAGATTGACAAAACTCGCACACTCCGCATTTCTGCTTCTTGGGCGCTTTCATCTCATTTTTGTTCGCCATTTGATCGGGAAATATTTTTTCAAAAAATTCGTTAACGAAGTTTGTTGTCACCGCCTTTGTCCAAAGCTGCTTTTTAGCTACTTTTAAGTTTTTGACTTTGAACCTCAATTCTTTCTTCCCTCGTTTAAACGTCACCCCTGCCAATTTGACCAAGGAGCGCATGCATGGAAGAGCTATTAGTTGTTGATCTTCTTCTGGGTAATTGTGGTCGATATTTACTATCTAAATGGAACGATAAAAATTTAAAAATATTCATGGTTTTATATTAAAGGCTATGTACCTTTGGAACAAAATAAACGTAAACATTTCTATTTTTAAACATCAACATTAGGAAATATTAAAAAGTCGCACACAACCTTGTTAATTGAAATTTTGTCCACGTTTTTTTTTTCTTTAATACGCTAGTTTTTCCTGCACTCTAAACAGCAACATTAGTTAAATATAACTATAAAATCAGCAGTTAACATTATAGAAAAAAAGTAGGAAATACATGTAAGTAAAATGTACAAATTGGAAATAAAAAGATGTAGATACACAGTGTGGGAGAAGAAAAGGAAACGGAGGCCTTCCCTATGCCTGCCACTGAATATTATTTGGAAAAGTCCTTGGACCAGTCGAGCTTGTGTTGTGTGTGACCACCAGGTCAAGGGATTTTGTTTGACCCCTGGTGGAGCACTGCTAGACTGGTCATAGGAAATCCCATGTAATTTTGGATACTTTCAAATATTGGCTTCCCTATCAATTGCAGCAAAATAGTATATAGAGTTTTTTTAAAGGCCTTTGTGTGATAAACTTGCATAAACCAATTAAAAGTTATTGAGGAAAAACTATTCTGAAAATCCTTAAAAATTAACTTGATCTTGATCTAGAAATCTTGATACAAACCTGAATGAAACCACTAGTAATTATGATACTTACTAAAACTTATGACAGGCGTTTTGTTTTTTAATAATTTAATTTCGACATGTTTTAGGGTAGTTTAGGTTCGTTCACCAACCAGAAAATACATGATGTGGTTTTTCTCATGCATATTCCATCACTCTCATGCAGCAGAAAGAATAACTTATTTATAGAATAACTTAGAAATAACAAACGAAAGATCAAATCCTTTTTACTTGCAATCAACTAAAATTCGGTCTTGTTTCGTTGATACCTATTGGCCCATTCAAATTTCACAAAAAAATGAAGTAAAATGTTAAAATGAAAAAACAACTGAAAGCTCTTTCAAACAAAGTACTACTACATCCACACATTTCTATTTAAGATCTCGAAGGATAAAACCACCTCCGGTGGTGGAGGTAAGGAATTGGGATAATTTCATTAGTGTCCTCCTCGGACCGCTCGATGTACTTCTGTTTTTTTCAAAATTACATACACGGGCCTAGTAAAGGCCTCTGTTCCCTTTTCGTTGCCTCACTCTACTTAGTACCTTCAGTGAGACAAATTATTAATTTGGAATAACTTACGCTCGAAAAAATGCTACTGCTTGTAGATAAAGACAAAATCATGACTTCAGCTTAACACTCACCTGGTCACAAATAAACTGTGCATTCTGTATAAGAATATCCTCAACGTTACCACAATCCCCCATACTTTCAATATGTTGAGCAAGATCTTCATATGTGGGATTGTCTAAGTATCTTTTTGACAGAAAATCAACTACCATTTGAACGAGTTTTACTTTTTGATGGATTCTACCAAAGATAGGAGAGTATTCCAATGAAGGTTCCATTAAGTAATATTCCGCAAACTCTGTGGTGAATCCGATAGGGAGTTTTTCACCACCGTCGAATCCTGTTATCCACCTATGTTTTTGTTTGATAAACTCGACAAAATGGAGTTTTGTGTACACTTACCATTCAAGAATCGGTCCTAAGTCATGAGAAGGGACTCCACGCTCAACACTAGGGTCTTCGTCGTCAATTTTTTTAATATATCCAGAGAATCTTAGAGATACATCTTTTTCTATCAGGCCTGTATCGAAGGGGCACAAATGTCCAATTTCATCATAAACACTAAAGAAAGTAATCTGGAAACGTTTGACCGAGTATAGGAGTTACTATAACAAAAACTACTTTAAAACTGATTAATGACATAAGAGCAAAAGTCCAAAATAAGAGTCTTTAATCAAGAAAAAAACATAATTTTCAATCTGTAGTCTTCTAGTATTTGCAATTAAAATATCCATTTTATAAAATGTTTGTACTCTTTCATTTTATTTAAATGGCTATACAAACCTTGTGTATGGGGAAATCATGTTGATCAGTAAATTCTCCTTCTTGCCCAGTAAACAGTGACAATTTCTCATCGATCAGCGCTATATACTCAACACATGAATTGTTCGGATGTCCATTGTAAAGAAGAATGTTGTTCAAAACTTGTTTGCATATACAACACCTTTCGTTCTTCATCTTTGGTGCAGACACTTTGATGCTCAATGACTGTTCATTTTCAGATGAAGAAACAGTTTTTTGCCGTTTTGAGCAGGGCTCTTCATTCTCAATATTAAAGTCAAGATAACTGTTTTCGTTGTTATTTCCGCGTTTTTTCTTTAAGTTCGTTGGTGATAATTGAATATGGAAGTCAGAAGGAGTTATATTCTTCACCGATGTACTTGCCATTTCTGGTTGGTCTTTCTTACTTTCTAAAAATAGTTCAAAATAGGTGCACATCAAAAAATAGTTCAAAAAGTTTTAAAGAAAGAGATAATTAAAAATATTTAAGTTATTTATTCTATGGGAATATATCTGATGTTTGTTTTTTCTGCTAAAGGCAAGCTTTTACAAAACTGAAGACCAGAAAGTGAAATCTAAAGATCAAAGTGAAATCTAAAATCAAAATCTATGTGGTTGGATTACCAAACCCGTTTTAGTCAGTGCAAATAATATGGGCGAAGATGAGGAATATTTATTTGAAAACAATTTTTTACCTCTCATGATGCTAGAAAAGGCACAAAAATGATGGGTAAAAGATTTATACTTAAAACAGAGAAGAAAATGACGAGTTTCACTTATTAATTGACGAGTTGTTACCCCAACCACAGAAATTTTTTTTAATACAATTGGTACACTGTTTCTTCAGGTTACATGATGAATTTTACAGTTGTCAAAAGACTATAAAAATAACATAAAACATCTTTGAAAGTAACAATAACTGTGTTAAAATGAGAGGTTATTGATAGTATATTTGTTTACACAGCAACACACAGTGGCAAATAATTTCGAGTTTAGTAGTAAATGGTTATGTTCACTCAATGCCACCAGCTGTTGCTGTCGGGTGAATGCTAGGAACAAAACATTTGAGCATTGGTTGTGTTCAGCTGACATGCTTATGCTGACATTTGCTGCTTTCATTGAAATTAATGTATAATCCTAGAACTGTAACTTGCAGTTGATGCATTTAAGTAAAAATTAAAGAAAATATCAAAAATAGACTAAGGAAACACAGACTAACATATTTTAAGTCAATTAAATACTTAAGCCTATTTGAGTTTTAAACTTTCAAGATCATTTCAACCCTTTTAGTTAGATAATACCAGAAAAAATGGGAAAGGCTTGGGTCTTTTTACACTCCTTATTGTTGACCTTATATATATATTGAACTTCGTTATTTACCAGATATATTCACTAAGGATCATGTTCTTTAAAATGAAGGCTACTTGTTTAGTACGAGGAGCCCAACAAGTCACTTAGGCTCTTTTTCGAACAACCCACAGAAGTCCTTAACTGCTTATTCTCTCAAAAACCGTCAACTTAATTGGTGGATTAAAACCTAATGTTCTTTAAAGCATGGCAGTAACCGGTAGAGTTTATGTCTTTTAAACATTGAAATTTTTTGCTCTTGATAAGCAAAAAATTGATGTTTGCAGTGATCTGGCATCCCAAATAAAGAGATGTGTTAAACACAAACCACTTCAGGGTTTAAAAATTCATAGTAAGAGGAATGGAAAAACCTTACCTAAAGAGTACAGCTGCTAGTAAGTTTTAGCAGATGACTGAGAATATTGTTTTCCCTCCTAGTAGATAATCAACAAAACTGATAAAACTTAACGATAACCAATAATAGTGTAAGCAAAAAGAAAACATACAACCTGAACTAAATTAATAGATTAATTTTTCAAAAACCAATAATGCAAAATTCTATTAAAAAACATATCATTAAAAAACAATAATCAACAATCACAAGTCCCCTAAGTGGAATTGGCGGGAAAACGAAAAAGTGACAACCGACAACGACAGCAAAAGAAAGAGTGACAGGAACGGAATTTATTGACCCACTGACCTAGAAAATATGGACAGAGCTAACAAAGGCCGATAATTTCCCAAACATGGTCCCGTTTTTTGTTTCCGGCATTCTTAGGGTTGCCATGACGCAAGGTTGTCGTCAACGCATGTTCTATAAGCGTCAGAGCAACTTAAAGCCGGATCGGATATTGATTATGTCGATTGATTCTGGTTTTTGTTAGGTTGTTTAGGTAGAGCTAGGTCAGCTAAAGGTTACGAGCTTTAACGCTCTATAAAGCGTTCCATAAAGTTTTTCCAAAGGCTATTATTAGAATGACCCCTATATAATTTTTGAACTATGTCCATGTTAATGGTTATGTTATAAAAACCGTAAAAGAAAGAATTCGCCAAAACGCGATATACTAGTTATCCATAAACTGATTTGCCAAAAATGTCATTGACAAGATTTTAATCAATAAATTAAAAGCACGTGAAAGTAAATGCCAATAACAACTTCCCTACAATTTGTTATGATGGTTTAATGTAGTTGTACTTTAATATCTGCCATCAGTTTAACTTTGAGTAAATCAAATTAATTTCCTCGAAGTTGCTCGCATTATATTAAAATAAGTTTTTATCAGTTTATAAATGTTCTCAAAATCACTCAGTAGCTAGCACATTCAAGAAGAAGGGTTTTAATTTCTCTGCCGAACTACCCCTTGGAAAGAAGCCTAGTATTCTGAGAAAGAGCATTGTACTTACCATATCTGAAGTGCAGATAAACACTGTTCCTGGTCAAATTTTGGATGCAAATATGGCGGTATGAATGCATTTTATGTGCACCTTGTTCCATAGCATGAGTATGTCCCTCCCTTTTTGTAGATTTCTACAGTGAAGCAATGTTAACGTTTTATAAAAGAGCTCATATACAGTGAGTAGATAACTGTAAAGATAATTTTAATAGAAAGATTTTATAGTTCCAGGAATATGTTGCACAGGGTGAGCAAAACTGAATGTCCCAGCTAAGAAAATTTGTTGCCCTAAGAATTACTTCTGCCAAGTATTTGACCTGAAAAACGTATTATCAGCTCTAGTACATGGATTTATTTTTTTCGCTTACAACTATTACTTTTGGTAAGTTCTGGCAACAACATTTTTTGTAATGGCAGCATTTTATAACCTAAATTATGTCAATATAACCACTAAAACTGACAAAGTTCAAATATTATACGGGAGGCAATCTGTTAAATTTCCATTGCCTACTTTTCCGAAAAATATAATGAAAAGCTTTATAGATAGGATATGGATATAAGTTTGATATTCGATTGGATTGAAAATAAGATATAATAAAAATATTAACAGTGACAATAGTTTGACGTAAGACGTCATGTCGTCACCTCCGGCGGATATCGTCACAGGTTAAACTGCTATGACGTTTGAATGACGTGTGTTGACAACAAAATTATGTACAATGACCTAGCGGATATGGCCAGAGTGAATGGTCAATTTCTTTTGGATATGGCGTTTTTGGAAATTGAGCATTCCATAACAGCGGATTTTGACAAACTTTTTTGAAGAGCATGCAAACTCTGTAGTGAAACATACCGAATTTTATTTTCTGTGATTATACGGAAATGATAAATAAGAATCGACAATTATGTGTCTTTTCTTGTTATTATTCGCATTTTATTAACTTTATCTTTACTCTTATATAACTTATAATAAACACATAAATAAATTTAAAAAAAAAATAGTAAGAACGGCAACACCTCAGCTAGTTTATTAATTATGAAGAACATATTTGTTTTGATATTTTAGGATTATCTTCAGTACTTCAGTTACAAAACTATACCTCCTGCCTTGGAGATTCACCTTTAAAGAGAATTTAGGAATTGTCACGCCGTGTCCCCCCGCTAATCGGTCGTTGCGTGGAGGCAGCTGAGTTTGAGGCTAGTGTGTTGCCGTCGCCGCCGTGTCTGCTGAGATTCGACTACGTGGATGCTCTAAGTGCAACGTATAAGCCGACTCTCTTTTACCACGCTGCAAGGGGGCTCAACTCTCGTAAAGGATCTATCTATTTCGTTGTCTCTTAGATCACTAAAAAGTGGCGTTTCGTCTTTGTAGCGAAAAAACACTTCCATGGTATTGCCAAACAAATATAATTAATAAAGTTAAAATTTAATATTTTGGGGATGCCAGCAAGGTTTTATTGTTTAAGACAAAACCTGTAAAACGCCTAAAAAAACTTATTGAATAGTAATGAATTACGATAAAAAAAAGTTCAGTCTTCTCAGGATTCTGAAATAAAATAGCGGTGGACGTGAACTTTTCGCGATAAGCTCAGTTGTCCCCAGAAACGTGTTTGACGGGTATACTATTTCTTACTAAAATTGAAAAAACAACAACAAAAAAAATTAAACTATCGACGCAGTGTAGAAGACAAAAGAATTCTGCCAGGTCGCTGGGATTCTCGATATTATGGTGAGTTAAACATCACTAAAATATACTAAATGTTTCAACTTTTAACTTAACTTTTAACAACTACTGTATAAATACTTAATTGCCGGTAGTCTCCTGCGTCTGCAAAGTATCCGCTATCTGCAAGAAAATGGCCTATTCAGGAAAAGGGCAGAGGTGGGTTGACACTATATGGCACAACCGAAAGAACTCGCCACGAAACTTTTCGTAGGCGGGCAATAAGCGGTTTAATTGTTTTGGCACTAATTAAAAATATAAATAATTAGCGCGGCGGACTTAAAACGGGATTCAAAAAGGGGCAAAAAATTGCGAATTGGCGATAATCAGAACGGCGGAGCCCAGGACTGACTTTTTTTTCTCGCGGTAAAATTCGAACTTATCCGTATTCCCGGTTAGATCGTCGTTTTTAGATCGTAACTCTACCGAGTTAAAAACCGTCTCCCTAGGTCATAACTCTCGCGAGTTCAAAACGCTTCTCTCCCCACGAGGATCCTTGGGACCACCCCCTCGGTACTTCTTATCCTCGAAAGGGTACTACATAAAAATCGATACTACCTTGGCCAGGGGCCACTGTATGGCGCTTCGGACGGCGCGGGCATAAATTTAGAAAATGAGCTTTTCTGAAAAATCTGTTGGAAAAAGGGGTTTGAAAATGCAAACACTGGATAGAATAAATGACGCTCTTTAAAACGACGCCTCACATGAGATAGTTTAATTGACAATTAAAGTTTAATTGACTTTTATTTAAATTGACCGTTAATTTCCTGGCCCAGTGAATTAAGACATAAATTGCTCGAATTTACATTCAAAGGATGAGAAATTAAAAGCTCTATCTGATGAGAGAATACGATTTTAATTTCAATTTTTAATTTGACTAAACGATTGTTCGGGGACGCACAGGTCTAAAAAATATTTCAAGAAGATGGGCAATTGTAGGTTTCATGTTTTATGGCGGAATTCCCAAGAAATTGTGACAGTGCTTGTCGAAAAACTAACAAAAGAAATGCTCTTCGACGAAAATTAAAACTATTCAGAAAACCGACAAACAGAAAAGTTCAATAAGTTCAAGCTAAAAGAGTTGCCATGCTGCCACATATGAACTCATATGTAAATAAAGAGTTCAGTTTGCACAACAGAATATATCGGACCCCCGCTAAAAAAGAGTCACAACTCAAAAAAAGATTTTATGTTGCAATAAGATATATATAATATCTAATGGCGATTTTTGAGTTGTGACTCTTTTTTAGCGGGGGTGCGATATCACAAATATATCTCAAATCAATCATGAAACATGATAATCAAGATGAAGTTTTAAGTTCAGACTAACATTTAAATAGGTTGGTTCGCCATATTGTATTGGAGGGCATACACGTCAAACGATGTAATTGTGGAATGATCAATTGACACATATGTCAGTTGTCGGCTGTTGTCCTTATCCAATGGCGTTTGACATTTGACTTCATCCCTTGCCTTGCCTGTTGGAACAGGTAGAATTCTGGGAATCCCTCAAAATCTGCAAAAATTTTGATTTCTTGTCCTGAAAATTTGTCTTTGAAGAATCTGGCTTCGTTATAGTGTTAGTGTTTATAGGTGTATAGTCTTTCTGGGATTTTCTTTTGACATTGTACATCAAGGTAAGAAAACCCCTCAACCATTCTACAGTACTGAAATTAATTGAATTTGATGCAAATCTATTTATTTTTAGTTAAGAAAATTAAATTGTTTAATTTTGCTGATAAGAAATAATGGTAAATAATTAGTAAGCATATCAATTATTATATTTCAGATTTACTTATATACCTACCCAAATAGTCCAGTGACTACAAATGAATGAAAGAGAAGGCCCAAGGATGGATGATGTTGATGGTGGATGTCTTGGAAAAATGAATGAAACCGTACATAACAATATTCATCCTGAAAAAAAATCGCTGGTTGGGTGAGTATTAAATAATTAAAGTAATTTATAAATCCTTTTTTGTTTGGGTGACCAGAGTGTGACCTTCCCAATCTTATGCTGGTAAGGTCAGTGATCTCTTGTTTTGCAAGCTAGTTCAGAATATGAGTCACTTACCAGGATTAGTACTCGCTATTTTATGTAATCTGCCTTAATTAGCAACCTAAATCTAATATTTTTCATTTACTCACATAGTTATCACAAATTATTAAAGTCAACTCTAGTATGTGCCATTTGTTGGATGTTAGAAATGTTGTATTAAGCAAATACTACTTTTGTTACATACATAAGATAGATTTGAAAATATCAACCACTACGCTCGAGACTATATCTATAAGATAAACTTAAAATGCATTTTACACAAGAAGCAGAAAGCAAAAAAAATATACCACCTGAGTCACATGAAGGCTTCGAAAAAGGCCTTATTGTACATAACATTCTTGTTTAATTTTTTTCACTTGACTTAGCTTGAGTAATGCTTGAAGTTAGGAGTCAAAGTGAGGTTTATGCTTGCATTCATATACTTAACAATTGAATATAATATGAATTTAACATTAGAAAGTGCAGCTTGAGAAACCAGGTTGAAAACATTGTCATTAAGTGAGTTCTTCATTAAAGCTTACTAGTAAAGGGCAAACTATGTAATTTTGTAATTATGCAAAGATAAACAAATTATAATTTGATTTTTCTCACATAGAGTACTTTTAAGCAACTTGAGACAGAGGCATCTTTTTAACCAAAAATACTCTTGAAGTTTACGATTTTGATATTGTTAAGAATTCGCCAGGCAGCTTTGAGATGGTTTCATGACTTGCAGAGGAGGGTGATTTATTGCTTTGTTACTTGTATTTAAAGGGCTCGTTAAAGGGTTTAGAGGTATTTCTTTAACACTTACCTGTATATCAAAAAAAGGTGCGTTTGTAGATAGCTATTTATAAGCAAAAGCTGGATGATATATATTATCTACAATCCCTTAAAGTAATAATAATAATAATAATAATAATAATAAATTCTTTATTGCCAACAAGATCACAAAATATGACACAGCAAGGTCAAACAAGAGTAGCATTATAGCTTACTAAAATTAATTACTCAAAATAAATATTAAATTGAAATGAATAAACAGTTTTCTCAAGCAAAAGAGCCTTGACACGTTGTTTGAAAACCGTATCATTTTGAAGACGCTGCAAATCAGCGGGTAACAAATTGTATGCTTTAATGGCTCTATATGAGGGCCCTCTCTCGAAAAAAGTAGTTTGGTGACGAGGAATGTTTAACATTTCCCTATTTCTTGTTAGAATTGACATACTTTGAGAGTACCCGTCAGCGTTCCTTCTGAATAATGCACTGTTTTATCTGACAAACATTACCAATGACATAAAGAATATTGAAGGGATGGTAAGTATTCCCAATTTAGAAAAATAAGGGCGACATGAATCCGTCGGTCTCAGACCAAAAATACACCGAACAATTCTTTTTTGAGCTCTAAAGATATTCATTGGGGTGCGTCCCGATCCCCAAAATAGTATACCGTAACTTATGATTGCCTGAATGTTGGAGAAATAGAATAACCTAATAGTGTCCACAGTGAACTGATCTTTAAGCCGTCTGATCAACCCACAATAGCTATTCAACCTAGACTCCAACATGCGGATGTGAGTTACCCAGCTCAGACAAGAGTCCACATAGACCCCTAGAAACTTTACATTGCTCTGCACAGGCAGAGATCTACCACTCAAAGCAACATAAAGAGACTCATCAGTACAAGGCTGTTTGCTGAAACATAACAATCCCGTTTTTTCAGCATTTAATTTTAAATGATTGTTGATGCTCCAATCACACATTTCTTGAGTTGAAGTTCTGCATCGAGCAGATAAGTCAGCCTTTGATTGAGAGGCAATTAGAATGGAGGTGTCATCAGCATACTGACAAAGGATATCTGAAGAAACTTCGTTCGTCATTCCATTAACATATACTAAGAACAGTGTGGGCCCCAAGATAGAGCCTTGGGGCACACCTCGACCAAGGCCAGTAGAGGTGGAATAATGAGGTCGACCATTGCTCATGATGCAGACGGACTGCTCACGACCAGAAAGGTAGGACCGCAGTAAGTCAGCACACAACCCGCGTAAGCCACAACCATGTAAGCGTGCCATCAAAATATCGTGATTTATGGTGTCGAAGGCTTTGGACAAATCAAAAAACAGTCCAGCAACACGCCCACCCTGGTCCAGATTCGTAATAATAAATTCAATAGCTTTATATACAGCCTGTTCGGTAGATCTGCCCGATCTGAACCCAAACTGACAATTACTAAGCAACAGCCTACCCTCCAAAAATTTGACAATTCGAAGATTTAAAACCCTTTCAAACACCTTCGACATAGAGGGCAGGATGGAGACCGGTCTGTAGTTGCCAACCTTCCGACGATCACCCCTCTTGAAGACCGGCACCACTTTGGCTCTCTTAAGGTCTCTAGGAAAGATTCCTGTTTGAAAGCAACAATTTATGATGTGACTAAGTGGCTTGCTTATGTGCAGCGCGACATGCCTCAAGACAAAGGAGGGGACTTCATCCAAGCCTGACGAAAATTTATGCGGAAGATTCCTGATAATTTCGAAAATCTCTTGTTCATCGGTAGGAAACAGAAAAATACTATCAATACAATTTCCGTTGCAAGGTGGGATATGGTCAGGCTGTATACTTGTGTCGTTACGGAATTGTTCACAGAAGCTATACGCAATCAGCTTAGGGTCGCTAATGATATCACCTGAATCAGAACTCAAAAAAATCTGCCGACATGTGTTTCTATTTCCTGACTGCGTGTTAAGTAGCGCCCAAGCCGTTTTGGCTCTATTTTTTGAATTCAATATTTTATTATCGTTAATTGATTTTTTGTAGTTGGAGAGATATTGTCTGTAGATTTTTCTTTCATCCTTGTATCGTTCATGAACAATGGGAGAGTTTGTCTGCTTGTACCAAACGTACCAGTCCTTAATGTAACTAGAATATAGTTTTATTTCAGTTGTCACCCAGGTGTCGGTTCTGGACTTCACCCTAGACCATTCTAAGGGAAAAGCGATATCGAAATAATAGTGAAAAATATTTGAAAATGTCGTGTATTTCTGATCGGCACCGACGGACTCAGCTACGTCAGTCCAAGATTCAGTCGCTAAGCAGCCAACGAACCTCGTAATATTATCAGTGGTGAAAAAACGTCGCTTGAAACAAACCGCGGCCTCTTCCAAAAACGGAGTCCTGAGAGACAAATGCTGACCATAATGATCAGAGATATCAGAAATAATAATTTCACATTCTAGGTCCTCGTCTTTGAAGTTGGAGAAAATATTATCAATTTGCGTTGCAGAATTTCTACCTAGTCTTGTAACACCATTTACGTGTGGTTTCAGGCCATAAGCAAGAAACAACTGAATTACTGAATTTGCAGCGTCATCAAGATTTAAAAAATTAACATTAAAATCACCACAAACAATGATGAATTTGTTGGTGTTATATGTCTTATCTAGTAACTCACACAACTTACTTAAGAATACATCGAAATTACCCGAAGGGGATCTATAAGTACAAGCTATTATGATTTTCTTATTACTATTTTTGTTAGTGTACTCCGATATGCAATATTCGAAGTCTTTTTCAATAGATAATAAGTCTATATCAAATTCTCGAATTTTGGAATCAAGAGTTGCAAAAATTGCTGTTCCACCGCCTCTGGTCGCCACTCGGGAACTAGAGCAGGCAAGAGCATAATTCTGTAAGTGTATCCTATTCAAATCAGATTCCTGAAGCCAATGCTCGGTTACGCAAAATACTTCGGGAAACCGGGTTCCCAACAGCAGTTCAACTTCAAGTATTTTATTATTGAGACTCTGAATGTTAATATGGAACAAGTTGCATTCACTAATACGTCGTGACTGGTTATCAGGAGTATTTTTTCCTAATTTTAGCGGAGTACTTGGGCACTCTGTCGAGATTTGTCTAAAAAATTCCGGCCAAGAGAGAAATTAAATCGCTCAAAAGAAACACTCGCCGGCCAGAAATCACTATTATAAATTGTATCTTTAAGTTCCGGTTTAACTCCGATCATAAATCTAAGCTTTGTACCACGGTAGGATTTTGGGACGCACTGTTTAACAGAAACATCTTCTGCACTAGTTCCTGCATATTTGACGATATAGTCCGTTATGATACTTTCAGTAGCAGTCGCTCCGACTCTGGAAATAAACACCCAGATCTTCTTATCTAGGTTTGACGCGCCAAGTTCGAAATCGTTCGCCGTCCTAGTTCCACGTTGTGGATTTCCCTTGCGAATTTTCCGGACAAGTTTGCCCTCTTCCAGCGGGGGTGGAGGAATTGTGCGAGGACGTCGCGGTCCGCGATTTTTCGGATTCTGAAAGCCCTGTTGGTCTGTATTACTCCCATTCTCATTGTTAGTAATATCAGCAGGTGTTGATAAACCATTTTTTGTCTGATCATTAGTACACCCAAGTGAGTTATCTGTTTGTAAATATTGGGTAGTTTGTATGAAATGCCCTGCATTGTTGTTTGTTTTCAACTGGGTGTCAGGTGTTGTTTTTTGTGAAGTATCGTTATCTGATGTGGCGTTCGATCGAGCCTTTGGCTGGCCTTTTGTGAACAGCCCAAGGCTATCACTTTGAACTACCTCGGCCCAAGTCTGCGCAGGTGAATCCGATCGGACAGGTGCTGTTTTACCCGCCAAAATATTGGAGGTTAGAATATCTAATTTGTTCTAGTAGAATATCTAAAGTTTGTCAGCACTTGGTGGAAACACAATCTGTATAAATATACATAAAAAAACATGACATGAAAGTGGCAACTTCCAGTATATCTGGTAATTTGTCAATATCAAACTTGTCAATATTTTATATCCATCATTGATCGCCTGGTTTCCAGTGAGTCACCTTGTATAGTTGTTGATGAGACAGGAACTAATACTGATACAGACTATTTCTGAATATGTAGAGAGTAAAAAATGAAATGGTTGAATACCGAGGCAAATATAAGGCAAAAAGTTTACATAAACATAGGCCCTCAAATGCTTCTTCTCCGAATGTTCACTCTCAATTCTCAGTTTCACTTGAAAACGAGCAGATTCCATTGCTCGAAACGTCGTGTAAAAAACTCTATAAAGACAATGGAAGTCCAAAATGTTTTGCTTAATAGTACATCATTGTCAAGCACCTTAAACAAACGCTTCTTCTCCAAAACACAGTTTTATTTTTTTTTAAATTTATCTGTTTAAACAAAAAAGAACTAAAACTAAAAAAAGAGTTTTTGAGGATATTTAAATTGTATTTGGAACATAACTAACTGATTATGAACTACATCATTGGATATACCAACAGATAGCAACATCCTACTAGGCCTTATTGTTTTTAAGAATGGGCCTCCTTTTACCAACCAAAACTTTTTTTTGTAACGCGCCATTGATTGTTTTATTCCTAAAAATCTAAATTCTCTATTTAATTTAGAACCTTCTGTCTCTTGCAATTTTTCAAATTTCTCATTGTTTTTTGGAACATTTGGAAAAACTATCTGTATTTGAAATTTGAGTTACATATCTTCAAAAACTGTAAGAGTTATAAATAATACATTGAAAAAATACTTCACTTATATCATTGGTTTTTAATTTCCTGTGACCTGAAGATTAACGTGAGGAATATGTATGTAGTTATAAAAGTAAGAGTTACATTGTTAGTTGTGGCAAAGGGCCCATTGCATCTTTAAGCCATAACACAAGTTGATTGATTCATTAAAGAACCAAATTTTTTATTTTTAGGTGTGATGCTGGCGCAATCCAATCATGTATAGAAAATGTGTCCAATAATAACGATGAAGAAAGGATTATCGAAACACAAGAATCTACTGTTGCACCAATCATTTCATCCAAACTAAGTTATTATAAAATGGGCCATGACTCCCGGGGCCTCTTAATTATTTTCAACCACGAAACCTTTCAAGCACAAATTGAATTACCTCCTAGACCTGGAACTGATAAAGATGTTGAAAAAATTACAAAAGCTTTTAAAACCATAGGTTTTGAGGTGCACCCATATAAAGATCTCACACTTTCAGAGATTCAGAAAAAAATTAAATCATGTAAGTACCTACTTCAAAATAACATTGTATGACATTTTTTTCTAACATTATTTTTGTGCAGATGTAGAAACCGACTACTATCATTACCGAAGAGACTGTTTAGCGATATTTATACTTACACATGGAAATGAAAAATTCATGTGGGCTAAGGATGCTGAGTATGATCCTGCCCGAGAGATTTGGGGCAAATTCACAGGCGATAAATGTCCCGCGTTTGCTGGTAGATTGAAAAAAAGATTACAGTTGACGGGTATTCATGCTTACTAACATTGAAGCTTAAGGGTTTAAGGTGATGCCCTCATTATAACAACATTGCTTGCACGAACGATGGTATAATTAAAAGGCGGATTTTTTGCGGGTCGGTGTATCAGCATATTATTATGATACATGCTACTTACTTTTGTATGGATCAAGGCACCTTCGCAAACCAAAGTGTGACACATGGTCCAAAAGCGGATTGAAATGCGCATTTAATATTAGGAGCCTATAAAAAAAATCGCGTAACAAGCATTTGAAAAACCAAATTGATGATAGTTTGATGACGAAAAACGAAACGTCAGATTTCAATTAGTTGCGTGCTTTGTGAAACTAACTCTCTGCCCAGATAACACTGAATATTCTAGAAATATTCCTATAATCTTCCATAGGGAATATTCTTTTAGAAATATTCCAGGAATATTTCAGAAATATTTGGAATATTCTTTAAGAAAAACCAATATTGCAGAAATATTTACTTGGAATATTCTTAGAATAATCCAATTAAAATATTTCAGGAATATTCCAGTTGTGAATGTTTCAGTGGAATATTCCTGGAATAATATAGGAATAAACAGTAATTGCAAATAGAAACCCATTATTATTTGTATTCGTTATTTCATCCATGCTTATTTATACCTTTTTCGAGTGGCAACACTAGTGCAGACTTAAAATGTATTTCTGTACCTACCATAGCTACTTCAATGATATGACATTGATAAAATAAATAAATAAAATTGAAAAAATTATATTATATATTTTTTCACTCAATTTCAATGGCTTTTTGCTCAATTGCCCTGAAATTAAATGGATCGTATTATATTTAAACTTATTTACCAAAAGGTCTCTTTTATTAAAACGTATTAAAACAATTTAAGAATCAGATCTCGAGTAATTTCGACGTTACCGGTACCGATAATAATAAAACCCGCGAAAAAATTGAACTGATGACGGTGACGGGTGAGACGGCAACCAATTATTGAAATAAAAGAAGGAGAAGCCATGTTTTAGCGGCACCGCAATGCCCCACGCTGCCAAGTCTTTTGGTTGGGCGAATTTACTGGATGAATATCAAAAACAATATTCTCTAATAAGATAGGTAAATAAAAAGATTTTAAAAATATATGTGAATAAACCAAAATATATACAATATGCAACTTAATTCACAAATAAGTTTAATGGTTTGAAATTATTTCCAAACGATTATTGGCAACACTGCGTCAATTTCTGCGCTCGGCACGGGCACACGACTGGCGCTGCGACGGCATTACGTCATTATGTAGGTACGTGTGTTGTTGATCGTTTTGTCAAGCCGTTTCGTTGTTTAGTTCAGTTTAGCTCAATCGATTCTAAAAATAAAGCTACAAAGTAAATAATTTTAGTTTTAACAGTCTCAATATTGTTTATTAATATGCATCTGGTGAAATCTGAAGCCTGAAAAGCTGATCTGTGGTTGGTTTTAATACGAGGAGATCAAGACTATTCAAGACTGCTGTTCAACAAAGTGTTTCTGAAAATAGTACCATAAATATAACCATTTATTATTATATGTATATAGCGTTTTCGATTAGCGACTCTGATGAAAGAATTTACTTTCTTACTCTTGATAAGAAAACAGAGGATGGGAATATTTCAGAGTAACTAATCGAAATCAACGCTATACCTACAGTGTTTGATTTCAGATGGAATAATGAATCATCCAAATTGATTATTCCTAGAATATGAAAGGATTATTCCTAGAATATAAAAAGATTATTCCTAGAATGTGACCAAAATATCTATGTTTATTCCAGGAATATTCCTGGAATATATATATATCAGATTGTAAAATTTCAAAATAAATATTCCTGGAATATTCAATTGGAATATTTCTGGATTATACAATCTTCCCAATTGAATATTTCTATAATATTCCAGGAATATATCGTGCTATCTGGGTGACTACTTAGTGTTTTGCGGTCTAGCAAATTAGCGACATCCAGCCAACTGTTCAAGTTTAAAGTTGAGAAAACCCAACATAAGTAAATTATAACCGTATTTTAAACGCTGTCCAAATAGTAACTATCCAAAATAAATCTTCTGTTTCCATGCGGACCTAATAGGTAATAAATTATGCTAAACATCTCCACATCAAAAAAGCCGTCCAGATAAAATTGAAAAATAGCATTGACCACACTTTACTATGCATGGTAACGAGTTCCAGAATGCGACCCCAAGCACTTGCCTGATTGGATCTTATACGTATTGATACGGGATACGCGACTCCTTTCCAGTCCCGGAAGACTCCTTTCCAGTCGAACGCGACAGTCCCTTTTAAAATCGCCCATTCTGTCGCAGTTGTAACCTGTCGCTTGTGTAACCAATGTCTTGTGCCCTGCTCCTTGATTGGTCGAAATATGAAGTCATTTGCTTCCTGAATTCACGCTGCTCGTCCAAAAATTGCTTTAAGATTGAGTTTGGCTGCAGCTTTTCATGTACGTCAACTATTCTAACTCTGTGGCCCGTGTTTATTCTCGACGCCGCATACTCCAATTCCCGAATTAAGGTCTCATTTGCACTGAAAGGATGAGTCAACCTCGAATGGCATTTCATTTCACTGTCGCGAACTCCTTCGATAAATTGCTGGACTGATAGCTGGTCAAGGAAATTATAGGGAGCCGCAGGATACGTTAATCTTGTCAAACGCTCAATGTCCGCTCCAAATTCCTGTTGGTTTTCGCCTGACTTCTGCTGCCTCATCCGTAGTTCTGTCTGTTAGATTATTTCGCGATGAGCATTACCAAACCTCCGCTCTAACGCCGCAAAAATTGCGTTGTAATTACACTTTTCAGTGGTCGACAAGGTAGGCATGATGTCTTCAGGCTTTCCTCGCAAAGCTACTAAAAGTTCGAAAGCAATGTCCGAATGTGTCCATCCATTTTTAACTGCTGCCGCCTCAAATTGGTTTTTATAAATGCTCCAAGAACTAGTGCCGTCGAAAACTGGAGGCCTAGTAAGGTTTAGTCGCTCAGCGGTTGCCGTTGGCGCACTGCGACGTGTTTCCCAGATCCGCCACCGTTCTTCTAACTCCGTCATTTTCATCTCTGCTTCATGTTTCACTTGATCCACTAAAGTCGGACTTGATCCACGTCGTGTTTGACTTGATTTACGTCTTGGTTGACTTCAGATATTTTGTTTGAAACAAGTTCTGGCAACTCGCGACGACCATCCGTTAATGCTTGAAACAGAGCAACTTGATTCTTTCTCTGTTTCTTTATCTCAAGTTGCCTTTGTTTTTCTTGTTCTCCCAGAAAATTCCTTTGTTCCTCTTTGTCCTTCTTCAGCATTTACCATGTTTCCATGTCCATCCATGTTTTTTGTCGTAGATCGAGTATATTGCATGTAGAAAACACCAAAGTTCTTGCACTGTCCTTAGCACGCAAAATTCCACGCGCGCGACGACTCCTTTGTCCGTACAGTCACAAATTTGACGAAAATTATCCCACTTCTGGCACCAGTTGTTACTACATAGTTTAAGGAATATAATATCAGTTGCCTCACTTGCGGAAAGATGTAAGAAAACTCAAATTCGATAGAGAGCCGCCACCACGTGCACTTTAGTCTGAAATTGCCCTATTACCAGGGGTGTCTAGGATTTCAAAAAGATGTTTTACGGGAGCACAGTTAAATTCATATACGTGGGATAGTTCGAAAGAATAATTTAAAGGAAACAAAAGAAGTGGTATTAAAAGTTTATTGCTAAGAACATGTGAAAATAAAGTAACTTATTTACATTTACAAAAATAAAGTAGTGTTGTGTGTATCAGCACAGAGCGCAACACTACAGTACTAGTGTAGACAAATTTTTGGACCACTCTGTACATTATGGTTGATGAGCCAGCGTTCCATTCACAACGCTTGTTGAACACACTGTCTGTGTTCGTGCTCGGTGAGAACGGGTATCTTGTCGTAGGAAGGGGCGGCGGTTTGCTAGCGAAATACGGTCACGTGATAGAGTGGGTCTACTGATTTATATTGCTTAAACTGTGGTTACGGGATACGGGTTCCAATGATTTATCGACAATTAACTACACACTTTTATTTACTTTTTAACTATTACAACACGATTAAAACACAATTACTCTACTAACAATTCGTACTGTTCGCTTATTTACTACACTGCACTATCTATTCCACATCATCTCGCGCGGCCCACTGGTTTATAAACCGGGCCTGAACATACTCTCGTACTTTCGAGAACGGAGGCGACTGTTCCCGGTTCTCGTTTAGTCTAGATGGGTTCGCTGTCGGCGCTCGGCGTTGGCGCTTCGGCCCGAATCTCTGTGGATCGACGGTCGGGCGTAACAGTACGTAGCAATTTTTACAAGTGATTTTTTTGTGGCTTTAGTGGACAGAAGAATAATAATTTAAATGAAAGGAAAAGTTGAAATCCGGCTGAAGGCCTACTTTTTCTGCATGCATAACGAAATTTTGTCTTTTGTTTGTGTTGGTCAGGTAGTAATGGCTGATTCCATGTTAGCAAGCAAATCGGTGACAGAGATCACGTTTTGTTTTTTCAATGGTAGGTCAGAGTTAGGACTCAAACTAAGTGTTTGGGCGACGTTGGTTGGTATGTCGGTATTTGATAGATTTTCCTTTCAGTTTGCTGAGAGATCACTGTTCCCGATTTGATCTTTTTTAGAAAGCATGAAGCTTATTTTTGTTGGTGTTTTTTTATGTTATTGAATAAGTTTCGTTGAGTTATGAAGCTGTTAAATATGTTTGTCCGCGACCACTTCATAATATACTGATATTTAGCTTGTTGACAAAAGTTAAATAGGGCTCATATAGCGTCAGAGGGATATATGAGTTGAAACAGCGGGAATAATGATATTATTCCCGCTCGCCATTTAAGTTATATATGTTGCCTTGGCTACCAGTACGAGTAGACAACAATGCAATATCAAATGCCGCAGCGTAAAAAATGCAGTGGTGGCACCGGTTTTGCCGTCAAACGCGAGTGTCACTTTGACATTTCAATAATTTTATTTTTTTTATCAAACGGACTGAAAGTACGTCATTTGTTCTCTCCATACGCACACCTAAAGTGGGCTTTCTAATCCTGAGACCAAAAAAAGTAGCAAAAAAGTCCTAGGCAGTAAAAGTAAAGTCAAATGTCACCGCTACTGTCATGGTGGCGCATATATAAACGATTTTTATTCACCAAAATTATTTAAACACTAGATGACACCAGATAAACCGATCTGAGTGTATTGCCATCTTTACATTCTTATTGAAAATTCAAAGGATAGGAATACTCTCAGAGCATCACCCAAAACCGTTATTAGTCGAAATCGCATAGGTTCCCGAATTTTGAAATTGTCTGTTAAATGTCATGCGCGTCATCATATTTATCTGTCAATGTGACTTATATTAATTTAGCATTGAAAATATTGCTACAAATTCTTAGTTTACCATAACCATTGGTTATGATTTAATATCATTAAAACCATGGACCATCATTAAAACCATTGAACATTGAAAACCACCATTCTAACACATTCTATGTATTTTACAAATAATATACACCACTAATTGGGTAAGTACCTAGACCGCTTAAAGAAGATGAGAGAAAATTGCAAAACTGAATCACTCTGAAATAGATTTATTATATCCTGCATGCTCGAAAAAAAAATAGTATATGTTACTCGGAGTAAAAGGTCTTTTTGTGCTTCGCCCAGTTGTAGGCCTCAGCTTCGCTTCGGCCGTCAATCTCTGGGCTCAGCACGAAAAGACCCACTTTTACTCCTAGTGACATAATCTACTATTTTTTATCAAACGGACTAAAAGTACGTCATTTGTTCTCTCCATACGCACACCTAAAGTGGGCTTTCTAATCCTGAGACCAAAAAAAGTAGCAAAAAAGTCCTAGGCAGTAAAAGTAAAGTCAAATGTCACCGCTATTGTCATGGTGGCGCATATATAAACCATCTTATTGCCATCTTTACATGTTTGTTGAAAAAACAAAGGATAGGAATACTCTCAGAGCGCTCGAGAGCACCACCCGAAACCGTTTTTAGTCGAAATCGCATAGGTTCTCGAATTCTGTTAAATGTCGTTAGTTGTCATCATATTTATCTGTCAATGTCATTTTGATTAATTTAGTATTAATAATAATGCTATAAATATTTAGTTTACCATAATTTACCTCAACCATCTAAACCATTGGTTATGATTTAATACCATTAAAACCATTGAACATTGAACACCACCGTTCTAACACATTCTATTTATATACACCACTAATTGGGTAAGTACCTAGACCCGCTTAAAGAGGATGAAAGAAAATTGCAACACTGAATCACTCTGAAAGAGACTTTCCTGCATGCTTGAAAAAAAAAGTATATGTTACGCGGAGTAAAAGGTCTTTTTGTGCTTCGCCCAGTTGCAGGCCTCAGCTTCGCTTCGGCCGTCAATCTCTGGGCTCAGCACAAAAAAACCCACTTTTACTCCTAGTGACATAATCTACTATTACACTACCTATAGATTTTATAGTTTGTAATTATTATTAGAAAATGGCCGTGGACAAAGTATAGTATTATACTCGCTTTTTATGGCCATTATTCCCACGGGAGACTTGCGCCCCTCGCGGAATAATGGCTATCATAAAAAGCTCGTTTAATAACATACTATTTATTAATGGTCTTTTGATTTTGAAATTGAAGCGTTCTCGATTTTTGATTAAAACTGGATTAAAATCATCCGTGGTCAGTACAGTTAGGACCACCCGTGGCCAAAACCAAACTCTATCTTGGAAAATAAGAAAGATACCCTGTCGATTCGATCGTGTCGTAGAAATCGTATCTCTCGTTTGCCGATTGTTGGACTGACAGAAGAAACTAATTTGCAATGGGACACACTCTGTCAAAATTCCAGGGATTACTGATATAAATTACCCCGATTATTATATTCCGTCTTTTAATTATAACCTACACCACGATATCATTTGCATCATGTTTCTCATTCGAAAAATGTTTATTTCTCTCTAGCAATTGCCCTTTTGTTACAGGAAAACCTAAACTAATGTTTTTCCAAGCATGTCAGGGAAGTAAACTAGATCCTGGAGTTATGATGGCTTTAACAAAGCCTGTTCCGAAGGGCAGAACTGAGTTTGACGGAGAATTTGGTCACGTGATCCCAACATGTGCAGATTTTCTGATTTGTTATCCTACTTTTGCAGGTTGGTGTACTTATAAAATTATTGTCAGTGATATCATTCTTCCTATTGTATTACAATGCGTCGCTGGTGATCATACCCGACTCAGTGAAGCTTGTATATAGAAAACACTCAATATCTGTGATCAAGTAATTCCAGTTTGGTTTTATACACATATTAGAAACACTGACAATAATTTTAAAGTTAAAATATATCTCCAATAAGCAATATTCACTGTTAATTTGTTTTATTGTTGCAGGATATTACGCCTTCAGAAACGAAGAAAGAGGTTCATTCTGGGTTACAGTATTGTGTGAGGAATTTGAAAAACACCATAAAACCATGAATCTATTGGATATACTGACAATAGTGAACAACAGAATGGCCATCGAATTTTCGTCATACAATACCAGAAATCCAGCCAGACACGACAAGCGCCAGGTATCATACTTTAGCTCCTCTCTTACGCGTCGTCTAGTTTTTGGCGACAAAGCGAATAATAATGTGTTCCCAAGTAACGAACTACCTCCTGCAGAATAAAGACACAAGTTTAGAAGTTATGTATCAAAGGCCTAAAAGTTCCTCATAGGCTTTCTCCACCTTGCTATTGACTGATTTTTTTTTATACTAATGACCGTTAGCTTGTAAGTTCTACAATATGAAATTTTAGTCAAGGTCATTTGTTAATAGTTGAGGATAGCAGGTGGTTTAGCTGTTAGTTTATGTTTGATAAATATTTTTACTAAAAGCGTCTTCGTAACTAAATCAGTAAGACGCTTTAGCTCATCGAAGTATCAATTTAATATATAATTTATATCAAATTATTGCCCTATTTTTCATTTTTGTGTTCGCTATATAGGTTGTCAAAGTTGTAACTTCCAAAATGTTTTCTTTCAATAAGTCAAATATTTTTCAAATTTGGTATTATTTACATGTTAAGTCTAAGACCCGCATATTATAAAAAATGGAATTATGAAATTAACTGACAGCTCAGGCAATTAAGAGGTTGTACTTTTTGCCTTCCTCGAACTTTTTTGATTCTACGCCAATGGTTTCCAATCAAGATTTATTAAAAATACCATATATTTAGCTTCATTTATTGTCTCATTCAAATTTTAATTAAATCTTAAGTTGCAACTTTGTCACCCGGCGTAGTGAACACGAAAATGCAAAATGAATAATGGGATAACACAAGTGGCATTATTTTTCCTCAGAGAATCTGTGCCGTACTTTTTTGTAATATTTGTAATTTTCTCGGCTTTACTGGCATTTTATTCAACTTTAGCCTAAAAATTTATCCATGCAAATTACCTGAGGACATTTTATTTCTTGCCTTGTGCGTTCTGTCAGTTGTGCTAATACACTATCTGTTTGCAGTCAGGATAGTCCAAATTCTTCTCCCCATTCTCCATGCTTCTCCCTAACTCCACAAAATGTCAATCTAGGCCTGATTTTTCTACCCGTGTTTACCTCTCAGTTCTTCCTACACCTTAGTCCCGCTTCAATTCTCCAATTGACCTCCCTACTGCTCG
This sequence comes from Taphrorychus bicolor, assembly GCA_951812265.1. Taxonomy (NCBI): domain Eukaryota; kingdom Metazoa; phylum Arthropoda; class Insecta; order Coleoptera; family Curculionidae; genus Taphrorychus; species Taphrorychus bicolor. Next base: position 29,721,646 of record OX638303.1, on the reverse strand, counting down.
CGTCTATAATTACTATTCCTTGTCTGAGCTCTGTTTCCCTTGACTGCTTTAATTCGTAACGTTTTAATTTCGCTCTCTCAACTTTTAATCTTCCCTTTCTCTATTTCCATCATTGTCTTTTAGTTTTATTAGTGACTTTTTTTGTTAATCACTCTAGTCATGAAAAAAAGGTGTATCCAAATCTGACACAGTTGTAGAATTACGAACAGAAACATTCTTTATTAAAAAAAGGTTTCCAAATCTGACATTCAAGACAAACAGCGAATTTAACCTTAAACATTAATTTTTCGTTAAAATAAGTCCATATTTATACAGTGTCCCAAATTGGCTAAATAAGGAAAGCTCTAGATACTTCTGTTATTCACTGCGCACTTTCTCAACGAGACTGCTTAAAACATTCAGGTTTTTTTTAGAAATAGAAACTTTTTTTGAGAAAACCATATCTGTAAAAGTAAAATTTCAATATATTGCCCTGGAATAGCTCTAACTAAACAGAACTATTTCTGTTTAGAGATATATTAGCTATCATAAGTGATATTGGTTAATTCATTCCAAATACTACTGTTGTAATGAAACAATTTATAAATTGTTCCAGTACCTACAACAGTATTTTAGTTTGAAAGAGAAACTATAGTGTATGAAACATCCATAAGTTTAGACTCAATATTCCTTATACTTTAAGATTTTTATTATTTTATTATTATTACTTGCGATACCTTTATAATTTTGTATAATTTATCACATTTTTTAAATAAACAGTTTTATCTCGTATATGTATTCTGTTGGAAAGCGTTACGAGAAGGTACGCAATTTTAACCGATAATTTTCGAGAAAAGCACGTTTTCATATAAGAAACTCACTTATTGAAGAGCATACATTTTTACAACGGTAAGTTATAGAAATTGTTTTTATATCTAGAAATGAACTAAAATATGTTGGCTTTCACTAAATTTAGTTTAAAACCACGTAAATTTATTTATTTTTTTAATAATGCATTGGTAGGTATATCATTATTTTGGGGTAATTTCAGCCACCACGTTGTGGGTAATATCGTCATGGCCGGTATTACCCCCAAATGGTATGTTCGATATTGTTTGTTCGTTTACAGATGCCGCGTACCTATACGCGAAAAATACCCGAGCAGCATTGGTCGTCCGAAACTCTTAAAGCAGCTCTTGCAGTTGTGCGAAATGGGCGCTTCATTAGGGAAGTTTCAAGAACTTATGGGATTCCAAGAGGGACTCTTCAAGATCGACTTAGAAGTGGCAAAGTGCTGAAGGCTCAATTAGGACGACGTCCAGTATTTACTCAAGATCAGGAAAATGAACTAGGGCAGCAAGTCATTCATCTTTCCAAGCTTTTTTTCGGAATAACGCCGACTCAGATTCAACAGAGCGCCTACACTTTTGCCAAATTAAATAATTTGACTGCTAGATTTAACGAGAATAGGAAGTCTGCGGGTCGTGACTGGCTGGAGGGCTTTTTACGACGCAACCCACAAATTAGCTTACGGAAACTGGAATCAACAAGTGTGAATCGTGTGGCAGCTTTCAACAGAGAAGAAATCGATCTCTTCTTTGGGAATTTAAACTCGGAATGAAAAAATACAAATTTGCCCCAAACAGAATATTTAACGCTGACGAGACCGGCATTACAACTGTTCAACGTCCAAACAAAATTTATGCTAAAAAAGGACAAAGAAGAGTAGGGTCTTCTTTTGGGAGAACTAGTTGGGAAAAAGGAAAAACCACTACTGTCATGTGTTCACTTAGCGCAACTGGAATGTATGTTCCTCCAATGTTCATTTATGCCAGGAAGAGAATCGCCGATCACTGAAGATTAACGGACCACCAGGAGCTATCTATCGATGTTCAGATAATGGATGGATAACCGAAATATTGTTTGTTGAATGGTTTGAACTTTGAGCAGTATGTTAAACCTACAAAAGGAGATCCAGTTCTTCTGCTACTCGATAACCACACCAGTCATTGTTCCTTAAATGTCTACAACTTCTCCAAAGAAAGAGGGATTGTTATGCTGACGATTCCTCCGCATACCTCACATCGAGTACAACCTCTTGATGTGACATTTTATGGACCCTTGAAGACGGCGTATAATTCAGAGTGTGATAAATTTATGAGAAATCACCCAGGAGAAAAGATTTCGCCCAACATCGTTGCTGATTTATTTAATAAAGCTTTTGGCCGAGTTGCAACTATCGAAAAATCTACTAAAGGTTTTGAGGTTACGGGAATATTCCCCGTCAACTCTGATGTTTTCAGTAAAGAAGATTTTACCCCCGCTGAAAACTTAAGTGATTTAGTTCCTAGAAATAATGAAATAGAAAACAAAATAAGACAAACAGGGGGAGAAGTTGACGAAAATGAAAGTTTCAAAAGAGACAACAACGAAAATCGACAGACGGTGTCATTTGACGAAATAATCCCAATACCTGGTTGTTCCCGAATAAACAATGAAAAAGAAAAAAAAAGTAGGAAAAAGCAACATTCTGAAATATTTACGTCCACTCCAAATAAAGATATTTTGGAAGAAAAGGAAATGATAAAACAGGAAAAGCTGCAAAAGACGTTGAATAATTCAGATCATTCGAGTGAAAAGAGTAAAAAAGCAGGTTTTCGGTGAATCGGACAATGAACCCAACACTATCATCACTTCAGTGAGCGACAAGAAAGTCTACACCACTGCCAAACATCAGAGAATAGCACTCAGAAAGAAAATTAAAGTATCTTACCATGATTGTGAGGATGAAAACGAAATGTCAGACGTTGAGGTTGACGAGGATATTTGTATTATTTGTGGAGAGTTCGGGAAAAACTGAGAACTCTGGTTAAGATGTGTTATCTGTTCGGGTTGGGCTCATATTAATTGCACGAATGGTGAAAAGAGAAAATCCTATATCTGCGATTTCTGTCAGTGAGGTTTTGGGTAATTGCGGCCCTCGACTGGTATTACCCCCAATATGTGGGGTAATACCGTGCACTCATATATTTTTGAAAAATCCAAATTTTTTTTTAACCTTTGTTATTAGTGCCTGATTAATAAGTATTTTGTACAAAAACGATTTATCTTTCAATTAATCCGTCTAGATCCCTTTTAAGTCATAAAGCCTCAAAATATTTCAAGGTTTTTGTTTAAGGGTCGGTATTCCCCCACTTTCCCCTACACCTACCAGTAGGGTGGTCACTCTCAGAAAACTCAACGAAATTCCGAAGTGCGTTGTGCCGCCTTGTGCGTCCCAGCGTGAACTTTCTTAGGTAGGCAATGTATTCAAGGCCAGTGGAGTAGAGTGAACGAACTTTTGTTTACTTGAGCCTGGGTCTTAGGCGAAGTAAGAGGGGGAAAATTGTTAGCGAGGAGGTGTCACGTGATAGAGTGACCCTACTGTTATATATTCTCTATACTGTGCCTTAACGTCAACCTCTTATGCCCGTTCTCACCAATATTCCCTTAAGCTCCGAATAGGTAAGGGCCGCATAAAAGTTAAGTGACACTTATGTCAATCTGTATTGCATCATTCCTTTTAAATAAAATCTTAAGCAACTGTCGGATAAGTTTGGCAATGTTGTATCTCCCCGACGAATTCTAGGGATTTTTCATTTTCACTAATAATAGAACCTATAATAATCATTTTGGCATTTGTCAACCGGAGCATTAAAATTGATGTTGACAATATGATGCTAGTTACGTCCATGGGCCAAGGTTAAACAGTGCGCCAAGTGTCTGGAATTCTTTTTAAAAGCAAGAGCCAGAAATTCCATATTAAGGCCATTTATAAACAGATTAAGCCATTTATTTGTAACATTTGTGGCCGCAAGAGTTCTGCTAGAGGTGCGTTACTATCCAAGAAGTTTAAAAGTGATTTTTGATTGTGATGGTTTAAAGCCTCACAAGTGCGATCATTGCCAGTTCTGAAAGGGAGACCAAAGCAGTATGATGAGTCTTCACAAGTATGTGATATATGTGAACACAAAATGAAATGATAGCCGAAATGCAAAACTGCAAAACAATAAAAATTCTTTACTTTTTTTAGATTGAGTTGTAATTTTTGTTTGACAGTTTGACTTTCTTTCCAGCTTGCAACTGCGAATGATTCTCACTTAAAGTTAAGGGCGAAATAAGCCGCGAAATTTCTAGGCTTAGTCAAGCCACCCTTAAAATGATGCTTATTATGTGGTGCAATGGTATTGCTTATTTATGTGCCACTTAACCTTAAGTATACTTAAATTTTCCTTGGTGCGAACGGGCATTAGAGTTCTGGACAATCGCAGTCTGCTTAACCAAAGGAGCCAGCGATTGAAAGCAGCCCTGCGCGAACACCGCAGTCGATGCTGGGAGGACAAGCTGAGCGAGCTGGAACCGGGCTCGTCTGGCCTCTGGCGGCTGCAGAAAAGCCTCAGGCGTAAGAAAAACGCTGCACAGCGTAAACGGTATGATGCACAGCGATGAGGACAAGGCGGAAGCTTTTGGCCAAACCCTCCAAAGAGAGTGCAGGCTAAATGATCATCCTGACGATGATGAACGATGAACGTCACATCTTGGCGGTTGAGAGGACCGTCCGGCACCTGAGGGGCGAGGACCCCAGGGGTCAGCAGAGCCCGATTAACCCGGTCACCCCCGGGGAAGTCAGAGACATACTGAGGACCCTTGTGGAACATAAGGCTCTGGGACGGGACGGCATCTCCAACAAGGTGCCGAAAAACCTGACCAGGAAGGGTGCAGCCTGTCTCTACGCTGTGGCGAATGCAACGCTGACGCTACGGCACTTTCCATTAAGGTAGAAACAGGGAGTGGTGACAATGCTGAACAAGCGAGGAAATGATAGGAAATTTCCACAGAACTACCGGCTCATCACATTAGTGTGCGGGGCCGGTCAAACAATACGGTTTTCGGGGGCTGCATTCGGCAGAATTGCAGGTCATGAGGACCGTTGAGAACCTTGCACAAGGCAGGAACTCCAGACTGACCTCTGGATTAGTCCTGCTGGATGTAGAACGTGCGTTCGATAGGACCTGTCACGCAGGCCTGATCTACAAGCTGAGCGACTTAAAGCTTAGACTCGTCGGCAAACATTTGCCGACTTATCGACAGGTAAAAAAAAATAACAGCAGAGCAAAAATAACTATAGCAATGCATTATGAGGCTACAAACGTATTGCTTTCAGTGTTTTAACATCAAGTTAAACAAAGCGAATTAGAAGAATAGTAGTAATGGCAGTAGGTTTATAAGAAAAATTAATTATATTTCTAAAAAACACTGAACCTATTATTTTATCACAAGTCAGGAACTATCAGACATTGCATACGGATGATTCAATTCGAAAATATAACTTGTCTACGACACTAATACAAATTAACAATTTGCTTACAATTAAAGTGTATGGAATATTAAATACCATAGCCAAACTTAAATACTACGCTGTACCTAAAACACTTTTATTAATGAGTATTTTTAAAAGAAAGCAAATATTATTTGTCTCCTTAAATTAATTAATTAGAAATTATGTTATTAAAAATAAACAACTACCTGAACAACTTAGTTACATATTAAACATAAATTAAAGAATATTATTGACTTAAGAAACATAAAAGAACTATAAACTTGATTAAACAGAAACTTACACTTTTCTTTTAAACAAATGATAGGTACCTACACTAAAGTTTGCGGCGAGCCTTTGGTTTCTCCTCTGCCCGTTTCGGGGTTGAAACAGATTTAGAATTCCCAGACCTAGGCGTAGTCTTCGGTTTTTGAGCACTTTTAGATTTAGGAGTAGTTCCTAGGCCTAAATAAAGTAGTATAATTTTTAAATCTACAGGATGGCCAACTTTAATTCAAGGCCCATTCGATAGAATTTAATCTAATGTAGCTATTCATTTGAGAAAAAGCCTAGAGGGGTTAGAGCTACATTTAAAAAAAAGAAACAATTATACACGATGTTCCAATCAGGCACCCAAATTGTTTCGCAAGTGCCGGATTACTGGAACTGGATCGGAAAAACCAGCAAAACATATAACCCAGTAAATAACCTTTTAAAGCAGGGTACACAAAGACCTTTCCAAAATGGTATCATTAAGGAAAAACTTTTTTTTCTGTCCGGGTGGGCGAGTCCACAATAAAAACCTCTGTAATCCAAGGTAATGGGAGTGGTATATGCATGGCTGAGAGATGGCTCTATTCCAAGCGACAAACCTGGGGCCATAAGAGAAATAAAGGATCTATTAAAGAAATAACACGACTTTTACCTACTAGCGACCCACTTTTAAATCTGGGAAGGGAGCAACTGAGGCTGTGGATCTAATCATAGAACACGATCAACTGAAGAAACGCCTACACCAAATTAGGAAATAACAATGTATCCCGAATGCAAGATGTGTGGTGAAGAGGAAGAAACGCCGCTCAACCAGATACGCCAATGCGAGGCTCTGCAAGGAGTCAGAATTTTGGTCTGGGCGGCCTTGGATCACATGTAATGGAACAAGGAGATACAGCATAGATGCCTATCAGAACTGTTCTTTGAAAAGTGAGAACTGATGAGATAAAACGAGCGAGACTGTAAAATAAAGGACAGCTGTAGTGCTACCAGCAAATAGCGGACCATAAGAGCAAATAAAAAAACTGTTCTTATTATATTGCACCCTGTATTATTGCATTATGTTGCTCATTATATTAACACCCCTACGTGCACAAGCATTTTTTTATTCTATTTTTACTTACCTTTTTTAGCTGGGATCGACTTTTCCACCGGTGCTTTTCCCGCCTCTCGTAACTGCTTAACAAAACAGCAGACGGTATAATTCTTTTTCTCCTCGTCACTAAGCCGTTGCGTTAAAGAAGCTAAGCTGTAATCATAGAGGTTGTTAACTACATTTGTAACAATTTTTTGTGTCCAAACTCACATCTCTTCGATGGCCTTTGGGTGATTGACCAAGTGATCGATGAAGATTTGAACAAATACGAAGAAATCGTAAGCCTTTTTTGCTATTACGAAATTTACGGCAAGAGTGAGTATTTTGCCGGCGATCTTCCAAGCGATTATTTTTGCGGAGAAGGAGTGGCGAAAACGTCTACTCAGAGCCTGAAAGATGTTTGTTTGAGTGTAAAAACAAATTGGTAACAGTAAACGTAGAACAGTAAATAATTTTCCGTAGGTTAAAGACCAGACATGTCATACTTAAGTTTCAATGGGGGTAACATAATAGTATATTATCTAACAAGAATATAATGCAGGTCATCATTCCTGAAGGTGTAGTTTGCGCCTACGAGCGTATCGAGTTACGCAATTTATCTGGGAGAATGATGCCTATTATATGCAAGTTGGATACTCTACTGTGTTCACCGCTTAATTTCTTCGTCTTGTTTTGATTGTCAAACTGGAAATGACTTTAGAAAACTCTTACGGCCATAATAGACTGACACTCTAAACCAGACGCGCGTTGAAGACCAAAATACCGTGTTCAAGCGCTGAACCGGTAATTGTTTCGGTTGAGCCCTTGGTTGCGTGTGGTTTTGCGTGACAAATGACAGACCCTTTAACATGACGTTGCTGCAAATTTTGGCGATATCCATCTTAGTCATCATCCCCAATATTGTCATATTTTAACCAAAAGTCTGTTGCAATCTTGTTCGACAATTTCAATTTTGGTGTTTTTTTATTGTCTAATTTTTGCTTAACTTAATCCCCAACTCCAGTAACAAACTGTTTGCAATCATTATCAATTTTATTCGTCTACATTAACTGAACGATTGTGTTAGAATTTGTATTCATCTAGAATATTTACTATTTAGTATAGTACCTTCGCAGTTTTGAAATCTTTGAGATCGGTAGAATAATTTTTCCTCTTTATGTTTATATTTGATATGTTTGGTTCCTGGTTGGTACAAATATTTATTTCTTACATCACTCACAGCACCATCAAAAGTAAAGTTATAAGGCTATATGTTGCTTTTTGTTCGTCCTTTTAAGTTTCTGTCACATGCATATTTATAAACCATTCACTTATTATTGCCGTCAAGTAGGCGTTGGAAATCTGACTGACATTTTTATCGTATCTTCTCATCATGTGCGGAAAAGAGACACGTATAAAAACTGAAGGTTTAAAAAGTAACGAGATGCCAAAAATAAGTGAATTTGGTATATAACCGTACTTACAACCTTGCTTTAAATGTAGGTTCAATTTGCGGTTCTAAACGTCAAACGATGACGTAAATACCACATGACGAAGGGCCAAGTCATGACGCCATATTTGTCTAACCGGTTATAACCATTTCGCTTGAATATATTTGGTAATTATCGGTAATAACCGGTTGTCCGCTTGAACGCGACTCTTGTGTAAATGAGTTCACGAAAAGATGAAGTATTAATTTAATGAAGAAGAAAGCAAAGTTTAAAGTTTTGCACTTACCAGTAATGCTTTAGCTTCACCACCCTTAATTTCGATGCCACCCCGCTTTTTTATTATACTTTTATATACCTCCGCTAAAGTATTTACTACAAGATGGGCAAAGCAAGTTTCATCTGTTGACTGAATCTTATGTAGGATCGTTTGAATAATTTTGCCGTATTCTAAGTAATACTAAAAAGTTAGAACTGTGAGAATTTCGTTCACAAAGTGTTCCATGTTCCAGGTCATACAAGTTAGTCAATTAACACTTACCGCATCAAAGTATTTAAGGAACATTGACAAACAATCCATAGGAATAATTTCTAGACACGCCATTTCACAAATATAGGTAATGTATTTGCGAAACCGACAAACTGCAAAATAATAATATACTTATAGATAAAAATACATTGTATAAATATTATGTAAATGTGGTAAAACATGTTATAGTTTTTTTATACATTTGTTTATTTTGATAGTATGAGATTCTTAGGAAATAACTTCTTCGTTGAAATAAAATTGATTTTGCGCCCCCAATTCTAGCATGTAAGATACCTGGCTCTTTAGCACATTATGGCCGCAAATACCCCGTTACGATTTTACAGGGTGTGCCAGCTTCAAAATGGAAAACAAAAGAAGAAAGAGTGTCTTCCGTTGGGCAGCATAATCGACCAAACAAGCTTATAACGGTTATTGTTAGTAATTATAATTTAAATATGGGTGATTTTAATATTGTTGCGAACTACTATCCGGAGGGCACAGGCCGTATAGAAGTGCAAGACGAAGCTGCATTTCCCGGCCTAGTGCGCTCCATAGTAAGGATTGGCGCGCGACCTCGAAACAGCGTAACATCCGGAACACTCGATGCTTGAGTCGATGCGCGGCTGGGGATTTCGGAGGTTTTCGAGAAGGCCTGTTATCCGTACATAACGAATGGGACGACTGTGGCGTTAGTTTTAAGTACGACGCGTTGTAGTAAAAGAATGTAGGAATGTAAGCAATTTAGTTAACGATTTGTAAAGTATGAATAAATTGTGTTTATGGTACAAGTACAAGACTGTGTTTTAACCGTAAATCGTAACAATTAATGTCAGAAGCGGGATGAATGTTCAAGACTAACTGAAGAGTCAGGATCGGACTGAACTTTTTTGTAAGTTAATGTAATTTGTGTGAGTGTATGCTGGTAACGAGAAGTCAGCCTGCAATCATGGAGGAACAACTCGCTGCTATTATGGCAATGCTTAAAGAGAACAAACAAGAACAAGAAAGGCGCAGCCTAGAAGTATTGGAAGTTCTTGCTAGGACCAAGACTGAAATTCAACAGTCTGTCGCGCAGAGTCTCAAAAACATTCAAGGTTTAGTTCAAAAGGAGTTAAGTGACGTTCGAGAAGATGTGGATAAAGTTGAAAAACACGTTCAGAATCAGCTGAGGGAAGTTCCGGACGATGTAAATAAAGTGCAGAACGATGTCCAGATGAAGATACGTGAGTTAGAGAGGAAGCTGGAAAATAGTAGCGGAAGAGCCAGTTCTGCAATCACTAAATCTCCCACGTATGACGGCCAAACTTCATGGGCTGGGTACAAGATTCAATTTGAAGCCGCGGCAAGGGCCAACGGTTGGAGTAACGTGGAGATGGCCGTAGCATTAGTAGTGGCATTGCGAGGACCTGCCTTGGAACTGTTGCACACGCTTCCTGCCCCGCAACGAAGCGATTATGAAGCCCTAGTAGCTGCATAGACCAGCATAGAAAAGGACTTTACCAAACACAAATTAAGACACGACAACAAAAACCCGGTGAGAACTTGCAAGAATTTGAAGCTGAAATTCGACGCCTTGTTCAACTGGCTTATCCAACACTTCCCGATGACGTCCAAGAAGAATTTCTTGTCCAATATTTTGTGGAAGGGATTAGAGATCCGGAGGTTCAAGGTGTTTAAGGGTAGCGACAGCAGCGAAGTGCTTGTTCGGGCACTAGAAGTTGAGGCTGCATGTAGTGATTTAAAACCAAAGGTCAGGGCCGTATCGATTCAAGACGAAGGAGCTTCTTCTACAAACAGCGTTGCAGAATCAATTCTCGAGTCATTAAAAAATTAAATTAAATCAATGTTCTGCCAAATGGGACAATCAGTACAAAAAACAAGCGGATCAGAAAATGACAAATCTCACCCGAGCATCGGAGTCGAGTGTTACAGATGCGGCCGTACCGGACATTTTAAACGCGATTGCCGAGTTCCCCATCCAGGGACGCGCACAATCAAATCAAGAAGGAACCAGTATCATTTCAATATCAAACATCGAGCTGGAAAGCTGGAGACCACGACAGGAAGAGTGTAAACATTGTAAAAAATAGAACAACTTGAAGGAATTGTGTCAATCAGAACGGTTCACCTAAGAGCAGACGACCAATGGAGTTCCAGACAAGTTAGGAAAGATCAGCTGGAGGACAGTGACATACGAGGTGTTCATTATAAAACTTAATCTAGTTGGCTGTGAAATGTCAAAAGAAAAGGATGGAGTAACAAAAATCCATTTACTTTGATTATGTCATCCTTGTCTGTCAAAATTTCATAGCCTGCTAGATTAAATTTTATAATAAACACCCCGTAGGTTCATTGCTGCTACGAAAAGAACAGGGCGAGCCAAGACCAACATGGCAAGACATTTCTAATAAAAGCGTGTCATCTAAGACACTGGGGACTCAGTGGCATTCGCTTGTGGTTGAGGACGGGTTGTTGAAGAGAGCCTGGGAGAGCTCCGATGGGAAGAAGATTAAAATGCAGCTAATCGTCCCCAGAATAAAAGTCGCTCACGTACTGGATGAAGTGCATAACGGGAAGTCAGGCGCTCATTTGGGAGTCAACAAAACGTTGGACAAAATTCGAAAACGATTCTACTGGATCAACTACTGCCAAGACGTTAAATTATGGTGCCGACAGTGTACTATGTGCAAGTCAAGGACCACAAACAAGATCCAGAGGGCCTATGGAGCAGTACAACGTGGGACTGCCATTCGAACGGTTGGCCATAGATGTTACCGGACTTTTTCGCCGGTCTTCAGCAGATTTGACATACGGTTGGAGTTACACGCTGACCAGGGAGGAAACTCTGAGTCCAAGCTTTTCCAGAGGCTCTGTGAACTGTTGGGTATCAGGAAAACCAGAACGACACCACTGCATCCCTAATCAGATGGTATGGTGGAGAGATTTAATAGGACAATAGAACCACATCTTTCCAAGGTTGTCGATGAACATCAGAAGGATTGGGATCAGCATATACCGCTCAGATCAGCAGTCTACAATTCGACAGGACAAACACCATCAAAAGTCCTATTTGGTCGAGAACTTCGGCTTCCATGTGATGTAGTGTTCGGATCACCAACAGGCCAGAAGAGAGAACTACGTTGACGAACTTCAAGAAAGATTACTTGACATACATGCACCCGTCAGGGTCACCAAGTCCAGATGTGGACTGGAGAGAATGAAGACCCGCTATGACCTTAAGGCGAATTCGAGAGGATTTCAGAAAAAGGACAAAGTTTGGCTCTTTAACCCACAGAGAAAGAAAGGGAAGTCGCCGAAAGTAACACCAATTTGGGAAGGACCCTACAATGTGGTAAAAAGGATAAATGACGTCGTCTACAGGGTCCAATGCAGCCCTAAAAGCAAGATGAAAGTTGTTCAGCTGGATAGATTGAAGCGGTACCAAGAACGTATTGAAACAGATCGGGACGATCAGCTCTAAGGGGGGAGGGGGGGGGGGGGAGGGACTGTGTTGTGGACTACTATGCGGAGGGCACAGGCCGTATTGAAGTGCATTTCCCGGCCTAGTGCGCTCCATAGTGAGGGTTGGCGCGTGACTTCGAAACAGCGTAACATCCGGAACACTCGATGCTTGAGTCGATGCGCGGCTAGGGATTTCGGAGGTTTTCGAGAAGGCCTGCTATCTGTATATAAGGACTGGGACGACTGTGGCGTTAGTTTTAAGTTTTAAGTACGACGCGTTGTAGTAAAAGTAAATAGTAAAAGAATGTAAGAGTGTAAGCAATTTAGTTAACGATTTGTTGGAGTTGTAAAGTGTGAATAAATTGTGTTTATAGTACAAGTACAAGACCTGGTTTTAACCCACGGGAAAATCGCAACAATATTCTAAAATTATGCCTCTTATTTTATCTTGTAAGAAAGAAACTGCGTACAACTAAAGGCTATGCTACTACTGCTCTTTAATTATACTGATGCTAGGATGGTGTTGCAAATCTGACTTTACTTAGACGTAAATCATCCGTATACAAAATTAACAACCTGTTTTCGTCATAATAATATATTTGTAGCAATCACTGATGAAGGAGCTAAAAAGCATCGAAACTTCGGAAGTATAGAAGAAGTTTTGGAAAAAAAATCCTGACCTGAACTAACTAAAACAAAAGACTACAACCCAAGGAACCCACCGTTATGAGTCAAACAGATAGCTTACGGGCCGAAATATCGTGATAGTGCGAAAAGGGTGCAGGAGGGAGGCGCAAAATACAACGTTCCCATAAAAATCCCACTGAAATGTATAGCTAAACTTTTAAAGCATGCCATTATTACTCTTACTTCTGTGGTTTTTATAACTTACCATCATCGGGCTCTTTGAGTGCTACGCTCATTTCCAACACTTTCTCTATTTCAGGCACTAAATTTGTAATATTATTGGAGCTGGGTTTCAAATTTTCAAAGATTTTCAATTCCCTACTGACGTTTTCTAGCTCTTTACACAGACTCAGGATAGTTTCGCATAATTTTTCAAAAACCTAAAAAGTTGACGATCGGAAGTTTACAAGAGTATTATTGGGCTTCAATACAAAAAAAATACCTGCAAGTGAATTAAAAAAAGAAGGAAATTGCGGCGAAGTAGAAAGTGTGTTGTTTTCTATTTACTTACTGAACGTAGAATTGAATAGGCCTATCCCACATTTTTTTTTATTTGTTATTTTGAGAGTTCACATCAAAATAGATAACAAGTATTTTTTTATTTTTGAAAATCACCATTTAAACACGCAAAAATTAAAGGAAACTATGATTTCGCGGTTTGTGTTTAAAATGCCCGCTAGCGTGGTGACGTATTATACTCGGAGCCAATTAACTACAGCGCCGTTGACAAGGTAAGGCTGATAAGGAAAGAGCGTTATTTCCTACAATGTTGGTTTCTGAATTACTTTTTGTAGAATAAAAGTATCTATTTAAAGTATGGATAAGAAAATAATTGTTTATATACCTCAAAGTGATCTTTACAAGCATAAAGAACTTGTTGTAAAAAACCTCCTGAATCATAGTTTACAACTGTAAACCATAACATTCGTTGACCTGCATCGCTTGGCACAGAACAAATAATTTTTCCGGCGCAATATCGCTATTTAGTCCACATGACGGGACAAAACACGGTTTAGAAACCATTGTATTTTATTTTAAGAAATTGGTTCTGATTTTTAATAGCAAGAAGCAAAAACAACCGAATTTACAAGCCGCAAAATTCAAAATATAAAATTTGTCAATAAATATAACCATAAAAAGTGCATTTGTCATTATGTCAAAAACGCCTTGTCACTTGCCAAACCCTTGAGCAAATTATTGCATCCAATACAAACGCTTAAAGTCAAGTAGGTCATAGCCAGGCAAAATTCTTGATTTTAAATTTATCTTCTAAATTTAAAATACTATAAAAATATGAGTCATCTTTTTTATTTTTAACAAATGGTAATATTTACGTATTTTTGATCTATTCTTTCAATTTAAAGTGAAAAATAAATGATTTTTCATTATGTGGGATAGGCCTATTATCCATGATGCAGCATTGAATTATTTACGGAGTAGGTACAAACCAGAAGTAGGTAGATATCACAAAATCATTTAGCAACTTACCTTTAATTTTATATTTATTTCTGGAGATTCCATAGCTTCAAAACAAGCAGAGTAATATTGATTAAGAATATTAGACGTAATCTCCACAGTCTTGGCTAAATCCTGGCCTCGAAGCAAATGACTTTGGTCTTCTCCCTGGGTGGCGTTAGCGTGTATTTTTCTGATTCTCCAAATTAAACTCCAGTAGCAGCAAGTAAGAATGTTGTCTACAAACTGCACAAAACAATATTTTTTTGTTTTACAAATTGTGGCGAAAGCTCTTTTGAACAAAAGTATATACTTAGAAAGGATATTCTTATATGTAGTCTGGCAAATGACAAAATTCAGGAAGTAATTGCTCGAATTATTACAAAATAAAAATTTCCAATAAATCAATGTCTTTGGAAACATTATTAAGACCCGGTGTTGATTGATTTAAAAAATCATACAAATGTACTGATTTATTCTAAACCACTTGACAAAAGTAAACAAAATTTTATAAATTTCATAAGCTATCTATTGTACATATTTTTTTAATAAGAAATCAACATTTGTGGCAATTCAGCAGGAAAAAGAACGTTCAAACAGAAAACGAAAAAAAAAAACGTTTGGCGATCGGGCGACACGTGTTTCCGTTTATTGGCATCATCAGGCAAAGTATGGGCACCCTCTGAAGTAGGTGCACATACTCGGGTGTAGCCTCGAAGAGATGGGGAGACAAAAATTGAATTTGGTCAAGCAAAAAAAGGAAAAAATCATATTTGGCAACTCGGCGACACGTACGCGTTTCCTCTTATCAGCTTCATGAGCCAAGGTTTGAGCACCCGCCGCAGAAGGCACACATACTCAGTCACTATTAGAAGTTCCTATCTTTTAGTGAATTACTTCTATTTAATGGGTATTAAAATAGTATATTGTTTAACGAGTGACGAATATAGCATTTTCGCTCGCAAGAGAACAGTTTACCAACCGAGGCGAAGCCGAGTTTGGTAATGTTCTCGAGCGATAGAAAATGCTTTTTTGACGAGTAAAACAGTATACTTTTTCATTACGAGCAAAAAGTAACTTTTTTGTTCTCGAGTGATTGCCTTCACTCTCCGAGCAAAAAAGTTGTACTTTTCGCTCTTAATACATAAATAACTATAATGTCCCACCAGTTCATCATTATGTTTTTATTGCTTAGTTACCTAATACATTGGTTTTTTAAAGCTCGTCGCCTTCAAGACATAAACATCTATTTAATGCCCTTGATACCTAAGTAACTATAATGTCAAATATTCGGAAATAGAATAAACATAAAATAAACTGTGCAACTGTCATACCTGTTCGTTCGTTTCCATGGCAGTTTTGGCATCAATCAATTTCGACCAAGAAATATTTTCGTTTAAGTCCATTTTACTAAACACTACGGTAGTTTTCATGGTAATGATCAACGTGTCATAATTCTTGCTGAATAACACTTTATAGAACTCCTCGGACAAGTACTTTTTCAAAGTTTCAATGCTGTCTGTGGCTTCTCGAGCCAAGGAAATTACGCGAGTATGTACGTACAGCAAAAAGTCCAAAAATATACTTATAGTTTGCGGATCGTTCCAGCATTTAAAGAAGCTGATGAAGTGTTTTAGTATGTGAGCACACACCTGGAAACGAAAGTTTATATTTACATAAAATTACAGAGTACTTTGAACGTTTGGATAGCAGGTGTAGGACAAGAAGCTAATTCACTTTTTTGAAATTGCCAACGTTTCGACCTTTATTTGAGGTCTTCCTCAGGGCTAAAACACAATAATTGTATGTACATTGGCGGTAAAAATTAATTAGTGAATAATATAAATAACCATAGATCCTATACTCTCTTTTGATAGCACACAGGTACAATATACTCGTTGAAATCGGCCGAAATTACATACATTCCTGGGCCACTGATATCTGTCTGTTTCCGTTTCGTTTAGTTGTTGGGTTCCTCTCAAGCCGTTGTTTGGTCCTCTGGTGTCGTCGAAGTGTACATAAGTCCGTAGATGTGTAGGTACCGATATGGTACTTTGTTTTAATTTTAATGACAAACTTCTCTGATTGAAAAAGGTAAGCTCGACACATCCTTTCTTATATCTCCACAGTATGCGCGGATCCCATATAATAGATTAGAAGAATGTATTTTTACTCATGTATTGTGTTTTAGTCTGTGTACTTTTGTTGGTCGTTTATCTTTGTAATTAGTGTTTTTACCGCCAATGTACATACAATTATTGTATTTTAGCCCTGAGGAAGAAATCAAATAAAGGTCGAAACGTTGGCAATTTCAAAAAAGTGAAGTAGCTTCTTGTCCTACACCTGCTATCCAAACGCTCAAATTAATAAATAAAGGACGCTAAGCACAGATGATTACAGAGTACATTATTTTAAAATGACATCTAACATTATGCAATTAAAATTATCATGCACACCTACCTCGCAATTTTCTGCAGTCATATATTGAGGATTGATTTTAGTTAGAACTGAAAAAAGATCTTGTAACACAGCGTCCTTAGTTTTATATAGGACGATAAGTCGTTTAATCCGGGGATATATTTCAGATGCTACAAGTTGGTGTTGATCACTTTGCACACTTCTATCTGAAATTGATTATACATGTAGGAGTTAGGGAAATGCGTATACCTGATCGTTAGAACATTGTATAAATCATGGGTAGGTAGTACTCAGAGGAAAGCTATCCCATCCTATACTTTCTAATCAAGAATTTAAGCGGTATAGGAATTCTCTTAGAACGCTCCAAACCCATTATCCGGAAAAGTTATAAGAACCAAAAACCAGGAAAGTCTTTTTAACTGTTCTTGATCTATGCATATACAAAGCCTTTTGGCTTTTGTATATTTTATTTAAAACCCCAATTCTTCAATAATTCCATAAAAGTTAAAAATCGAATGTAAACTTGCACTACGGCTTCCAGTGCTCCCAATCGAAGACAGTTTAAAAAGCAACAACGTTGTTACTGACACTGACTCACGATTTTATTTGCCACGAACGATACTTGTTAATCAAGTCGAACAACGTCGTTTCAGTACTGCTGGTCAAGTAACACCATTTATGAAATTATGTCATTTTTATGACATAAAGTGAGTTGGCTAAAATGTCAGCCAAATTAACTATGCTCCTAAGGTCAGCTTTTACGGTAAAAGTTGCTTAAAATCAAAATAATTTAAAAATCATGTGGCAACGTTAATCCCTGACATAGTATTCTAAATTATAATAAAAAGTTGTAAATCAATAGACGACTGATGATTTTGAAATTTGGTAGAGAGACTTAGCTGATGATACTATAAGCATTTTTTCTTAATAATTTTGTGTTGTATGTCTGCTAGAAAGAGAACTATATCCTATTGAGAACGATTTTTTTCTGAAAATTTCCAAAGCATTTTTGAATTTTTCAAAAATTAAATTATAACAGTAATTTTCAGTTCAGACAAAAAAAGGTCAGCCCTGCTCTGTACTTTCAACAGAGCAGGGCTAAATCCTCTAAAATTTATGGGTCGGGACTCTGAAGTTTATATAATGTTTGTAATTTCCAACATTGACTTTATTATGCCTTACAGATAAAAGTCAGCGCAGACAGATGATTGTATTGACTCATTATTACGGGAGGGGTCTGTATAGGGCTTTAAAGAACACTTGTTCGGACTGTTCTGTTCAGATTGTATCCAAGACGGGAGCTAGGTTTCGAGACATTGTACCTACAGCAGATTGTTAGTTAATAAATTGACCGCTTGTGATTTTGTAATAGTTTTAGCTGGTTGTAGTGATACAAGCATTCGTAGGAGTGACACTACTTTGCTATCTAATAAGTGTTTTAGAAATTATCTTATAATTTGTACTTTACCAGTACAAATAGTGGTCAGTTTCGTAATCGCGGCAGCTCAGTTGACCAACTAAATAAACATAGAGTCAGTGGTGAAAAGATTGAAAGGATTCTCAATTAGTATAGTCGTTCTTGATATTTCCTGTTCATTCTCAAAAAGAGACTTTCCATCTTTCTCCTATGGTTTAAGTGCAAAGGGTATTAATAGGTTGGCAAATATATTTGGAATATATATCTTTAGGTTTAAGTCTAGAATTATTACGACGAGTCTTAGGTTTGTTGAATGCGTGTCCCCTTATGTGATTGAGCGAATGCCTGGCTTAATTGACCAGAGTGTTCGACTGCCTGATACGGTTGACCGAGGTATTGCTCCCAATTTTTTATAGATAATGAAACAAGAAAAATAACTACGCCCGAATCTGAGGCTCGGTACTTATCTTTTATATTATATACTTATCTTTTATCAAATATGCAATAATGCTTACAAAACAAACGCAATAAATTCACCGCTGACTGAACATTGGCTGATGTCAGATGAACCTTGTTCTATTCCGAACTACTCGGTGGCGTCTTGTTATTGTAGAAGACATGTGCGTCACGGAGTCACATTGATTCTCGTCAATGATCAAATTTTAAAAATGTTTGACGTACGTAATGTTAATAAGTATGATTTTTTGTTGGTGGAGGGACAGGTTGAATTTTCATAAGTCCATAGTAAATTAAGCAATGTTTTGGGGAGTTTCTGGTACGCCTTGAGACGCTCCTCTCAAGTGTATCGATTAGTTCACGAATCATTCTTACCGGTGATTTTAATCGAAAGTTGGGTTTTTTGGGTAGTCGGTCTGGGCGACAAGTATTAAAACTTCTAAGCTGCCAAGCTTTCGACAATTTTTATTGTCTTCATCAGGGCTATGTTACAGTAAGTGCAAATAAGTCACAATACGTCTCATACCGTCTACTGTTTTACGTCTATGCGGGTCCCGCAACAGAAAAATGTTAAAAAAGGTATTAAAAAGACGGACACACGATTACAACAGACATTGTTAAACTATGTACTGTACAATGATGGAACATTTTCATTTCCCTTATAGTTAAAAAACACATATATAAAAATCCCACGTTAAGCGGCACCCATACCTCAAACAGGCTTAATGTGACTAAAATATAAAATATAAAATTGTCTATTTGCATACAACAAACAGCTCACCTATCAACGATATTTGCCTTAAGGGAATTCCGATAATCTTCGGACCGCTGCCCGGAGTGGAGAAAAAACACCCAAACAAGAAGCCATGCACCGAGGAACTATGAGAGGAAAGGAAAAGTCTATTGGAATATTAATTGATGTTTTGTTATGTTGCTATTGTATTGTTTATTGTTTTTACGTATTTACCGTTTCCAGTTGTATTGTTTTATGTGGAAGTCATTTTTTTTAAAAGTTAGGTAATCAAGGGAGTCCGTGGTTGTGTTTTGTGTGCTTTGTGGTTTGTTTTTCGCCTTACATCTGTTGATCAAATTTGAGTATATGTTGCTAAGGTCTTCAATGTCTGTTCTTTTGTTGATTGATTTGCCTTCCACTGTAATCTCTACCATTTTCAAGAAGAGTTTTTTATGATATGACGGTTCTTTGTCTAGTATTACTACCTCGTCGAAATTGATTTTATGGCCTGTATCGATATGATGTTGAGTCAGTGCACTGATGTTTTTTGTAAGTCTGCAGTCACTTTTATGTGACGCAATTCTATTTTGAAATAAATTCTTTGTCTGACCTATGTACACTTGATCGCAGATAGAGCAGGGAATGCGATATACCACTCCCGACTGCTTAAGAGGTTCATCCTTGCTTTTTAATTTGGTACTCAAGTCACCTACAGTTATTGGATTTTTAGGTGCTAGTTTTATGGATGGATGGTTGTGAAATAGCTTGCTCACTTTGTGGGTGAGTTCAGTAATGTGTGGGAAAGAAAAATATTTGATCGGTAAAAGGGAGGTAGCGTCAATTGAGGCTGATGGGACACTCAGATCCATATTAGTGAATTTGAAGTTTAATTCTACCATGCCAGAGGTGCTGTCTTCCATATTAGCAAAATAATTGTTGCTGCTGTTTTCGGTTATGTTTTGATGTGAACTGTTGAACAGTCTCTCCGGTGATTTCAATATTAATTTCATGGCGGAGAGTGCGGATTTGACCGACTTAAAGAATATATTCTCTGCACATAATATGTCGATGCTCGTTGACAGGCTTCGTACGTATCTCCTCATATTCTAGTACCCTGATTGATTATTTCTGTTCAAATTTTTTCATTGAATGCTCATGACCCCGTATCCGTGATCCCTGTGGGATTATTAGATCCTGAGGCTGGACTTAGCACCAAGAAAAAGAATGGACAACAAAAACACTCAGCTGAGTTAGTTATGACAGGTTTAAGCGCAGCATTGAGGGGTTGGATTGGAGTGGCGTTGTTGATTTATCGGATCCCCTGGGAGCCTTTTTTGGTCTTATTTTGGACGTATTTCGGAGCTGTTTTCCGTTGCGTCGGATTAAGAAAAACACCAAGAAGTTGTGGATCACGTCAGGTATCAGAACATCGTCTATTAACCTCCGAATTTTACATTATTTAAGAAAATATACAGGAAACGTCCATTTTCATGATTATTTTAATAAATACTAACTAAGTATTTACAGGAGAACGGTAAAGTGTGCTAAAGAATTATATTATAAGAATAGATTAGAAAAGGCGCTTAACAGAGCGAAAGAAAGTTGGAGAATAGTGAACGAGCTGAGGGGAGGGTCAGTTGATTTGGGCCCTTCCGGGATTGCCGTCGATGTGTTAAATGAATTTTCTTATTCTGTAGCTGCGGAACCTTCAGTTGGAATGATTACTAATGCAGATGCACATCCATTGGACTATCTTGGGAATCTGTCCGTTCAGGAATCGTTTTGTATGCATCA
Source organism: Taphrorychus bicolor (assembly GCA_951812265.1). Taxonomy (NCBI): domain Eukaryota; kingdom Metazoa; phylum Arthropoda; class Insecta; order Coleoptera; family Curculionidae; genus Taphrorychus; species Taphrorychus bicolor. Next base: position 29,700,564 of record OX638303.1, on the reverse strand, counting down.
CACGGACATTATTGAATTGCATAATATTATATCTACGATAAAGAACAAGAGCGCAGCTGGTTTCGATGAGATTTCGGTGCGAGTGTTGTTAAATCTGCCTGAGAGAGCACTCTTTGTTTTGGCGGATGCGATTAATGCGTCTTTCGTTTAAGGGTCATTTCCGTCGGCTCTGATTCCAACGGCTGTCGTGAGGCCTCTATATAAAGGGAAACAATTCCGCAAACCCTTCAAATTATCGGCTAATTTCATTGCTGCCATCTTTGCCTAAGATTGTGGAGCGACGTGTTAAAGACCGCATGGTATACTTCATAAGAAAACACAAAATTCTTAGTAATTGCTAGAATGGATTTCGTAAAGGTATATGAGAACGGAAGTCGCAATCTTTGGTTTTTGGAGGACCTCTCCCAGACAGCACACGTCCTTCAATGGACCTCCAGATTTGGTACATATTATTTCTCGAACGTCCAAATCCATTTTTGGTCGATGAATGGAAGTCCATTGTGGGACCTATATACCGCTATGATCTACTCTTAAACGTCCAATGGAAATCCATTGTAATTACGTTCAACTTGCAACTATTTTTGAATTCCTTGGCGTTAAATACCAAGTTATAGGCTCCCACAGACCAACACGAAAATTTCTCGCCGTCGCGGATATTCGCACCACTTCAATTCCGCATCATATTGTTCGCACGGCGGCAAATCTGCTCATTCAGTCAGATTCAGACTCGCACGAATTTTACTGCTTGATGTCGCCGTGAATAACTGCGAATTTTTCGTTGCGGATTCTGGTTAGGACTGATTTTCATGCATCCGTTAGTCCGATGAAAAACGTCCGAAAAATGATTTTAACAAATTTACAACCAATCACAAGTTTGTATTTAATCAAATTTGGACATATCGGACTGACGGATGCATGAAAATTAATCCTAAGACCTACGACATATTTTCAAAACAGATGCTGCGAGTCAAAGACGGGATAGTGATAAAAAGCAAGCTGAAGATTCCATTAAAAAATGGCTAAAACGAGCAAAAGAAAGAAAGGACTTTTAAAATTATTTGTGCGATTGGCATACTTTTGTTTATTTTACTGATTGTTTCAAAGTTATAATAAAACGTTTTTCCTTAATTTGTCTTATCGATTTTGCAAACACCCTCTATGATTAAAATGTATAACTGAATATCCAATGTATGAATTAAAGAATGTCCAATTTTGTAACATTTATTGGCCCTTATGTATACAATGTAAATCCAAATATGGACCTGTATCGGCTGCAGAACGTCCAATAATCGTCTGAAATTAACTGTCCAAAGGACGTCCAAAAATGTCGCAAATGTATAGTCCAATAAACGTCCATATGATGTCGATGGTCCATTATTGATATTGGTTCGGACGTCCAAATGTCCAAAAACGTCTCTAACTTGGACGTCCATTGTTGCTCTTTGTGCTGTCTAGGTAGGGAATGTGACTGCAGCGGTATTTTGCGATTTTTCAAAGGCTTTTGATTGTGTTAGCCATCAAATACTGCTGCAGAGGCTTGAAGCATTTCGGGGGGATGACTCTTGGATGGTCTGACTCGTTTCTCTCGGATAGGAGTCAGATGGTTACGACAGAGGTTGGAGTTTCGAAGGCATTCCCAGTGCTGTATGGTGTTCCTCAAGGGTCCGTTTTGGGACCTGTATTGTTTCTCTTATTTAGGTATAAACGATTTGGCTTTATTGGGTATTCGGGGGCATTTTACAATCTTTGCTTACGATACTATCATCTTATGGTCCCATAGTCAACCTGATATACTTGAGGATATTGTGTCGAATGACATTGTGAAATTGAAGCGGTGGTGTTCGTCGAATCGCCTTTGACTCAATATTGCTAAAACTAACGTGTTGAGCTTCAAGTGCAACGTTTCGGGTATTTGTCTGAACGGCTGCAGTATTGAAAGCAGAGAATCGGTCAAATTTTTGGGACTTTTGATTGACGATCGACTCAAGTTTGTTGACCATATTCGGGGGGTGATGCTATGCGGTAAGTGTTGTGTCTGTCGAACTGGGACTGACAGGAGGACATTTGAGATATGGCCTGGCCTTTTGGGGATTCTGTAGCAAATACCATTTTCAATCGGTATTTATTAGACAGAAAAGAGCATTGAGATAGTATCTTTCGAGGGCTGGCTCACGTGAACACTGCAAGCCGTTTATTTGTTAAACAGAAAATACTGACGCCGCCCTGTTTATTTATTTTAGAGACGGTTTGCTTGATATTTAAAAAATATCAAGCCCGTTTCCCCGTGCAAAGAGGGCAGCATAACACCTATCGCGCTCATGACTTCCCGCTTCCGATTGTCCGGAGTGTATTGACCAGAAACTCCCTGATATTTAAGGTTTAAAAATGTCCAATAATCTGTCTCGAAACTTTAAAGAGTCCAGAAATCTGACTGGAGACAAGTTAGTGGTGTCTGGACTACTGAGGGGCAAAGCTTATTATACTGTTGACGAATTTTATGAAGATCGATTTTAGATTTATAGTATTCACTTATCTTTTTTTGTTATTCCAGTTTTTAATATGGTTTGAGCCTTGTTTTTATTGTTTTAGTATTTTAAGTTTTTACTTTATTTTTTCACAGCTTTGTCAACAAAATTATGGTTTTCCACAATAAAGCATATTTATTAATAGTATTATTACTATCCAGAAAAGAGTGTAACTGAAATGACAGTGAATAAAGTCCGATAAAATGAAACGAATAAAAAAAAAGCAGAATAAAGGTTCTTGTAGCGTTATCCCTAAGAGATCTAGTGCTGCACACACATTGACGTCAACAGTGCATATTTATAGCCTTAAAAAAACATGACCCCAAATTGTTTCGGATTAAACTAAAAATTGCAGTTCCTCTTTCAGAACGTTCAGAATTTTTCTCAAAATGTCTGCTTCTGATGTACCTATAAAGTGATTACTAATATCGTTGACACCCGGTTAAGAGAAATAATGCATGGCATAAGTGAATTTCAATGTAGAAGGCGAATTGATGTAACTGTCAAAAGCTTCTAAGCCAAACTCATCCTTTTCAACCTACTTACCTAAATTAACGGAAAAGCGCGTTTTAGAAGTCCTACCGGTTAGCGCCAACGTCACAGATTCTAGAAACAGTGAACTGACGTCTTCCATCGCTACAGAAATGGGCTTTGAAACGTCCATCATCATGTCAAGATAGACGTCCCAACTTCGAAATATATCGCTATGATCGAAACAAGACTCAACCAGTAAAGGCTTCAGATTTGGATGCTAGAAATAACAAACATGTTTTATTAAAAACCTGCTGACAATTAAGTTAAGGTGTTATTATTATTTGAGTTAGGTAATAGTGGTTTAAATAAGTACATTTTAACAACCAACTTATTCAATAGCTCTAACTTACAAATGATGATGCCACTTTACAAAGTTGTGTCAATACTTGTGATTTTGTTTGGTCATCGTTGTTAAAAATGTCGATTAAACATTTTCCGGCAGCAGAGCCCATTCGATAATCCTTGTGGTAAATTATTTCTATTATATTGACCAGAACATCTTGTTTGGGAATCGAATTCCAATGACTAAAAATGATTCAATTTTATAAGCAGCTGTATGACGAAACGCTGAGATACTTACTGAATGACTAAATAGTTAAACACTTCAAGAGCTGAAACAGCCACTTTCTTGTCAGTATCATAAAATCTTGCCTGAACCAGCAAACTTGACTTCTGTACAAATCTTTGTCTGTTTAACTTAATAAAGAACTCGCTTTGGCATACATAACTTATAAAGTTTACTGCAGCTAATCTTACAGATGGGCACTAAAACACTGAATTATTAAGCCAGCGCCACTTGAAAAATATATTATTTATTGCCTCATCTATAATCAGTTGTCTCACAACTTCAGTGCAATCGTAATGATCAGTAAATACAGTAGGAAACTTTTTGATCCACACCTTTAATTCACTAAGACCAGAAATCTTCAACTTAGCTAAGTTTCGATCTGCGATGATACTGAAAATTGGGATTTTCGTCATGATTCAAGGTCAGAAAGAGGTGGTGTCATACAAACCATATTTTTGAAAAATTAACATATAGGATGGTTATGTATTTATCAATAAAACTTTTATTTTCGTTTCTCTGATGAGGCAATTCTTTGATACGACAAAGTGAGGTCAAAATTTTGAAAACTGAAATTTGTAAAATTAATACATTATCCCAGTAAGACAGAACCTGACCAGGAGTCTTACCAAATAAATAAGCAGTATGAACCAACGGTCTGTAAATACTTTTTTTACACATTTCTATTAGTAATGAAAGGAACATCTCTATTATAGGGCATTCGATTATGTCCTGATTGTAAGCTTCTCCAAAAAATGATTGCAGGAAGACGAAAATACCATATTGATATATTTTTGCCAGTTTGGCGTTCTCCGCAAACAAATATCTTTTCGAACCCTGAAATAAGTTATTCTTATAAATTTGAGCTCTAATGGTCTAAATTGAGAAAAACTTACAAACTCATTGATAACATCGACGTTATTAACCAATTGAATAATGTGGTGAACGTTCGGAGGAAAGCTGAAATTATCTTTCAAATGGAACTTTTGAAATCCCCCACAATCGAAGAAAAATTGAAATAAACCATAAGTTGCCATTGCCAAAGATTTGTTTTTGCAGTACTCAGCAAACCATAGAGCCAAATCCTACAAAATTTTTAATCCACATAATTATAAATACTAACCTATTGCAATTAAATTTGCTAAGATTAAAAAATGGTAGCAAAACTGTTCACGAAAATCGTTAAACGTTATAGTCTATCCGATTACAAGATCGGTTAAACGGTAATAAATGCACCAGGGACGTGATTGTTGAACTGTAACAAAGGATAGGGACGCATTTGGATCCTTGGAAACTCAACGGTATTACATATTGAATAAACAACAGCAAAAACAAAGTAATAATAACACTAAACTACAAGTCCTTAGTAGCAAATAAAATGCAAAATTTTCAGATTTATAGTATGATTAGTTTTCCATAATCGTTTTAGGCAGTTTCCAGTTGATTCCCTTGCATGAAGGTGATAAACAATGTCAAGAATATCTCCAAGAATTTAGTGTTCCAGTATCAATGAGCATAGAGTGGATTAGTGGAATGGGGACGAAATAATCAAATCAAATATTCTTTATTGCAAACAATACCAATAATATGGCAAAGAAGCCTCAACAAAAGACACCTTTATAAAACTAAGAGGTGTCTGCGATAAAACAAATAAAAATTAAAAACTTAGATATTATTCATTCATTCAGATTCATTCAGAATCAAAAATTAAACCAAAAAATAGTTAAAATGAAGTATTAAAGTTAAAACAATAAAAACCTTTTTGGTGCACCCATTCGTAAACTCTCTTCTTAAAGATTGAAACATTACTAATACTCTGCATTTCTCCGGAAGCATTGGAAACGCCCTGATTGCTCTATAGTACACCCCCTCTCAAAAAACGCCGTTCTGTGGAATGGTACACTCAGCTGCTCCCAGCACTCTGAATATAAGTCTTTGTTCTGCGAGAACAGCCCCATATTCTTCTTCACAAACATATCCAAGTCAACAAAGTAAAGAGAAGGCAGTGTCAAAATTCTCTGATCAGGGAACAGTTGCCTACAAGATGTGAGTTGAAAAACCCCCAACATAAGACCTCAGAATCCTTTTCTGAACCCTAAAGACATCAGCAGCACCCCGTGAAGAGCCCCAAAATATAAGACCATATATAGGGATGGACTGGATCTGCGCAAAGTAAAATACTCGCAACACTTCAACAGAGATAATAGGTCTTAATCTGCCCATCAAGCCACACAGTTTTGATAGTCGGGATTGAACTTGCTACGTGTGGCGCACCCAGTCCATTGTCCGTTGGATTCAAATAAACTCCCAGAAATTTTATTCTGGGTGTAGTTGCAATAGACTTGCCATTAGTTTTTACCAATATTGATTCAATACCCTGAGAATTAGAGAATTTTACTTTTACTGAAGTTTAAAGTCAGACCGTGCTGACCACACCATTCCTGCATTCGATCAACCACCTCATAAGCCTGAGCCGCCAGAAGGGGCAGAAACGACAACAGAAGTGTCATCGGCATACTGACATAGTACTTCGACCGATGGGATAATACCCGATAATGAGTTGACATAGATGATAAATAGGGTCACTCCCTATTTATATATCTCCCATAGGACACACCCTGTCTCACATCCATCATTCTCGAGTAAGTTCTAACACCCTCCCGCTCAACACTAACACACTGTCTCCTGCCTGTTAGATAAGAGGCAACCAAGTTCAAGGAAGCACTCCTGACGCCACAAGCACTCAACCTACTAAGCAAAACCCCATGACAAACACTATCAAAGGCCCTTGACAAATCGAAATAGAGTCCCGCAACCCGTCTGCCCCCATCCAACTCCCACTAGAAAGCTCAAAGCATGGAATATTGCCATTTCAGTAGATCTTCCTGGAACAAACCCAAACTGACTATTATTTATGATGTTGTATTTATTTAGACGACTCCAAATACGATTGTTAATAGCCTTGTCGAATACTTTAGATATGGACGGCAAGCAGGAAACAGGACGATAGTAGACGAACCCTGTCGCCTTTCTTATATAGGTACAGGTATTATTTTGGCAATTTTTAGAGTTTCGGGAGAAGTCTGAGAAGCAAAACATTCATTAAACAGCACCTCGAGCGGCGATATCAAATATTCCACAGCAAACTTTATAATAATAATAATAATAATAATAATAATAATAATAATAAAAAAAAAATAATAATAAACACTGGAATTTAATCCATCCCACGTGAAAACTTATTAGGCAAAGACCTGAGTAATCCCTCTAACTCAGTTCTATCAACAGGTTGAACAAACATAGTTGGCGGAGCGAGTTGGGGAAACCCCTAATAAATCGAATTTACAGGCAAATAATTGAGCAAATACATGTGTGTCACAGGATTTTTCGCACTATGTTCGGACTCGGTGCGAATTATGTTCCAAGATGTTTTAATTATATTTTTTGAGTTTAAAATGTTGCTGTCATTGCATTTGTAGGCTTGTTCCCTCTCGGTGATTTTACTCCAAAAATCTCTGATGTAATATCATGTAATGAAAATAGTTATTAACATCCGTAGTTACACACTTAGGTCTATTCTGACTCACTCTACACCTCGAGACTGGAAAAGCTAGGTCAAAATGATAAAACAGGATAATTGAGAATGCATTATGTTGACTGTCTACTCCGTCAGCGGAATAAACTTTATTCCATCTTTCATTAGATAGACGGCTAGAAAAGCTCACCAGATTTTCCTCACTATAGAATCTCCTCTTACAGACAGATACGGAATTTGGTTTCATCCCAAACTAACACTCTTTACTCTTTTTCTTTTCCTGTTCAACATCAGAGTATTGCCCACCAGAACCTATGCACCGTCGGGTTCTAAGGGCAAATCCCGATTCTCACCTAAAAAATTGCGTCATAGACCAAAGTTAAAACGTCCAAATCGCACACTGTTTGGCCAGAAATTTTCTTGATACATGGCTTCTTTAAACTCCGCATCGACCCCCGCAATGAATGATATCTTTGAATGGGATGTGGTTTGTCTGTTATCAAATCGCTGACATTTCGACCATATATTTTGGTCTTCATCAAGGATCTTAATTAAAAGACGAAGCTTTTAATTAAGGAGCACACTCAATGACCTGTTGCAGAATTTGGATGAATAGGAGCCGGATTCCTCATCAGGACAACGCTAGAGGGAGCAGAGGCACGGGCTATGATATCAAGATGCAGGGTAGTGACGTTTTTGTCTCAACGAAGCAAAAACCGCCCTGCGAAGCAAGGGCCACAACACCAGCAAATATGTCATGCCAAAAAGATCATATGGAAGAGCGAGTTCCAATAGATGAGAGCCAGTAGCAGACCGACCAAATTTACCCAATTCTGTCAATCTTTCATACCTGCTTTATACTACCCAATTAAGAAATCAAAAACTTGCAGAAATCCTAATTAGTTTCCTTTTTTAATGGAAAACTAATTGTAGTTCAGCGTAAATTGGAAGTAAACAAATCCATTTAAAAGACGGGTGCTTAAATTTTGATAATTGATAAAAATGATTAAATTGGGTGTCATCAAATTTCCATTTAATAGTTTAATTTATGGGTGTAAACTAGGCAAAAGAAGTTTGTGGGCCTGGAATTATTTACAAACGTTACGAAATTTCCGGATAAATAACATCAAATACGTAGATACTTTGTAGCTTTTACCTGTCCATCCCTGGGTTTACTTAATATTTGGCCATAGAGACTGGCAACTGAGTCCTCTCGAAAGGGCTTGTAGAGTTCCCAAATAATTCCTTTATTTTGAATTCTTTTACATGACTGCAGGAATGCTTGATAATCTATTTCGTCATCGGAATCTGTAAACCGTGTGTTGTATCATTATTAAATGAACAATCAAAAATATTGATTTTATTATCGTTCAAGTCCATTTTACTTCAGAGGAGTTTTAAAACATAATACGTTTTAGAGAGAGAGAACCACAAACGTATTATGTTTTAAAACAGGAAAAAATCTGTAACAATACGTAAATAAATCGATATTAAATGCGTTAAAAGTCATGTGTCGGATACGCGGATTGGGACAAGAAGCAGCAAATAACACTGTTACTCTTGTGCTTACTTTTCGTTTAACTTTGCATAAAAGTATCATTATTATAGACAAAAACTCGCAATGAAAGTACCCCTCCCAAACTTTTTTACCGTTTTATAAACTCTCAAAGTACCTTGGCCTAATCTTTCCAAGATTTTTCTAACATAAAAAGTCGTTTTATATATTCCTAATTAGGCCTATTCGCCTATTTGAGAAGAGAAACAAATATGAAAAAATACAATTAATTCTGTTCAATGCTTACCTTCATCTTCTTGGAAGTCCATATTATCAAAACTACTAGTAACCGACAACAGCTGTGACATGTCATCTGGTAAGCTGCTAGAAGGGGACTGATCATTCTGATAGGAAAATAGATTTTCCCCCCTCTCAATAGAGGAAAAGGAGTTTAACATTTTGTGGATAGTCGTACCAGTAATGCGAGGAGTGCTTTGCACACCCACTGTATGCGATATTGAACTGCTTTTGCGTTTCTTCGCTGGCGACTCCATGCTCGAATGCTCCATGCCAAAATTATGCGGCAGGTTCTATAAACAAATTTTCAATTATGTGCTTGTTACAGTGTAATACTGGACATTCTTAAATCAACTTCTGGCTTAATGAACCGAATTTACGGCTTTTTTAATGCAAAATGAGTTTGAATAGGTTTATCGCTAGTATGTTACTGGGGCACTGAGAAAATATACAGTTAAATGAAATACTAGAGAGATCTGCAGGCAAGTATTATGATATTTAGAAAAATATCAAGAGTAGGTATACAAAAACATGGAAAGTATATAAACTATTGTGGCACAACAATCTTACCCAAACAGCACATACATGTCCAGTGGATATCCAATTTTAGTCCAAATTAGGTTCGAATATCCATGGACACATTTAGGACACATTCTGGATATCCTTTGCATATATTTTGTTGATAATCCGATGGACTATAAATTTAGGACATCCATTGGAGACACACAACTGTACAGATTTATTGCAAATACATTTTTAATATATAGTGAACATACAAAGTAACTATATTACTCGGAATAGAAATTTAGAATAAAAATAGGTAAAATATTTCTGTAATTATAGATTGATCGCTATAGCTGATTTTCAGGCAACCGGATTGAAAACTAATGACAAGAGATTCAATCGGATTGGTTAAAAATCATCTGGTAGTAGTCAAGACAATCCGAATTGCTGTTTCCGGAAAGCGCTAACATGTTCCAATAAAGTTCATGTAAAGGCAGTCCAAGGACCTGTCGAAGTCTCATCTGTGGAAATTTTTGTTAGGACAAACAACTCTTGTTTATCATTTCTTTTTATGAGTTTTGTAAAAAGATCTAAAAAGTTACACAAGGTTGAAAAAAAAACTGGATTGAAATCGTACAAACCTACAAAAAAAAGCAATGATAAACAAGGGTTGTTTGTCCTAACCAAAAATTTCCACAGATGACTTTTACAAGTCCTTAGACTGCCTGATGGATATTCTGACGTTATACAAAAATGATCCAGCTGACAAAATGTTAACAGTATGATGTCTTTTGGATACTAAATGGACATGTCCTTCAAATGTAGAAAGTTGTGCCCTCTGTATAATCCATTGGACAGCCTTTGGATTAATCTGGGCTCTTAACGGTAAGTCACCCGCTAGTTCAAATACTATGTTTCAACAATAAATTATTACTAAAAATTGTATCTACTCTATGCCCGCGCGTGCTATAAAGTGCATTTTATGCCTGCGCTCGCTATAAAAAGTTTACCTTTATGTATTAAGTAACCAGCAATTAGCAATAAAAACAAGATAATGAACTGGTAGAACATAGATAGAGAGCTATTTTTACATTAGCAATCACAACAGGAATAAAGTGTTTATATCCTCATAAACTATGCCTATTACTTAACCCAGCACAAAAGTTAGTACTCAGGTAGGTAGATACAAAACAAAATACAACATGTTCTCACCTGTCTTATGTGGGTTCTCACTTTGGATGCAGTTGGAGAAATGAAAAACCAGGAAAACTACTAGAAAAAAGCGCAGGGAATTAGGAAACACTGGAATTCACTGCCAGTTTCATAGAAACCGTTAAAAATGGCGCAATTTATCCAAATGTCGTCTTTCGTCTTTCCTATTGGCTAAAGAATGCTTGAGTCAGTTCAGAAATTACACACCCGGTGTGAAGGTAACGAACTATCTGTTCAGATCTTAGAATATGAAAGAATAAGGAAGGATAATACAAGGCGGGCGTCTGTTACCAGTTGATTGACACCAAAGCTTTGTAGTTTTTAAACTAAAATTATTTCTAAAATTAACTGATATTATACGTAGCATTACTAGCAAACATCGGTTTTCTATTCAATAAATAAAAATATTTGTAAATTAACAACATTTGTGAGTTGATTGTATTTTTTAATTAGGGAATAAAATTTAAACCTCTAAGGCTTGATAGTACAAGTCACCCTCAAAGTCGGGTTCAGCTAAACTCGACTGGTAGTTGAACTCGCCCAGAAGAAAAGCATTGCTGTCAGCAAGTGTCACAAATGAAATTAGTTTGACAGCAATGTGATTCTTATGGGCGGGTTTAAGTATCAGTCGAGTCTAGCTGAACCCTACTTTGAGGGTGACTTGTACAATCTGGCTTTATCGCCGCCTACACTAAGGTGCGATTGTACAAGTCACCCTCAAAGTCGGGTTAAGCTAAACTCGACTGGTACTTGAACTCGCCCATAAGAAAAGCATTGCTGTCACCAACTGTCAGAAATGAAATTAATTTGACAGCAATGCTATTCTTATGGACGGGTTCAAGTACCAGTCGAGTTTAGCTGAACCCGACTTTGAGGGTGACATGTACAATCGGGCCTAAGTATTTTTTCAGTTGTGCTATATAATGTCAACTCATCTCTGCCATTTTCCTAATTAGGTCATATTATTTCAGATAGCGGATAGTTTGCCTAAACAGGAGACTACCGGCAATTAAGTATTTGTAGTGTAGTTCTAGAAATTGAAACATTGTATAGTATATTATAGGAATTTTTTGTTCACAATAATATCGAGAATCCCACCAATCTGGCAGAATTCTTTCCCTTCTACATTGCGTCGTTTGGTTATCATTCCTTGTTTTTTCAATTTTAGTAAGAAATCGTGCACCCATCAAGCACATTTCTGGTGGACCACTTAATTTATTGCCATAAATTTACGTCCGGCGTTCTTTTTGGTCAGGCCCCTGTGAGGACTGAAAATTGTTTTTAAATTTTTAACTTTAAATAATTAACATTTAATTCTTTTTTTAAGGCGTTTTGCAGGTTCTTTCTCAAAACTAATAAAAAGTATTAAACTAAGTCTAAAAACTAATAAAGGCTGGCATTTCAACAAATAAATTTTATTTCACTTAAAATATCATTTATTAATTATATCGGTTTGGCTATACCATGGAAGTGCTTTTTGCATGGAAACGATGAAGCGCCACGGATTAATTATTGCCCCTTTGCCTCTATTATCAGCGATCTAAGATAGAATAAAGTAAAACGATCTTTTCTGAGAGTTGGCCCCCCTTCAGTGTGGTAGAAGAGATTTGACACACATTAATGCGTTGGATTTAAAAATTCGACGAAGCCGAAAAAAACACCGCAGCCTCCCCGTCGTGAAACCCCGACCAATCAATTAGCGGGGGGACACATAACGACATTACCTACGCCAATGGCAATAACCTAGAAGATATGCACAGAGCCAACAAATGCCGATATTTCCTTAAAAGTGGTCCCGGTTTCTTGGTCTCTTAAGACCGACATTCTTAAGTTTCCCATGACGTAATGTTGTCGTCAGCGCACATGTCATAAAAGCGTCATAGCAACTTACAACCAGACCGGATATTGATTGCGTCGATTGTTTTTGATTTTTGTCAGGTTCGAAATTAAGTGTTAGAAAACCTTGGTGCTAGGTCAGCTAAGGGCTAGGATCCCTAACACTAGCTAGGAGATGGATATAAGTTCGATATTCGATTGCATTAGAAATAAAAAGATATAATAAAAGTAATGACAGTGACAACTGTTTTGCAATAATTGGACGTAGGACGTCAGGACGACACTTTCGGCGGAGATCGTCACCAGTTTAAAAGTTTCCACTGCTAAAAAGAGGGGCCAAAACGATAAAGCAGGACGGGTTTCCAAATTAGCTCGATGACCCACAATCTTGAGACCACATTACTACACAAGTGAAGGAAGAACGTTATAGGCTATCTGTGCCAATAGATGTCACCCTTTATCGATTGAAGTATCGAAAATCAGCCGGCTCCCGTCCTAAATGTATCGATGCATCAAACATATCTAAACAGTCCTTAGGGGCAGCACATCATTATTTATTTATTTATTTATGTACTACTATTTACTTCTTTAGAATGTTGCACAGGGCATTGTTTGTAAAGAAATTTTCGAAATTCCATAAAGCATTTTTTTTTTCATTAGTAGTGGTTGCTTGTTACACAAATTTATGGTAATTTATAGTATTGCTGTAAGGACATAAGATAAAAGAAACTCTACGTGGCGGTGGTACTTGGTAGGCAAGTTCAAGATATCACATTTCTTAGACCCCGGTTCCAGTGAAAGCACGTTGTAAACATTCACATCATCATGCCGAAAGAACAATATAGAGAAACAGATGTGACTAGACAAATGTAAGTTCTTATTCCTTCAATAGTTTAATAATATGAGACTTAACTATCTGTCTCTCTATCATTTAAATTTAAAAACATTGACAATATTCAGCGCAATGTGTATTTCTTTCAGTGTTAGTTTTGGTTTGAGATGGTATAGGCTCAGGTGCAGATAAAAGCAACGCTTTAGTCAAGTTTTTGTCCCCTAAAGCTGCCTCTCGATTTGTTTTTGGTAGGCTTGGTTTGGTTGGTAGTAAGTTGGCAACCCCAACAATCATCATCTGCTTTTTTTTAAATATGTATCTAAAATATAGATGCTACGCTTTTTGGTGCTACCCTGTATATTTGTCTACAATTTAAAAATCAATAAAATGAAGTAAAGCCTATTCTGCAACTTTCATATTGGTCTAAATTTAATCCTAAGTAAGTCTTTGGACTTCGACACTCTGTTTGGGTACCTTCTATATCATATTTATATCCAATTTTTTTATTTTTTCAATGTGCCTTGTACTAGGAGCATCACATGCATCAGGTTTGATCACTTTTTATTAAATTTTTGGAAATGGTACTGTTTGAGGTACTGTCCTTTAGAATACACATCCAAATCTGAAATTTTTACAGTACAAGTCCAGTGTTAGGAGCTTCATTTGTGCTAATTTTGATGTAAATCTGGTCAATTTAAGTTAGTCTAAGTTCATTTGGTATTTTTCAAAATTTCCAACAGTGTACTGTCCTTTAGAATGGACACCCTAATATGAAATTTTCACACTTGCCATTTGTGCTAAGTTTGGTGTAAATTTCATTAGAGATATAAATAGTTTTTTTTTTCTTTTTGATTAATGATACATTTTTTATTTACTTCTCTATCATGCAGTGTAGTGGGTATAGGGAAAAAAATCGTTTACCTCATACTGTATCATTTAGAACACATTCACTTACTTGATTTTAGTCCGGTAAATAGCTATTTACAGTACTGAGTACCATAATAAAATCTTATTACCATACTGAGTACCATAATGAACTTATACCTACCCTATTTTTCAAAATTTGCCTAACATAAAATTAATTCTGAATTTTTCAAGTTTTCTTTAATATTTCTTGTTTTTAAAGAGTAATATAGTATGGTATACCTCCGTTAACGTTATACAGTACTCATTTTGATATTTCATAATCAGCTATTATGTCATCCTTCTTACACATACTGTCAAAATATTTTCCCACAACCCCTTACGAAAGCAAACATAACATTCAGAGATGGAAGCCTCGAAAACTAATGCTAACACACAGCCAGTTAGAAAAATTAGTTAAAAAAAGTTAGAAAAACAAATGACTGGGTAGTGAAATTCTCTGTCTGAGCTAAAATTATAGTACAAACCTAGTCTGTATTGCTCAGCAAGTCAAAATATGTTCTTGGCTGTAACTGGGCACATCTTATTTGGCTATAAAAGGTGATAAAAGCTGCAAAAACAAGTTATTTAATTCGGAGGATGACATTTAGCAAATTGTGACAATCACTCAATTTCATATAATGAAAACAACGGACATTATTCCTTTGATTCATGCAGCAAAGCATAGCCTAGCGGCAACATTTTGCATCTTCAATCCCGCAAAGTTTTTTTTAATTTAATTTTTTTTTTTAAATTAAAAAAGATCAGAAGGATATAAAATAGTAAATCGTTTTACAAAAAAATACGCTTTGCATTTGCCGATCCTCGAACATATTTAAATAAATCGTTAAAATATATCGAAGTGTGATATATCGAAGTGTGCCATGATGGAGACGACGCCTGGAAAATTTCGTTGATTGGTTGGCGCTTTCTTTTCTTTCCCGTTTGTACTTGTCAAATATCGGGTGTTTTGATTTAATGAGAAAAAGACAATACCTTTGTAATAATTATTGTATCATGTTGTATAGTAGATAATGGATAATTTTAGGGATAAGTATAACATGGCAAGAATAGCTTAGATATTAAAGCTGCATCCGAAAATTGCATTAGGGCCAGGGGTAAAAGTTGTCCTTCCAAATTTCGATAATGTCCTACGTTCAGGTAGAATTGGCAACGCTGGATCAAAAAATATTTTTAAAGCGTTTTTCTTGGTCAACTTCCTTAATTAGATTTTTGTGTTAAGCAGCTACGATTTATAGTTTTTGAAGTACAGCTATGCTACTTTAGTTGCTCAACCTGTATGTAACACCTGGTCGTGGGAAAAATACTATACCTACCCAACTCTCAAGAAAGTCCCTTAACCCACTCGCGTGATTGCCACTGTCGCCTGTGGCTCTGGCGCAACATTTCACGCTTGTGTGTTAAGGGTTACTTTCTTAGCTTGTTATGTAAATAACTATTACAGTACTACCACGTTTCTGTAAAAATTAGGCCGACGTCACAGAATAAAATATATTTTTTATTCTGTGCCGACGTCCCGACGCATATTTGCCTTCTTTTTTAAGGCTACAATGGAGGTGGATGTGTTTGACATAACAGCCGCCTGGTAAACAAATTAATGTGACTTAAAATTACTACATTAAACATTAATAGATGAGTCTTATAAAGTTCTTAAAAATAAAAGTCAATACTGGTAAAGAGCAAACAACCAATTTGACACAACAGTTAAATATTGTAACAACAGAAAATGAGTGATTTTGTAATTTTGTAAATGACTTGAAATGAACAATCATTACATTTATATCCCAATATTTTAATATTGTTTTGTACTATTTTTTCTTCATTTATAGTTCCCACTTAAGTTTTGGAGTTGAAAGCTCAGAGAGTATGCAACAGCAGTCGCATATTCATGTAGTAGCAAAAAACTTGTATAACCAAGATGTAGGCAGGACACCAGTACCATTTGGAGTTCTAGACAAACGCCTTGTAACTATAACTTTTCGTGTATCCATTTCCTGACAGACGTTTTATTAAAACTATTTTAGGGAACCAATTCAAAAGACTCCCCATGCCAGACATGTGGAAAAAATCTCAATGAGTGTGTCGGCCATTTTGGTTATATTGATTTGGAACTTCCAGTTTTCCATGTTGGCTACTTTAGGAGCATTATATCGGTTCTTCAAACTATTTGCAAAAAATGCGCTCATGTACTTCTCGAAGACTCTGAAAAGGGCCAGTTTAGATTCAGACTTGCGAACCCCCATCTCAGCTATATGACAAAACGGGCCATTAGAAAGAAAATCATTGACAAATGCAAGAAAGTAGGCAAATGTCCTCATTGTAAATCTACTAATGGGTTTGTAAAGAAGATGACGGCAGCTAAAGGTAGCACCAACAATACTGTTTTGAAAATCGTGCATGAAATTTATCGCGAAAAGGATAAAGATAAGTTGAGGGAAAAGCTATCAGGAGAATTTAACTCTGCTATTGAAACCAATCCAGAAATTCAGTCAGCTTTAGAGAATAGTGTCTCTCATATATTGACTCCAATAGATGTGCTAAAGCTCTTTCAAAGGATTCCAGAAAGCGACATTCCACTCTTAGCGATGGATTCTGAAAAGTAAGTGCTTAGAATGTAATAATCTATATCTAGTCATCTTTAAACGCCAGTAAAACAAAAGTGATTTTTGCACTTATTATGCACTTATGCACAACTTTTTAGAGGTTTTAGAGATTTAGGGCTAAATTACTGCGCGCGATGTTGTTAGAGCGGTAGGGTTATATCATAACAAACGCGTTTTTTATGGTACAAAATGTATTACACTTTTATTCTTTTTTCTAAATTCAATTATTTCTTCTACATATTCAATTTCTAAAAAGACTTAAAAGTTGGCACTCCGTTTTCGGCAATACTTATTGTTGTGTCTAAGATAAGTTTAAGGTTTAAATTTAAGAAAACTATTTGAGGAGGGTCTTCTCTTTCATGTTGCAAAATTATCGTCTAGGTCCCAGCCTTGTGATTTAATTCTGACACGAATGCTTGTCCCACCTGTTACCATCAGACCATCGGTAGTGTCAGACATTAAAGCCGGAACGTAAGTTATAAGCTTACTTAGAGTCAAAAGAAAATAACTTATGCCATTATTTTGTAGGAACGAAGATGATCTCACCATGAAACAGTCAGAAATCATTTTCATTAATGACGTTATAAAAAAGCACAAGCTCTCCGGTGCTTCTGTCAACATGTATCAGGAGGGATGGGATTTTCTACAGCTGCAAACTGCATTGTATATAAATAGTGAACTTTCGGGGGTTCCTATGAATATGATGGTATTTTAATTTCTTTCAGAACCACGTGGCAACTTTAAAATAATTCATTATTTTAGCCCAAGAAACCTGGAAGAGGCCTTGTGCAGCGTTTAAAAGGCAAACAAGGAAGGTTTCGGGGCAACTTGTCAGGCAAAAGGGTCGATTTTTCATCGAGAACAGTAATTTCTCCTGATCCAAATCTGGAAATCGATCAAGTGGGAGTACCTGTGCAAATTGCAAAAATTCTGACTTTTCCTGAAAGAGTAATACGGGCCAACATAGGCCTGATGAGACAGCTTATTGTTAACGGTCCGGATAAGTGGCCCGGGGCAAATTACGTGCAACAAAAGGGTTCAGCTTTTAAGAAATTTTTGAAATATGGAAACAGAGAGAAACTTGCGCAAGAATTAAAGGTGGGTTTACAGTTACGCGTCTACAATGCGGAAGCAGTGTGTCAGTTTTTATATAAAAAAAGAATCTGTACTATGGTTTTAAAACTAACGAGTTGCCTCTTTTGCTGATCAATACAAATATATCTCAAGTAATTTCCACGGCTTTGCATAGGTGTTAAGCCTACTTTTAAAGTCAACCTTTTGGTGTGGCAGATGACTTTTCATATTGTTGCGAACTCGGGGTTCAAAAATTCCAGTGCAACGATTTAACACGAAAACACTATTTATTTATTCCACAAATATACTCGACTACTAAATAACTCACTACTTAACACTTTATAGCCTTCTATTATCGCTTCGTAACTTTAGCTTACTTATAGCTCGCTTAAAGTATTACTACTACTACTCGGGCGCTCTGTGCGCCTTTTATATACAATCCTAAAATTACAGAAAAACCTAGAAAGTTCTTTATAAGAATTCTTGAATAATCTCATATAAAAAAAAAACGGTTGTAAACAACTGCCTTCTAGATTAAGCCAGACGAGCAATAAATCACTCGTGTCAGCCATGACGCAGCGCGGATAGGTCGCGAAGCTCCACCAACCAACACGCTCCCATGCGTTGCCCCGCCTACCATGCGGCGTTGCTGCGATCGTAACATTGCCCTCCTCCTAAGTCTGTTCGTCCCGAACAGATAGAGTTCCATGGTATCGTGCTAATCGATCCAAATGAACGACCTTCATCTTTGACCTAGGGGTCCGCTGGATCCTATACACCACATCGTTAATCTTCTTTATAATTGTATAAGGTCCTTCCCAATTTTGGCTAAGTTTGGGCGATTTCCCCACCTTTCGCCTCGGATTGTATAGCCACACCAAATCACCATCCTGGAAGCCGCGGGAGTTAGCTAGTAAGTCATATCTTGCTTTGGCTCGATCACTGGATATCCGCAGTTTATTCCTGACTTGCTCATGAACATTGTTCAGCCTCTCCTTAAGCTCCTCCACAAAATTCTCAGAGCTGAGCGACTCTTTTTCTGGTGTTCCATACATCAAATCCGCAGGAAGCCTCATTTCCCTCCCGAACATCACTTTCGCCGGAGTATAACCAGTGGCTTCATGCGTAGAGCCTCGATATGCCATCAACATGAGAGGTAGATGTTGGTCCCAATCACGCTGATGATCTGCCACCATTTTAGACAGGTAATGTTCCATGGTCCGATTAAATCTCTCTACCATCCCATCCGACTGTGGATGCAAAGGAGTTGTCCTGGTCTTGCGAATTCCGAGAAGTTCCATGACCTTCTGGAAAACAGCCGATTCAAAATTTCGGCCCTGATCAGAATGAAGTTCGAGAGGAACTCCAAACCTGCAGAACATTTCATTTACTAGCACCGTTGCCACAGTCGTTGCTTCTTGATTAGGCAGGGCGTATGCTTCAGGCCATTTAGTAAAGTAGTCCATGGCGACCAAGATGTATTTAGTTCCCGACTCAGTCTGAGGAAACGGTCCCGTGACATCAATTGCTACCCTCTCGAATGGAGCACCTACAGTGTACTGCACCATTCGGCCTCGTGATCTTGTTCGAGGTCCTTTTGTGGCACAACAAACTTCGCACTTGCGGCACCAAGACTCGACGTCTTCATGATAATTCACCCAGTAATACCGCTCTTTAATTTTTGCTAATGTTTTATTGACCCCAAAATGGCCTCCGCTTGTTCCGTTGTGCATCTCCTGTAGTACATTTGATTTTCTGCTACCAGGAACAACCAACTGACTAACTACGGACTTGCCATCCGGACTCTCCCACGCTCTCTTCAGTAGTCCATTTTCTATTTTGAGAGAGTGCCACTGGGCCCAGAGCGCCTTCAGGTTTGGACTTTTATCAGCAATTTCTTGCCACTCTGGTCTTTTGTCCTCAGTCTTTGCCAAGAGTATGGGTCCAATATCTGAATCATTCAATTGTTCTTCTCGAAGCGTCTGTGTGGTCCAGCCATCGTTTATTTCCACCGACGTTCTCCTTACAGAAGGATGTCTTTCACGTTGCTCAGTTCTTCGACAATCCTGACTATCTTCTTTACATGGCCGTCTAGACAATGTATCGGCATTTCCGTGACACCTTCCTTGTCGACGTTCAGTTTGGATCTTCTGTCCTTTAATGCGTCCGGCCTCTGTAACACTTTTGCCACTCAAATTATTGGCTTGACTTGATTGATTGACTTGACTGATCCTGGAGGTCTTAACGGGCTCGGTCAATTGCCCCCTTACATTGACAGGAATTGGTTTTTCCTGAATTCTAGGGCGGTCTTGATTGCCGCTCGATCTTCTAAACAACGGCGACGGACTTCTTGCCCTATTACGGCAGTTACTCTTGACGTGACCGAGTTTACCGCAGTTAAAACATTTTATGCCCCGTTTGCCTGTTGATCCAGGAGGTCTTTGCAACAAGGCTTGGATATTGACTGCCAGATCCTTCAACGCTTTATGTAAAGTTGCCATAGATTCACCCCTAGACGTATCCCCCTCGTCATCGCAAGTTGCCATTCTTACACTTGGAGAAGAATCAGATGACACTCGTGACGCCTCGAATTCTAGGGCCCGAACTAGTGCCTCGCTGATATTCCTGGGTCTGACTAGACGTAAGTGGTACCTCAGGTCACTATCTCGAACTCCCTCAATGAACCTTTCGGCGGCAAATTGCTTTTGAAAACATTCAGGGGCTGATGGGTATGCCAGGTGAATTAGTCTGTCTATGTCCGCCTCAAATTCTTGTAAGGATTCACCTGACTTCTGCTGTCTCATCCTCAGCTGGGCTTGGAACACGGTTTCTTTGTGCTCGTTTCCAAATCGTAGTTGCAGAGAGTGTACTAAAACTGCATAATTACTTTGATCAGCTGCCGACAGAGATTGGAGTAGTTCAGCCGCTTTTCCACGAAGTGCTACCACTAATGATGTAGCTTTCTGGGGCTCGGACCAGCCATTAGCTTTTGCAGCTGCCTCAAATTGTGTTTTATAAATTTCCCAGGCCGTAGTACCGTCATAATCGGGAGGCTTAATTTTAGCGTTGGATGTGCTAAAACTCTCTGTAGACACGTTGTCGTCCTCAAGTTGTTCCCGGAATTTGTTTTCTAGCTCGAGAACCCTCTGGTTGACAGCTTCGAGTCCTTCGTTAACGCCGTTAATGGATTCGTTCACGCCGTTAACGGATTCGTTAACGCATTGCATTATTCTTTCTTCCAATTGTTGCTCCCTAGCTGCGAGATGGTTCATTAATTCTTCTTTGAATTGTTGATGACGTTGCTCCTGTACTTGATCACGTCTTTCTTGTTCCTTTTTTTGTTCATTATAACGTTTCTCCTGTTCTAGATAACGTCGCTCCTGTATTTGATCACGTTTTTCGTGTTCTTCTTTTTGTTCTTTATAACGTTTTTCCTGCTCTTCTTTTTGTTCCTTATAACGTTTTTCTTGCTCTTCCTTCTGTTGTTGCATAAGGGACAGCAGGGCGGCAAGTTGATCCTCCATCGCTTGATGCTGGCTTCTGGTCACTGGCATAAACACGTAATGTCCGGCAATGAAGCACTCACTTACAGTTCAGCAATATTAGTTTTCAAGTTCCCACTGGAATCGCACTTCTGACACCAATTGTTGCGAACTCGGGGTTCAAAAATTCCAGTGCAACGATTTAACACGAAAACACTATTTATTTATTCCACAAATATACTCGACTACTAAATAACTCACTACTTAACACTTTATAGCCTTCTATTATCGCTTCGTAACTTTAGCTTACTTATAGCTCGATTAAAATACGACTACTCTACTCGGGCGCTCTATGCGCCTTTTATATACAATCCTAAAATTACAGAAAAACCTAGAAAGTTCTTTATAAGAATTCTTGAATAATCTCATATAAAAAAAAACGGTTGTAAACAACTGCCTTCTAGATTAAGCCAGACGAGCAATAAATCACTCGTGTCAGCCATGACGCAGCGCGGATAGGTCGCGAAGCTCCACCAACCAACACGCTCCCATGCGTTGCCCCGCCTACCATGCGGCGTTGCTGCGATCGTAACAATATCTTTATCTTTAATATGGAATACTTGTATCTTCAATCTCTTTCTGGTATCACATCTAAAAGTTGACTACAAATTTAACTATCGCAGCTCCTTACAAGGCCTACTTAGATATCTTTAAGTGGTAACTTTTTTATGCTTTTGCATGAAAAGGTAGAGTTGTTTGGCTAAGACCCTGCTTGCTCAATACAAAAACTACTCGAAACTAATGCGTACATTTTTAGTAAACCATGTACCGATTTCTGTTATAGTTTGGCGACATAGTGGAGAGGCATTTGCACAATAACGATATTGTACTCTTCAATCGGCAACCGAGTTTGCATAAATTGTCAATTATGGCTCACAGAGCCAAGGTGCACGGCCACAGAACTTTCCGGTTTAACGAGTGCGTTTGTAATCCGTACAATGCGGATTTTGATGGAGACGAAATGAACTTGCATTTGCCACAGACCGAAGAGGCCAAGGCCGAAGCTTTGATACTTATGGGGGTAAGTTTTTAAACTAATTTTCATTAAGGATACTTAATTATAATAACCTTAACTAACCTGTATACCACCACCACCACTGTCATTGACCAAACCAAGTCTCCTGCCTTAAATCCTGCAGAATTCGCCCTTAGGTCAGCTATTATGACACTAATTTTTAGAACAAAAGCAACCTGGTAACACCAAGAAACGGAGAACTCCTCATAGCGGCCACACAGGATTTTCTCACTGGCGGTTACCTTCTCAGCAAGAAAGACACTTTTCTGGATTTCGCTCATGCCTCCCAGCTAGCCGCCTCAATGCTAGCGGGAAGCGATATCCATATGAACATTGACCTACCTCCTCCGTGCATTGTTAAGGTGCTAATTCCGAATAGAGCGCTTAAGCGCATTTAACTACATATTTTTTGTAGCCTAAACGATTATGGTCGGGGAAGCAAATTATATCTCTTATTTTTAAACCAAATAAAAAAGCTGGGGTTTTCGCTAACTTGGAAGCAAAGGGAAAGTCATATACGAGAAATAGAGAAATGTGCGTTAAAGACTCGTACGTTCTGATCAGAAATTCCCAACTATTGGCAGGAACCTTGGATAAAGGGCATTTGGGCAGCGGCGGAAAGGGTGGCAATATATTTTACGTGATGTTAAGAGACTTCGGGCAAGGGTTTTCAATAAAGGCAATGTGGAGACTTGGTAAGGCTTAGCCAAGACTTGTTCATTTCTGTTAATGAGGTATAAATTGCAGCCAGAATGACGTCATATTACTTGATGAACAGCGGGTTTTCCATAGGAATTGGCGACGTCACTCCAGGTGAAGCTCTAATAAAACGCAAGAATGCTCTTCTAGCCGAAGGGTAAGACGTTTCTTAAAAAAAAAGGTTTTGGTCTTAAACGACACAATTATAGGTACCAAAAATGTGACGACTATATTAAGCAAATGGCTCAAGGCAAGCTACAGTGTCAGCCAGGATGCACTGCCGAAGAGACATTAGAAGCAATTATTTTAAAAGAATTGTCTGTTATCCGAGAACATGCCGGGCAAGCCTGTGTTGCTGAACTGCCTTCGACGAATAGCCCACTAATCATGGCCCTTTCCGGGTCTAAAGGTGAGCAGCAAATTAATACTTTGTAAAATATTTATGTTAAAAGTGTTCCCTTGATTTTATTTTGGAAATAATATTTTTTTAGGTTCCTTTATTAATATATCGCAAATGATAGCTTGTGTGGGGCAGCAGGCTTTGAACGGCAAAAGAGTTCCTAATGGGTTTGATGATCGATCGTTGCCGCATTTTCGACACCACTGTAAGTGTTTTGACATTTTTTATTTAGTTTGACTTAATTATCCAAACCATTTGGCGATACAACGTATTGGCGACACCAAATTGGCGATACAACGTATTACTTAAATGTGAAGTTTGTGTTATACGAACAATTTCTTTGCGAAGGTCTTCACGAAGTGGCTTCGAGAGTAATTTTTTGTCAGCAAAAGTGCAAACTTCAAGTCGTGTTTAAATAATAGTAATTGTCCTACGTATAGCATACATAATATCCATTCCCAATTGTTCTACATTTTCCAGCGAAAACACCCGATGCCAAAGGTTTTGTAGAGAACAGTTTCTACAGCGGTTTGACCCCCACCGAATTCTTTTTCCACACAATGGGCGGTCGTGAAGGACTGGTTGATACTGCAGTTAAAACCGCCGAGACGGGCTACATGCAACGACGTCTAGTGAAGGTATTGCCATTTAGCCAAATAAAAAAAAATGAAAATAAAGCGACGTGGTTCATTTGATAATGAATAAAGTTAACGGGTAGAGGACGAGAAGTAGAACCCTTCTACTGTAGAATACGTCCTGACGTTTTGATCGTAACTTTAGACTTTATCAGGGCTGTCGTCCTTCTTAAGAAGCGCAGTGCCACATGAAGGCGACACGGA
Source organism: Taphrorychus bicolor (assembly GCA_951812265.1). Taxonomy (NCBI): domain Eukaryota; kingdom Metazoa; phylum Arthropoda; class Insecta; order Coleoptera; family Curculionidae; genus Taphrorychus; species Taphrorychus bicolor. The sequence goes on along the minus strand of OX638303.1, from coordinate 29,676,133 downwards.
CTCACAGCAAACTGGCACTTATCGTTAAATCATACACATTCATCTACGAGGACAAAAAGAACTCAAAATACGTTTTATAATGACTGTGTAGGCTTTCACGGCCGGTCAAAATACAATCTAAAGTGTTTTCCGGGCTTTGAAGCCGTAGTCCAATGGAATTTCTTCTTGACATTTCATCTACAGCTGCGGCAGATATTATTAAAGGCAATGAGGCAATAGGCGAAGTGATCTCCCCGTGCTTCCCGACTTTGACTGATTCGACTGTGGAAAGCTCCGTGGTATTTGTTCCACCGTCGCGTTGCAGTGGAAAAACTGGGGTGGGAGTAGTATTGGCACGGGGTTTCGGCGCACTTGAAGTATGTCATAGAACTCGCTTCTAGTCTGCATTTAGAAACGTAATTTCCTCCTTCCTGTTGAAATTGTTGTCGTGTTTGAAGATCTCAATGGCCTCTCTCGTTAGTCTCCTTATAGATATAAGATATCCACCTCGTTGAAAAGGATGTCGTGACCTTCGGAGAGAGCGTGCTCTGCTACTGCTGACTTTTGTGTTTGTCCTACTCTGCAACTCCTCTTGTGCTCCGTAATCCTCGTGTTGACACTGCGTCTTGTGGTGCCAATGTATACCGAGCCACAGCTGCATGGAACTTGGTAAACTCCGGGTGCGGATAGAGGATCTCTGCGGTCTTTGGCCGATCTCAAGCTTTGTTGTATGGTACGAGTGCATTTAAAGACAGTTTTAACACTGTGCTTTTCCAGTAGCCTGCCGATCCTGTCCGTTAGTTCGTGGCGCTTTTCTTCATCTTCTCCCGTTGTTCCTTCCTGGCGCTCTACATTTCTTGCGCCACCACTACCACCCCAGTTTCTCTACTGCAGCGCGACGTCGGGGGAACAAATACCACGGAGCTCCCCACAGTCGAATTAGTCAACGTCGAGAAGCACGGGAGATCACTTTGCCCATTGCCTCATCACCTTTGATAATGTCTGCGCAGCTGTAGACGAAGCGTCAGGAAGAAATTCCATTGGACCACTGCTTCAAAGCCCGGAAAAACACTTTAGATTGTATCAAAATACGTTTTTACATTCGTACTTAAATGTTTATATTTGGTTTGACAAGAAGTGTCCGAGAATAGTGTTAATAAAGTCGCGGTCGAAAGGTAATTATTTCATAGAACAGTAGAAGGGTTTTAGTTGTTGTCTTCTACCTCATAAATTCCTTCACTTCCAAATTGGAAATGATATACCAAGTGTTCAATAATAAACAATAACTTGACTATGCAATGTTGATAGAAAAAGATGATCTATTAAGAGTAAGTCAACTTCTATAATTCCATCATTTATTTTCTCTTGAAAACTCATAGTCAACCTGTTTTATTATTGAATACCCCAGATTATAATCCAATATATTGTGTAGTCTCTGGAAGACTTGGTGGTGCACTACGATAAATCTGTCAGGAATGCCGAAGGCGATATCGTTCAGTTAACTTATGGTTGCGATGGCTTGGACCCTACTTATATGGAAGGTAAGCTATTTTGTTAGATATAAATCACACTATAAGGTTTTAATGATACGCTATTGCGTGATGTCTTTAAGTATAACAAATCCTGTTTTCTGTCGATGTAAAAAATTTAAATATTTTTCATGGAATTTGTCGTTTTTGTTAGGCAAGGATTGTCCTGTGGACTTCGATAGAGTATTAGAGCACGTGCGCGCCAAATGTCCTTACCGAAACGAAATTGCCTTAAATGCGGACCAAATCAGACGAGCTACTAAAGCGTTCCTTGATACTGGTGCCTTGAACGAGTGTAGCGCTGATTTTCGAAATGATCTAAGGTTTGTATTTTCTTTTGTATTTGAAACTGGATTTTCTGGCTATGCAAAAGTATTAATACTTTGACTGACGTATTATTGGATTATATTTAATGCAGGATGTCAGGGATTGGTTCAATTCCACAAGTCTATAAAGAGCACTCCGTTATATAGGGAATTTCAAAGTAACGAGACTACCAGCAAATTAGAGTTGCAAAAATTTGCATTGTATTTAATTTCCTTCTTGTTATCTCAGCTTAGGAGACCGTTGTGTGGCCTCTTAATAAGAAGCACTTAGACCTTTTCTTCTTGGACTTAAGATCCCGTTTCCACTGAAGAAACATTGAGCAACTTTTAGCTCACCGTGTCAAAATCAGAATTATTTTACGAAGTCGGTAACAGAAACAAAAAGTTCAATTTGGTTTCACTTGAAACGGGGATTTAAGATGTAGCAAAAGACGTGACTGCGGCTTGACAAGTTGCATGGGCTTGTCAGCAAAAGTTTAATGTTGAAAATAGCGTCTATAGTACTTCTAATTTCTCTTGAGTGTTACGTCATCGTTTACTACGTAACCACAATTTTAGGGTATGTCTTAATTTGATACATATGATTGACGCGTTTTTACAGGTAAGTGCACGTATTTTCTTAATCGGCGTTAATGGATAAGTTAAGCAGTATATTTTTTATTTTTAATAAGTGGTTTATTAGTATATATTATTTGAAATCAACTAAATAAATTACCTGCCTTATGTAAGTAATAATTAAGGATAATTTATTTATTTGGTTTACTGACCACATCAGGACTTAGTAGGTATAAAACTAATTAAACTGGGAGTACTACGTTTCACTTGATTTTTGTTAAAAATCACAAGCAGCCTAAAGAGATAGCTTCAAAGGAACTCCGATTATTAACATGTTTATTTAATGTGATATACAACACATCTACAATAAATATTGCTTTACAGCAATCTGTATTAAAAGGTGGATACTAAATTTTTACTGCAGCATAGAGAGCTTAAAGAAGCAAGTACACAGTTGAAATAAAAAAAAACGAATAAACAAGTAGGTCTCAAAAATACCAAAATAGTGATCAAGTTCAAACAAAAATAAGTATCTTGTTTTTGTAATCAGATGTAATCTTTTAAAAAACTCCTAATTATTTTAAACAAAGTACAAACGTTCTAACGGAGAACAAATAGCTAGAAGTAAACAACATTGCGAAAAATCGCTGTAGAAATAAATGTTATTAATTATCGAATTCTTCCTCGGATTCACTGTCTTCATGTCGAAGATAGTTTTTCCATAACTCAGGAGTAACCTGCAAAAAGAGCTAGTAAGTTAAGTACATAATTTTTTTTAATTGAAAAATCCATGCTTTTTCCAACGCCTCGTTCCCTAAATTTAAATCGCTCTCGTTTGTGATTCGATGAACAGCATTGATTTTCGAATCACAATATCGCTTACACTGGGACCATACCATTTCGATGGGGTTAAAATGACAATGTAAGAAAGTAATCTTAATACACGATGACCATTTTGAAATGCTAGTTCGTCTATTCTAAAGGAAAAAAAACACCAAAACTAAATTCACTAATTGTCATTATAAAAGAGCGATTTTAGACATCCTACAAATATTATAATGTAAAATACCAACCAATATATTTTCTCCAGCATGTTCTTGTTTGCTATACCTAAAAGCTCAGCTTTCATAGCAAAAGGAGAAAATGTAATGTGATGCTGCTGCAACCGTTCTATTAGGCAAGGTTTGGACCATATTTGATTGGGTAACTTTTCTACTTGCATGGAGTGGTAAGAAGCATTGTCCATAATTATCAGTGAGGGTTCCTCCAAATTAGGCAAAAGCTGTTCACAAAACCATTTTTCAAAATTTGCAGAGTTCATCGAGTCATGGTAGTTGCCTGATTTACTTCCCGCTTTGAGTATTAGGCTGGCATTCTGGATAAATCAATCCTCTGGACCAGCATGCAAAACTATGTATCGTGTTCCTTCTGAGGAAGACTTTTCTCTTATCAACTTGTCCTAAATGCTCCTTTGAATGATGATTAAGAAATAGATTAACATTAATTAATAGCGTTTATATACCTTTACTAAAAACCCATGTTTCATCTATAAAAACCGGTACTCTCTCAAAAACCTTATCCTTTTATGTAGGTATAATATTTGGTTATTCCATTAGATAAAGTCGGTTAGACATTATACACTTCGTCCACTTAAACTTAAGTTTTTTCAAGCACAAAGCCAGGGAACTGCAAGGAATTATAACTTGATCCATATTTTGGAGGTGGTTATGCGAAGACTGGAGTTTAACATGTTTTGAACTCAATAATCTTCGATATCTGTCGTGGAGATTGTTGTACTGTACCTGCTGCATAAATTCGTCCCTTTATTATATGCTCGCAGACTTGATGTTGTGGTGTTTTCTTATACAATGTAGACTATTCAACAGCGTGATCTTTACTCGCTTCATTAGTTACAAGTCTCTGAATTGTTGCTAGGAACACACCTAATGCCTCTGCTACCCTCTAGAAAAATAATTATCAGATTTTTTTAAGTATTATTATTTGTAAGTACTTTTTATCATATATGCTTACATACATTTATTACACGGCATCTGAATAAGTAGAATAAATGGGGTTAAGCATTTTGCGTTTCTTGATTCGATTTAACAAGAATCGCCGCGTCCGTTTTGGCGGACTAAATGGGAGCAAAGCGGTAACTTATAGCAAAATCTATGAAGCTGCCTATCGGAATATTTACGTATATGCATATTATACCTGTTTTTTACCTCTCTGTTGCCGTTTTGCACCCACAATTCAACCACACCGCTTAGATTTGTCTCCCAAAGAAAATATGCCGAAAAATTTTAACAATAATAGGTACCTACTTACGTTATGTACTGCATTTAAAGGTATTAAACTCTCTCCCGTTTCTTCTTCTCGTTGGAAATATTGAATTCTTTTCAATATTAACACTTGTTCACCCTCGGAGAATGTTTTGCCCGGCATTTTTCGATTTAAGAGCAGATTTGATATTGCTAGTGACAATGTCAATGTCACGTTTCAATATTCTTATCCGACACATGTCGGTGACGCAAAACTTTTGTCTCATACGTTTAACGTGAGATAAAGTAATATGAAAGAGTAATGACGTAACACTCAAGAGAAATTAGAAGGACTTTAGCCGAACCGTTCTTACTTCAGACCTCTGCAAGCGATTGTGTCATTTACACTAAATTCTTGAGCAGGGAGAAATAACTTACAGTTTACGTTTTCTCTTTCGTTTTTTGAAATCCTTTAAAATACCATTATAACAAAATATCAGTCACAAAATGCAATTTTCATATGAAAGAATATGAGAGTTACTGTTTTACTGATGCCGTACTGGCGCTTAATAAAGCAGCTTGTAGTGATACAAATTTATAAAGGAATTATTCAAAAATATAGAAATAGGTACCTCCAAATGCGGCATAACTGAATAGTAGGCATCTTAAGCATGCCTTCAAATTTTGCTTCGTATACATAATGTAGTTTGGAGCTGTGGCAAGTATTAAAGAACAGAACGAAGGTAAAATCAGTGCAGTTAAACGCACTGATGGGATTAATAACTCGCATCAGATGACCAATTTCGGGATGTTTAACACTGTTTCCGAGTAGACTTGAAAGATATGTATAAATATACAGGCGAAACGGCGACCAACTTTAGCACTGATGGGTCGGTGATACATTGTAGCTTTCGTTTTCAGAGTTTCAAACTAAATATGGTCGAGCAGACGCTTGTCAGTATATTTACCACCTTAAACCTTCCCTATAAGCAGTATACAGAAAGCATATTTATCATCAAATAACTCCACACTTTTATTTACTTTTAACTATTACAACACGATTAAAACACAATTACTCTCTACTAACAATTCGCACTGTTCGCTTGTCCGCTTATTCCGATTATTTACTACACTGCACTATCTATTCCATCCCATCTCGCTCGGCTCGCTGGTTTATATACCGGGCCTGAACACACTCTCGTATTTTCGAGAACGGAGGCTACTGTTCCCCGGTTCTCGTTTAGTCTAGATGGGTTCCCGGGGCCGCCGTCGGCGCTCAGTGTTGTGAGGCCCGAATCTCTGTTGACCGACGGTCGGGCGTAACAATATCATAAAGCCGCCTCTTGTCGACTCACACGAAAGGAGTCATTTGACACTTTTGAAAGTATGATAGAAAGTAGTAAATTGATGTACTTTATCTAATTTTTTTGTCGGCGAATCAATCCCGAACTCCTAATTTCAATACCCATTCGGCTTGTTATTAAAATGTGGTGCGCAAAATCAGAATTGCTGCTTTAAAACGTCTCAGACTAATGTATTATCAACTTAATGAAAATATTTACAGTAAATACATGGATTCGGTAGCAGATAAACTGGAAAAAATTTTGAACCGTTTCGGTTATACGAAAGTGGTTAAAGAAATCGAGCGTCTTACCTGTAGCCAACTGGTGACGTTCCTGGAAACGTGCGGTCTCAAATACACCCGATCGATCATAGAGCCGGGAACTGCAGTGGGAGCTTTAGCCGCTCAAAGTATCGGAGAACCAGGAACACAAATGACATTGAAAACCTTTCATTTTGCTGGAGTCGCTAGTATGAATATTACCCAAGGAGTGCCGAGGTTAGAAATCAACTTTTTTCGAACTTCCGAATGTGGTTATTAAAAGGTTTTGATTCTAGGATAAAAGAAATAATCAACGCAACTAAGACCATCAGTACACCTATAATAACGGCGCGGCTCACTAATGATGCTGACCCGTGGTTTGCCAGAAGAGTAAAAGGACGAATTGAGAGAACCACCTTAGGAGAGGTATTCACACCTCTAGTATTTCTGTGGTCTACTTTATTTAGTAACGAATTTGCAGATTTCTACTTACATTGATGATGTGTACACCAAAACAGAGGCTTTTCTGCTAGTCAAAATCGACTACGAAAGAATTAAGCTGCTCAAACTAGAAGTCAATGCTGAAACAATTCGGTATAGGTAAGTTTAAGTATGTTGTATGTTGTTCAGGAACGTGCCCGAAAAAGAATATTAAACATCTAATACCCTTGTTAGTGTACAATATCGTCTTACTTTTAATTAAAATAGTTGGGGCTTTACCAGCAAAATTGCCAAATTGCGACCGGCTCAAGCAGGCATCCTTGAAGATAATGAACATTCTGATTCAGTATATTTTGCCTGATAAAAGTGAAAGATATAATCTAAAGCGTTTTTCGGGGTTTGGAGCCGTGGTTCAATGGAATTTCTTCCTGAAGTTTCGTCTACAGCTGCGGCAGGCATTATCAAAGGCGATGAGGCAATGGACGAAGTGATCTCCCGTGTTGGGGGTTGTTGCGCTGCAGTGGAGGGACTGGGGTGGGGGTAGTGGTGGTGCGGGGTTTCGGCGCACTTAAAAGTATGTCGTAGAACTCATTTCTAGTCTGCATTTAGAAACGTATTTTTCTCCTTCCTGAAATTGTTGCCGTATTTAAAGATTTCAGTGGCTTCTCTCTAGTCTCTCTCTCTTTCACCTTGTTGAAAAGAATGTCGTGTCCTTCGCAGAGAGCGTGTCTGCTACTGCTGATTTTTGTGTTTGTCTCAGCCTACAATTCCTCTTGTGTTCCGTAATCCTCGTGTTGACACTGCGTTTTGTGGTGCCAATCTATACTGAGCCACAGCTGCACGGAACTCGGTAAACTCCGGGTGTCGATAGGGGATCTTTGCGGTCTTTGGTCGATCTCAAGCTCTGTTGCATTATACGAGTGGGTTTACAAACAGTTTTAACACTCTGCTTTTCCAGTAGCCTGCCGATAGGGCCGTCCGTCCAAAGAATCTAGAGCGCCAGAAAAGAACAACGGGCGCGTATGGACTAGTCTACCATACATCGACAAAGTAACGAACTGGAAAAGCACAGTGTTAAAACTGTCTTTAAAAACCTTATCTGTCTTATCACTCTATCATTTTAAATATAACCCCCCTAGTTTTGAAAGCCCGATCCAATGAGTAAATCAGCATAGGACCTTTCGGGGGAGGTAACGACAACCCGATACCCAGTTAGAAGTAATTTTAAAGCGTAAATTAACGCACATTCAAAAATAGGAATTTTACATACGATCACACACTTTATTCTTGACAATATGGTCTGGCATTAATGTGTGTGTGGTTTCAAACCTCTTGACTTTGGTCTTCCGAAAGGAATTTTTACCACACTTGAAAACAGTCTAAAACCAACGTGTACAGGTTGGGCCTTCATAGAGTCAAACATGTAGATGTTATTTTCAATTTCATTTGGGAACTTATAAGTGAAACTTAGTTTCAAAATTTTAAGTTTGTGAAACTGTTAACGTTGGTTTTTTATTTGCAAAACCAACTCAGGCTGTTTCCATCATCAGAACCAACACTTACGACACCAGAAAACAAAGTTTACCCGAGCAGTGACGTCATTAATAGGGTGAAAACAAATATATAATTATACGTTTGTATAATTCTTCGAAAAAACCGTTTTAAGAATTTGGCCTTGGAATTAAAGTTTTTATAGTCAGTGAGGTTAAAGGTTAACGTCAATTTTGTAACGTTGACTTTCAACTGAATGGACTGCAACGTCAATTACCGAAGGATCCGCGTCCATAAATCCGGTAAAACTGGGACTCAAGTGCGACATCAATAATTTAAGCGTCCCCTAACAGGAATTCCTCCCTGTTTACTGGCCTCAACAGAAACGGGCTGATAAAACTTTACAACGTGTTTCCATTGTTATAGGAACTTGTGACCTTTATTTTTGCTCTTGAATCACCCCTAGAAATATTTCCGGACAGCCTGTGCCCCGAGGGCTTTCAAGACAAAACACCTAAGCTGTATTGAAGAAATAAATTTCAAAGCAATATTTTTGGTTTTATTTATAATCTTCTTAAGTTTTACTGCCACCTCATTATTTTTCTTCTGCAGCATCTTAACGACGCCGAAACTAAAGCTTAAACCTGCAGACGTTGTAGTGGAAAGCGACACCATAATTACTGTGCATTCTAATAAAAGTCAAAACTCTCAGCGTCTTAATTTTGCTCTCAGCGAGCTTAAGGACCAAATTCCCAAAGTGGTCGTCAAGGTAATTTTCATAAGTTTTACTGCATCATAAGGAAACCACTCCACGTTGTCGTTTTAAGGGATTACCAACCGTAAATCGTGCAGTGATCGCTAGAGAAGACAAATACGGCAAGTCGGCTTACCACTTGTGTGTTGAAGGCAACAATTTGAGAGAAGTAATGGCCACTTATGGTATAGATGGGACGAAGACGGTCTCGAATAACGTTATGGAGGTGTATAATACTCTGGGCATAGAAGCAGCAAGGTAACAATATAATGTAATGTAAACACTGTATTATTTAGAATTTTATTTTAGGGAAACTATAATGTCTGAAATAAAAATGGTGATGGAAAACCACGGAATGAGCGTGGACTATCGGCACATAATGCTGCTGGCAGCACAAATGACGCACACTGGTGAAGTTCTGGGCATTACCCGTCAGGGTCTCTCGAAAATGAAGCAGTCAGTTCTCAATTTGGCCTCGGTAAGTTGTAGACAATATCATCTTGGATCGGTTATTTAATCATTCCGATTGCAGTTCGAGAAAACCGCAGATCATTTATTCGACGCTGCATATTATGGCCAAACCGACAAAATTAGTGGTGTTTCAGAAAATATTATTATGGGTATGCCATCTCCTATTGGTACAGGAATTTTTAAGCTTATGCACAAACCACAAAATGTTGATTTGGAGCCTCAGACTGAGTCTTTGTTGTTTGAAACGTATGCGTAAGTTTTATTGTTCCTAATAAAGTTAAGTTTTTATTATTTTTTATTTAAATATTCTGTCCTGAATAGTCCAACTACTATGCTTCTACCATTTCTGTCTTCTCAACCTTGTAGTTAGAACATCAATTAAATTAGGGAAGAGAGAATAGTAACAATGACTGCAATTAGTAGAGAAAATAGTCTTAGTAAATTGACAAGTATTGCCTCAATTGGAAACGCAGTCTCATAAATTTGATATACGTTTCACAACCTCGAATGACGAAAAAATAAATGTTAATGAATGAATGAATGAATGAATGAATGCTTTATTGACCAAAGATATCTACAATCTTATCGACAAAGCTAAACTAAGTAACATAATAATATACAAGTACACAATACATGCTGATGCTGAGGACCATAATATATAGCATGACAAGATTAAAATTAAGAAATATAGCGAACAGCCCTCTTTTGCCAAACAAACACAGACCTAAAGACGGTTCCCCAGAAACAAACTCCATATCTGAGATGACTCTCGATCAAAGCAAAATAAGCCGTTCTGGAGATACTACTGTGAAGCTCGTAACTAATCACCTTCAATGCATAACAACTGGAGGCCAACTTCCGACTCAGCTCCCGGATGTGGGAGTCAAACTTCAGACTACTGTCTACCCATAGACTAAGGAATCTGCTCTGTTGAAATCCTGTTACACCACTATCTCCACTCCTAACATCGCTCAGTTCACATTCAAAGAACATAACTCCAGTCTTTCCAATGTTCAACGACAATACAATTTGCGGCGCACCACTCTTCCATAGCCACCAGATCCCTTGACATGTTTCTTTTTAGCTGAGATCCATCCCCTCCATGTCACAGAATAGTGGCGTCATCGGCAAAAAGAGTGAAGGATCCCGAGATTGGTAGGCTCGTTAAATCATTAAAGTAGAGCAAAAATAAAATTGGTCCCAACACAGACCCCTGGGGCACGCCTCTGCTGATCCCGCGCTCACCGGATTGAGTTCCGCCGAAGTAGACCCTCTGACTCCTCCCCCCCAAGTAGCTCGCAAACCAATCCAAAGCAACGCCGCTAAATCCATACCCTTCCAGCTTCGACAGCAAAATGTCGTGGCTGACGCAGTCGAAGGTCTTCGGCAGGTCACAAAATGCCGCCGACATCTTGTCCCCCTCATTCATCCTCAAATACATGCCCTCCAGGAATGCAAACATTGCTTCGTTAGTGCTCCTAGACTGACGAAAACCAAACTGACAACTTGATAAGATATTGTTTCTATCGAAAAATGATATCATTCTTCTCTTCACCAATTTCTCAATCAACTTGGAAAGAGTAGGGAGCAGGGAAATGGGACGATAACTTCCGAGTTATTCACGATCTTCACCTTTAAACAGTGGAATGACAACAGCCGACCTTAAAAACGTCGGGAAAGCAGCTCATCAGATCCAAAGCAGCTACTGGAAGTCTTTCAAATATTTGGACAGAGATGCCATCGTCACCAGAAGCGCGCAAGTTCCTTATTTCTGAAAGTATCTCTCCAATCTCTCCAGCGTTGGTTGGGCTAAGGAAAAAAGATTCCGTGACGTGAACAGTCACAAACCGGCAAAAGCACCGGATATAAACATTGATTTATTGATACAATATGAAATATCTAACGAACTCTAATGACGTTGGTCTTGGTCCGGATTCCAACTTCTCGTGAGGTGACAAACAATAAATACAAAAAGCACTTTTAAAAATTCACATTTTTATATTAAAAAACAAACAATAATTCAATTAGGTACCTATGCAAAATATATATACAGGGTGTCCCGTAAGCACATGGATATTGCGGCGTTCTTTGGTTCAGAAGAAAATGATTTAGTAAAACATGAGTCTTACTCAGGAAGAAGTCCTCAGTAAATTTCATTAAAATCCATCGTAACTTCTAGATGTTACAAAAATCACATTTATTTTTAAGAACTTTGACTGTCAATAGCAACCAAACCAAAAACTTTTTTCTTAAAAAAGAATTGATCAAACGTTTTCTTTTGAACAAGAGAATATCGTAGTACCCTTTTGATCGGGACCTGTATAAAAAAAATTACACTAAACTTGCGCACAGAATTATCTTCAATATTAGTTCATCATTCTTGAGGTGGCACCACTTCACACAAAGCTTGTATCCAAATGGTGACTTTAACTAAAAAGAGTACCTTTAAGTTGTATTACTGTGGTACATTCTACACTGTGTTTTCTCGAAAATTACCCAGAATATTTTTCGGCTGATGCTTTTTATAGATAAACCAATAGAATACTGGAACTCCGGAAGCGGTAAAAATTAAGGCGAATAGGTACAACGGATCCGGACGGTTTATTATAGGGGCCACAGCTAGATATATCGAAAGAAGAAGAATAAATATTGGAATCCATAACGGGACCTGAAAATATACAAGAGCTTCAATACCGCGTCTATGAGAATAAGTAAAAACAATAAACGGTCGATAAATGTCTCACCTTGTATGGCCTAATGGCATTCCTTTTCGTTTTTCTGAAAATAATCAAAGAAACCATCGAGGCGCCATAGGAGACCCACATCAGGAAACCGGTGAATTCTATAAGTTGTACTAAATCTCCGCTCACTAAGAATAGAAGTGTCATCAACCCTTGAAAAACCACTGAGGCAGAAGGTGTTAGCTTCTTGTAGTGGATGTACGAGAAACTCTCCAACATGAATCCATCTTGTCCGGACACGTAACATAGCCTATCGAATATATTTGATCATTCAATATATCCATTCGTTTCATATTGATTATGTGAAAACATTAAAAATGTCCTTGACTAAGAGTACAAATTGAAGTAGAATTGTTAAAGGGTTATCGAAATGTTTAGACCACCTCACTTCCGACCACTAATTATTTCTCTGTACATGTAGATATACTTTTCTCTATATGATCATTGCCATTTCACAGTTCGCAGATTGTTTTTCCAATGATCCAGTCACGTTTTTTTGGTTTTACGGTTTTTTTGTGTTTTTTTTTTTAATATTTTTTAGGTAAAATAAAAAAAAATGTTATCACATAGTTCAACAAGTAAGTAAATAAGCAAAACATTTTAAGTGCGTTGTAGTATAGATAAGTCTGGTTAGCGAGGAGGTCATTTAATTAATCGACTTCGTTCTCCAAATGATGGATTTATACAGGGCATAACAGGGTCTCCCTGAACTGCCTAGAACTACGTCGATCGATTATGGAAAAACTTCCCGAACATACTAAAAATCTTAAAATTCGATATTGTACTAAAATCAGTGCGAGTAACTAATTTAAAATATTTTGAAAAAGGCGGCACTTTTGGTTATACTGAACGATAGTGACAATGTTCTACTTTTCGTAACTATTACTATTTACGGTAACTCCCTGAGGTCAGGCGGCAAACTTTTCCGCAGCATTACAAGACCTACTAAGTTCCTTGGTGCATAGTATTGTCACGCCCGACCGTCGGTCCACAGAGATTCGGGCCGAAGCGGCAACGCCGAGCGTCAACCGCGACCCCGGGAACCCGTCTAGACTAAACGAGAACCGGGAACAGTCGCCTCCGTTCTCGAAAGTACGATAGTGCAGCGAGTCGTGCGAGATGGATCGAATAGGTAGTGCAGTGTATTAAATAAGCGGTCAAGCGAACAGCGCGAATTGTTAGTAGAGAGTATCGTTGTTAGTCAGAGCGTGTTTTAATCGTGTTGTAATAGTTAAAAGTAAATTAGTAAAAGTGTATAGTTAATTGACGAAACATTATTGGAACCGGTATCCCGTAACAGTATGCTGTGTCGTTAGCCAGAGACAAAATCAGTTTTTAAAGAGTCTTAATTTATTGGTTAAAATAACACCATTTCGATCTTGTGCTTACAGGACACCCTGTATTTTGCAATTTCGTAGTTCGGACTTTCAGTAAGGCTAATGATTGCTCACGTTGATATATTCGACTTCATTTTATCAAAAAAAAGGTTAGCTAGTGCTTTACTAATGCGATAATTGACGTATTTATAAGGTCTTCAACGTTCTAGTCAGTCATTCGTTTTTTGTAGATGAGGCTTATGTATGATGTTAGGTATTATGTTGAGGTGGGACATTATTTGTACGAATGTTATAACAATGCACATATCGCTCATTGTATGCAATAGCGGCGCAACTCAAAAAAAATTGTTTTGAGAAAATCAATAATTAAGATTTGGGTTATAAATAGGACACTGTTTTGACTTGAAAATGAATTATGTATAATACGATCATAAAATGTTGTGCCAGTTTTGTTCTAAGATAGAGGTTGGAATTTCTAGTTCGGGCATTTTGTTATCTATAATTTCGACTTTTTTGAGTTGTACCACTATTGCATTCAGTGAGCGATATTTGGTTGCCTGAGCTATCCCAAGATCGCCTAAAACGAAATAATAGTCTTTACCTGGTCACGCCAAACTGAATGCCTAGAGCGCATCCGAAGGTGCTGAGAGCTACACCCAAGGGAATAAGAATGGATAATGGTCCCAGAACTCTTTCTCCAAATGTTACGGCCACTGCTTTCGAGGCCATTATTTCCGGTACCGACAGGACGGTCATGTAAGCAATGTTCATAAAGACGTATAGAGATGTTACCATAGGTACGCTAATTAGGATACTCCTCAGAATGTTTCTGCAAGAAACAAACATTAAGGTGTCTAGAAGTGTTTGGGCTTGCAATTGTCATCATTAATATTTTACTACAAAATACATAATGCGAATTATAAGAAAAAAAAGTAGTTTATGTGTGTGTAATTATATTGAACTTACTTTTCGGGTTTTTGTACTTCTTATAAGAAAAAAAAAGTAGTTTATATGATTAATTATTTTGAACTTACTTTTCAGGTTTTTGTACTTCTTCTGTAATAGTTGTTAGTGAAGCCCTGAAAATTTATTTAAAGCTGATATCAGTTGTGTTATCGTGCCTGAAAGTGAATTACACTACTTCCAATATAATAGGTATATTACAAACCGAGGTGGAAGCTCGCTTGTTAATTTCCTTGTTACTGTAGAGTGTTAAGCGAGACGCGCAGCGTTGGAAGTAAGTATAAACTCTAGAACGTATCTTGTATATGCAAAATGTTCATATATAATCCATTCAGTTATTTCTGTCGTCAAGTAGGCGTTGGAAATCTGACATATTTCACCCGGTATAACATGACTGACAGTGACAGTGATTATTAATCAGTTTGAGGTTAAGGTTATTGTTTACTGTTTTGCTCACATAGTTGCCAGATGACTTCGTTAGTTCAAACCTTTAATAATAATCATTACTAACCTAGAATCTAGTGAAAAATGGGCCGGGGCTCAATGCTAGCAAGAATATTATATTTTATTAATGTATCTTAAAAATGAATCTTTCACAACCAAAATAGTTGAGGCTAATAAGTTTATAGTGTGAATGTGGTATCAGCAGTATATGCAAGTGATGGTATGTATAAGAAGTTTACTTTTTGGAAGAAAAGAAAGGTGGAATACAGTTACGCAAGGACAGGACCATGATATGTATGTCAGGACCATGATATATGTCTGTCAGCGGCAATTGAAAGTATGAAAGTCGGACAATGGGCTGTAAGCTGACTGTGAGGACATATTATATTTTGTGAACTGAATCTATTGTTTCAAAATTATTTTTGCCATTTTAATATTTATTTATAATTCAGAAATGGCTAACGCCGAATCGCAGAGAAACGGTCACAAATTTTCAAGTTACAAGATTTATTAATAATGCGTATTTTAGTGCCAGCTGCAGACCCTAATATGCTGTAAATTCTGACTGTGACTTGATTTTGCTTTGTGAAATCCAACCTTGGCATGCCAGTATCAATGAAAAGGCTCAAAGTCATGGAAATTTACAGCTGAAATAAATTATCTACAGCTTTCACAACAAACGAAGTTAGAGCAGAACCACACAATTAGTATACATCAATCACCAACAAAGAGTAAACAAATTGCAGTTTTCATTTTTGGGTTCTGGGACCAAAAGGTTGTTCAAAAATCAGTGGCAAATTTTTTGAGCTGTAACACAATAAATATATGATAAAACATTTGAAATTTAAAATATCTATATTTTTTTTAAAATACTCTTGCAAGATATACTTATTATAAAGAAAACTATTTATTCACAGCTTAGACTTATATAACTATACTGGGATATTATAACTCCATGAGATTAATTAATATTACATATATTTCTTAGGATTTTCAAGAAGTGAAATTTTACATTTACCATCAAGTGTTATCATGGCTTACGTTTAATATTTAACAGTGGCATTATTTTATTAATTAACAATATTCTAATGAAAAATACTGAAACTACTTCAATATAACAATTTAATTTGGCGTAAAAAAAAGGTCGAACAAATTTTCGATGTTATGTCAGGTCAATAAAACATTTCTTATTTTTGTATCTTTTAGATTATATAAAGCCAATTTGTCGCGAATCCTTTTTATACAGGAAAATTACACCTTAATACAATTATACTTTAATTAAACGAAAACTTGCCTTGAAAGTATGTTGAATTGGATAAAGGTTCTTGATTGACATAACATCATAGAGTGTTACTAAATTTAAAGAAAGACTAAAAGACCTTTTTTTTATTTTGAATTGAAGACATTAGCCTATGAATATACAGGTACTAGACTATCCAGTTTTAATATAATGACACTGAACATACAGAACACTCAACAAATCAGTCGCTAAAGAAATTGGATGATCTCAATGTGTTTTGTTGGAGATTCCAACTGTAGATTTTGTTGATTGCCATTTAGCTGTGATTGTATACATGAAGTTCTTCTTTATGGTTGGTCATTTAATAGTAACTAATTCCAATGTAAAACACATTTTATTTAGTATTACCATATGACAATTATTATGCCCATCCCTATTCTGATCTAGAATATTGCATAAGATTAGAAATTAACTTTTGAATATGACTTTTTACCATAGAATTATTCGCTCATTCTGTAAGAATATAATTCGCCTCCAACTTTCAAAGTCAGCCCAGATATGGTTTTCTTGCCCACTAACAGGTTATACACTAAAGTTAAGTACATTCCCCAGGGTTTTCTTCATATGTTCGTACAATCTAAAAATTGTATGGTCAGCAACAAATTATGGATATAGAATTTAATAAAATGCAGATCAATCGGTGAATAAATATTACTTTCTAAAGCTAGTGGGATGGTTATTAGTCAGAGTACGTCCACTTCAAGAAATAAAAACCTGGAGGAAAATGCAGTATACAAATCTCATTAATTCATTAAATATATCTTGTTTTCTATAAATTTTTTTTATATCTTTAATTTCTACACATTTCTTCATTTTGCATATTTTGCGAAAACATTATTGCAATGAAAATTCTTTGCAAAGCTAAGATATACTTAAATTAATGAAATAAATGCGAGCAAAGCTTTGCTACCAGATGTGAGGTCTCGAAAGTCAACATTTACCTCAACCAGTTATTTCCCATATTAAAGTTTTTGACCATCTTTATAAAGTTCTTATGGATAAATCATTTGTGATCGGGAATCGATAAGGTATTAGGTAAATCGATAGTCGATACTTCCAGAAAAACTTTTTGACTTGTGAGACTGTGAAGGCTTTCACGGGCCTTAAATTACATAGCAAGAATTTTTTCGGCTCTACAGTCATGTCCAAAAAAATGTTATCCTTGACATGTGGAGAATAATACTTGTGAACTTTCTCAAACTATATAGATTAACGGCTATTGCTCTAATGTATGCTACAAACAGAATCATAACATTTTACAACTGATTTCAATTATGTGTTTGCACCTTTAGAGTGATACATTCTTGGATACATCATTTACATCTTAGTAACAAAAAGAAAAGTGACAGAATCCTACAAAAATTTATCTTGTAACTTGATAAATAAATGCAAACCTAACTGTTAATGGTTGAGGTTGAGGTGGTGGATAAAAAAGTCTGGCTTGAGTGCTGAACCTGAGCCTGCTCCCGAGTGTTTATGGTGGAGAAATACTATTAATATGAAAATGTTGAATAGTGGGTTTAGGAAAAATCACAGTTTCATAAAGAAATTGTCTTTTTTTCTAACTGAACGAAGAGTCTTTAGTCTTCTGGTCCTACTTGCTTGTCCATTTTGAAGCTTATTTACTGATTTATATTGGTACGGTGTACCATTGGGTATGTTATTTTTATGTAATTATAAAATAAATATCTAGATAACCCTGATGATTTTGAGATACGGCTTACCTGAACTAACTTAGAAGGCCTCGATGAAAGCCCTGAGCCCTGATCAGGCAGTACATAGTACACAAAAACTTTGAAATATCATCTGCTCTAAGCTCTAAGTCATAATAATTACGACACTGATAATAAAAAGAGATAATCATGATGCAATTACAATGTCTTGCCAATTATCTTGTACTTTAATTACTTCTTTTGCCAGGTATTTAATAATTTGGCTTCAAATTCTGTATTTTTTCGACTTTTATTCAACAATAAACATTTTCATTGCGCAGTGCGTGACGTCACTTGATAAGAAGATAGTTGAACGTCGTGAATATTCTTGTTGGCGTCGTGCGTGGTTCGCGGGTGGAATTTTCACGTTTTTCGTTCAAAAAACGTTTTCGGAAAAGTGCGAACTTACGTGAATGCATGTGGAAACTTCTCTGTATCCCCACATGCTACTTTTCCTTGGCTCGAACTGCGCTTTCGGTGCCAATTTTGACTTCGCTTGATGCCTCTACGACACCATCAAAGAGCCATGTCGGCACATTTCAGAGATCAGGTTAGTGACCACATTTTGTGCATGTAGAATCCCTAGATGGTAACCCCAGTGTCCCCATAGTCTATCAATTGTGGACCTTAAATTCGTTTTTCGCATCAAACTTTGGAAATAATTAGGCAATGATGAATCATTTCAAATTTAATACGGCGCCGGCGCTCCGCGGAGCGGTTGCTATTGAAACTATCTGTCAAAATCCGATTGTCTAAAGCTGCGTTCACACTGCGGAATTTCCAGTGGTCGCCTTAATGCCGATTTCTGATTGGTTTTAAATTGTTATGGCGGAAATGTCAAGTGCAGACTTTTGACCAATGAGATATCGATATTATAAGTGCTTGGAGAGTCTGCCCACGTGATAGTACATACTAGGTGAGTTTTCGCAATGACAATTTTCGTTAATGAGTCGACTTCTAATAATATTATTGGCATAGGAAGTTCAAATATGAAAATGCGTGCATTTGCGCTATTTGTTGTTAGGTGGAGTAGAAACAACGGGTGTTCGTTGTCACCGAATGTAGAGAATGTCATCTAGAATGGCTATAAATTTTTGACAGAAAAGGATGAGGGGGGGGGGGGGGGAAACGGGCGTAAATTACTATACACGATTTACGTAACCTGAATTTTTACTACATTACTTAGCTATTTAAATAGTAAGGCAAACTACACTTGTCCCTGCCAATAGATTTGTATCTTCAGAATGACTGTATCTAGACTGGTTAGGTTCATTTGTGTAAATACTTTTATTAATTGCTTTTTTGGAAAACAAAGAAAAATAATACATAATAAATTATTGGGGCGATTTCAAGCAGTATGTAATTCATTTAAACTGGCTTACAGTTCATAACAATATTTCACTCTTTCCCTCCTAGAGATTAGATAAAGATAGAAAAAGCTAAAAGGCCAATGAAATTAGTGCTTGTCTTACCTTGCAATTTGAAATCGCCCTACAGACTAGGCCGCACTGCGCATGCGTTTGAATCATTTTAGATTTTTAGTATTCTTCATTCTTCCTCGGATTATTCCACCCAGAAATTCCACGTTGAAAAGAAACTTGAATCTTTGAACGTTTCAACTTTATACTGCTTGGTTTAATTCTTATGTAATACAGGTACATTTTTTCATTTGGAAACTGAAAAACATTATCCATCCAGCCAGGATACTACCTTTATGTCTGATTCTCTTGATTAATTACATGTTGTATTTACCTAGGTACATGCGTTATGCCCACAAAAAAGCAATATTTGTTGGTTGAATTAGGTAGGATACCTACCTATCTACTTACCTACGTATTAATAGGTAGTTCTAGAATTGCATTGTTTTCGGTGGTGGTAGCATTTTTTTAGGCATATTCGCATTTTTACGTTAATCACTTTTATGGTTACTGATTAGTGTTAATTATTTTTAGCATTTTATTGTTAGGATAACACAGTTTTGTTAATAACAAAATACAAAAGACACATGTTATGTGTAAAAAAAATCGGCAACTGCGAAATCTTAATGTTCTTAATGTTAATGTTAATCTAATCAAATTTGTTTTGACGGCAAGTAAACAAACAATCGCAATCGCTGTTATACGGGAGAAATTCCATGGCAACGCTTGATGCCAAAAATAATTGAATGGATTATACGTATAGGCATCGACCAGGTTGAGATTAGGTATAGTAATTATTACATACGCCCCTAGTACTTACCATCCATCATAAGCCCACAACCCACTATAGAAAGCCAGAGCCAAATTTTTAGGATCAAAATTTGTGCCCTCAAATCCTTTTGATAAATTGGTATAGTTACCTATAACAATCTTGTAATAATGATATAGGTAGAGAACTGTATGATCCATAATTCTCTTACCCAAGTATAACTCATATGCGCCACCAAATATCACCACAAGACAGGCCAAAATTTTGAATAATCCGAAGATATTTTGCACTTTAACATAGCACTTCACGCTTTTTACATTTACATAGGTTATGATACCTTTAAAATAATCAAAACTCGTATTATAGTAACTTGGTACTCTTTCGTGCGAAATCTCACCTAAGGCAATTAGAGAAACAACTTTTTTCGCCCTTTCGTTGCTTTCTATATCACTTATACAAAGCAAGTCAAATAGCGGTTGACAAAGGTATTCTGAAAAGGTCATTATAATCACTGCTACCTCAGCAGGTCTAATTATTATCTAGAAGAATTACCACACTATTTTGTCTAAACCTTTATGTTTGTGCATACGATCATAGTCCAAGAGTAGAGGAAGGCTGGTATAGGGCCCCAGAACTGATGGAGAGGAACGAATGAATCCATGAAAAAAGCGTACTGACCACCGGATCTTGGAATTACGGTCCCAAGCTCTGCAAATGCTAACGCACCTAGAACAGAGAACTTTAGCAGGTATTTAAATGTTGATGTACTGTTTTGTTCTTACCTAATAGGGAAACTAATCCACACAAAACCCATATTGTGAGAGACATACCAACTGATCCGCTGTACTTGAGTGCTGATGAGGGAGATACAAAAATTCCGGATCCAATCATGACTGCCAAATTGTAGTTGGAGGCCGAAAAAAGTCCCATCTCCCTTTTGAGTTTCACTTTTACCTCCTTGGGGAGGTTTGTGTCGGAATCAACCTTCTCTGAAAGTGTTAAATTATTTTGTTTTTATATTTGAATTTTTGTTGCAAAGCATTTCCAATAACTTGTGCTTCCAATAACTCGTGCTTTAGCCAAAATTTAAAAGATTTTAAAAGACCTATTGTCTATATTATAGAGTTGTCTGGAACCAGATTCTTGAATTATCAATAATCAATGAAATTTGACGTCTACTTGCTCTCTTCTGCAATCCATTTTCTATTTTAAGAAAATCCTACTGAGGCCGATTCTTGAATTATCAATAATCAATGAAATTTGACGTGTACCTGATATCTTCTGTAACCCATTTTCTATTTTAAAAAAATCCTACTGAGCCAGATTCTTGAATTATTAATAATCAATGAGATTTGACGTATACTTGCTCTCTTCTGTAATCCATTTTCTATGTTAAGAAAATCCTACTGAGCCAGATTCTTGAATTATCAATAATCAATGAAATTTGACGTGTACTTGCTCTTCTGTAATCCATTTTCTATTTTAAGAAAATCCTATTGAGCCAGATTCTTGAATTATCAATAATCAATAAAATTTGACGTGTACTTGCTCGCTTCTGTAATCCTTTTGCATTTTTCTTATTTAACGTAATGCAAGACGTCGGTGAGATGCTCTTGACAAGATATGTCTTCTAAACTTCCATTTGGAAAATCTGTCTGATGAACATATAATTAAAAGACGTCTCAAGAGGGTGTGATTTGTAACATCCGGTGTCTTCAAGAGGCTTTTAATATCCATAAAGCCTCTAGTAAGTTTGCATCAGTTATGTCTTACACCACACCAGTGCATGTCGCGGAACCTTTATACAGTGGAGAAGGTGTCTCTCTAAGCCCTGTTTGTATAAATGAATGCAAGGGCCTAACAAACGCGTGTTTGTAAGTGGGGCCCAACAATTGCTAAGCTGTGTATAATATGTATATGAAAAGAACCCAACAAATGCTCCGACCCGTATATCTATGAACGTATAACACTTTCAGACGTTTTAACGGTTTTTACGACGATTTTTGACGATCTTAACCTCAAACAGTGAATTTTCACTTATTATTGACACCAAGCATTATTGACATTAAGCAAGCACTGGAAATCTGTTTTTGCCATTTTTATCGCATCTTAGAGATAGGTACAAAAAAATTAAGAATTCAAAGATAGCGAGATGGAAAAAATAAGTGAATGAGGATTAGGTTTACTTTATGTTAAGATTTTATTTATAAGATTAGGATATTATCTTATTTGGATGTAAATTCTACAGAGGTGAAATAAACCCCACCCATGTTTATATACGTATAGTTGAACACAATAGGTATATAATTACCATATTCAATCATTGTTTAAGAAATTCACGAGGTTTTCATCATCATCATGCCTATTTTAAATGTTAGTCTCGTATTTTTGTGACTTTTACTGATTGCTACTTAGAGGTTTTAAGCACACAAATTGATAAATAATTAACTCAACTTACTCATTTTGTTCAACAATTAAGGTGACGAACTGTAACCAACCAACCGCGTTTGTAGGAAAACAACAGACACCCACAATAATCGTAATGAATTGTACAGTTATTTCCCTGCTCGCCGCACTATGATCTTGATCGGTTGTATTCACTTTATTACGTCTTTAACATAATTCGTGGAAAAGCTACGATAATATACCCATATTATATCTAATAAATTAATAAAAAAATATATATATAGTTAGAAGATAAGTAGAGTAGTCTATGTTTTTTCGGAGTAATAATGACACTGCAAGTTTGCATATTTCTAACAAAAAGTATAGGGTTTATTTTTAAATTGCATCCTACACATATGTATATTAATTTGTAATAAATGACGTCATTCATAAGTACGTTGTCAAGGAAATACTCGGTTATTCATAGTTGAAATGCTTATGTGAATGCTAGATACGTATATCAATAAAAAGCATATGATCCAAATCCGTAGTTTACAATACAGAATAGTCTGCTACGTATTTACTATTTTGCCCAAATCTTATTTCGGTTGTCATTGTTATTGTTATAAATTCCACTACTCGACTAAACAAGAAATTAACGAAGCAGATGATGTTTTGGCCAATTTTCGCAATTCGTCACATATAATTAGTTGTTTAGAAATTGTCTATTCTAGATACCTAGAGGGAGTTCAATACAAAAAGTCAGTTAGTTGGCTGTGAAATGTCAACAGAAAGGGATGGAGTAACAAAAGTCATCTTCTTTTATTACTCCAACTTTTTCTGTAAAAAATTCATAACAACTTGTTGCCTTTTGTTAATGAACAATCGGTAATAATAGATGTCGTAAACAAGCGCGCTTATCCACTCTCATTTGATTCAGGAATACTACAGGACAATCATTAATAAAACTAATAACTGAAATGTTGGTTATTTGTCACACAATAATAAATTTTAAACGGTTTTGAATTCCATAATGGCTAAGCTCTCCTAATACTACCTACAGGTTTTGATGCTTAAAGAAGAGTACCTAACTGTCTTTATATCTTCGAACAGGAAAAAGAAAAGTAGAAAAAGTACAAAAAGAATAAAAGACATTTTTTTTATCGTATCCATTATAATTTGAGGCAAAGACGTTACAAGACAATGCAAAGACAAACCATTTTTCTTCAGTGGGCACGTTATAAGAAGAAGAAGAAAAAACGTTTATTGAGCATCATAAACATACATGCACAAAAGGCACCATTCGCTGCAGCGCTCTTCCATGGTGCCCAAAAATACAGATCTGTATTATACAGATGTACAATTACATCTTTCAACTTACAAAATTAAAAACTACATTCTACATCCTAAGCAACAACACATTGGAATAATTTTGCCTGAACACACTTCTGCTTGAACCAAACATCATATGAAATACATCTGAGTTCAATAGCTTCACAAGCCGGTACGAAAAACACCTCTTAAATTTTTCAGTTCTGTGTGGAGGTATATTAAACCTTACAATATTTCTGAGATCTATGTTGTGAATGTCCTGTCTCAACACAATATAATCCATTAAGTAGACAGGCTGCTTATTTTTAACAATTGAATACACAAACAACGCAAATTGGAGGTTCATTCTGAGGTTAAACTTTAAAATACTATTCTGGATATAAGTGGGCGAGATATGATCAAACTTTTTGACTTCATAGATAAAGCGAATACAGGAATTTTGTGCAAGTTGTATTCTCTTCTCACACTCAGCGGACAGGAAAGCATAATAAGCCACACCGCAGTAGTCCAAGTACGGGTAAATTAGTGAGTCAACTAGTAATGCCTTAGTATTACGTGGTAACAGATATTTGAATTTGTACAAACTTTTCAATTTCCAATATACCATACGCAATTTCTGTGTGATATGCGCTTCAAAGTTAAGAGAACTGTCAAAAACCAGGCCCAGACTATTGACTACGTTCGCTGTCGGTAATACATTACCGTTGATATGTAGAGGTGTAAAATTATACGATGATACTTTGCACCTAAGTGCCTTTGTACCTATTAATAGGTAAGTACTCTTCTTGGCGTTCAGTACAAGACCATGGTTACTGGACCACTTATCAATGAGTTTTAGATCTTCATTAAGTAACCCAAATGCCCTATTGGCATCCTCCGGTGGAAAAGAGGCAAGAAGTTGCGTGTCATCCGCGTAAAGATGAGCCGCTGAGAATCGCACTTGGTCGGGCAGAGAAGCCGTGTATATGCTAAATAGCGTTGGGCCAAGGATGCTGCCCTGGGGGACTCCCCGATTAACCACCACAGCCCCTGACCTAGACCCGAGATATTCCACAATCTGCCTGCGGTCACGCAAGTAAGCGGAAAACCATTTACAGGTGGTCGACGAAAAGCCACAATACTTTAATTTTGCAACAAGCAGATCGTGGTTTACAAGGTCAAAAGCCTTACTGTAGTCCAACAAAATCAGACAGGAAACGAGAGACTGGTCCATTCCAAGTGCAATATCAGTAGTTAACCTAACTAGGGACGTGGCAGTACTATGTCCTTCTCTGAAGCCAGATTGAGTAGCCGGCAGAAGATTAAATGCGCTAATATAATCTTTAATCTTACCAAATATCAGAATTTCAAATATCTTTCCTAAGATTGGCAAGATACAGATTGGTCTAAGGTCACTTATTGAGGAAATGTTTGCGGTCTTAGGTATTGGTCTTATTAAGGCTGTTTTCCACTCAGTTGGATACTGGCCGCTATCCAAACAAACATTATAGAATCTGGTCACAGCAGAGATAATGAAGTCGAAACTGAACAATAAAATATTGTAACAAATTCCGTCATAGCCTCTAGTCTTGGCTTTAATACGCCCAAAAGCCTGATAAACATCATATTCAGAAATGTTACCGAGTGAAAAATTATATTCCCTTTCCGGGAACATTTTATTATTCTTATAAAAATCCAGAGTCTCCCTGTTAATGTCTACCGGTATCTTTGAAACTCGTTCAAAGTGGTTACTAATTTCGTTGACATCACGGAACTGACAAGGTATGTCCTGCCTTTCCTTAGAGCCGCAATGAACATTCCATTCATTTAATTTAGACCAGGTCTTTTTCGAGTTAGACTTCACCTTTTGTAATTCAAAGGCCACATATGCCTTTTTTTCACTTCTGATAGCAAAAGCTAAATAATTTTTTATATCAAGATAGGCATCCTTATCAGTTCGAGAAAGTGATCTTTTGTATTTGTTAAAAGCTTTTTTCTTAAGTTTAATAATCATTTTTATGGTACCCGTTATGTAAGGTTTATATTTACGTCTAGTATTTATGGTTTTTAGTGGTGCAAATACATAAAAAATACTGACAAGTTGTTGGTTCAAGGACCTCACAAATTCGTCGGGAAAGTCAACATTTAAAAAAGACTGAAAGTCGACCTGGCTTATGACCGTCTCAAACAAATCCTTATCAAAATTACTGAAGTCTCTAAACGTAACCGATTTAGTGGTAGTCCTGGGACCTATCGCTTTAATGACAGCAAAAACCAGTCGGTGATCAGTTAAACTAAACATCTCCATGGTGCCAGACCTAAGCAGGATTAAATCACTATCAATACATATCACATCTATCAACGATTGTGTGTCCCTTGTAACACGTGTAGGTTCATCTATAACTTGTGTTAATCTAAAAGTCTGTAACAATGCATCAAAATATAGTCTGTCTCTATTTAGACCTAATAGATTAATGTTCAAATCACCTAATAAAATAACATTTTCGTAATTAGTCGACAGTGCTGACAAGATGGACTCCACTGAATTCAGCTTATTGTAACTTATCAATGGTGGCTTGTATATTATCCCAATTAACCCCCTGCCACTATCAATTTTATTCGATTCTCCACATGTGGTTATCGAGAACAAGACAAAAAAGAAATTTCTACATTCTCTTGAAATAGAAACTGCCAACGTTTTGATATTTATTGACGTCTTTCTCAAGACTACTCAACGACTATAACGTGGAAATGATGTCACAAGACTTGTAATCAGAAGCCATCAACACAAGCGAGAGGAATAGGCGATTTGGAATAAACAACGCGACATGAAGCTAACGTGAACACGTATTTGCAGACGTACCAATCACCATCAGGAGTGTCCTGATTTGCATGCCTGCAATATACAGGGTATCCTGAAATAAATGCGATATATTGTTACGCCGACCGTCGGTCCGCAGAGATTCGGGCCGAAGCGGCAACGCCGAGCGGCGACCGCGACACCGGGAACCCATCTAGGCTAAACGAGAACCGGGAACAGTCGCCTCCGTTCTCGAAAGTACGAGAGTGTGTTCAGGCCGGGTATATAATCATGTGATCGAATACATAATGCAGTGTAGTAAACAAGCGAAATAAGCGAACAGTGCGAAATGGTAGAGAGTAATTGTGTTTTAATCGTGTTGTAATAGTTAAAAGTAATTAAAAGTGTGTAGTTAATAATGACGATAAATTATTGGAACCAATAATGAATAACACCAAAATTAAGACCAAAAATAAGGCAAAAAGATCATGTGAACTTTGGCTCTCAAACGTTTTGCTTAAGACATACAGGGTGTTAAAGTTTTTTTTCAATTTTTTTTGTTCTTATAAAGTTTTTGAAATATTTAACACACATTTAGGATTATCGTTGGATACACCAATGGATAACGAATGTTTACAGAATCTTTTTTTTTGCTGGGTTTGTGCCCCCCTTTATTTAACTTCCCAAACTTTTCTGTAGCGCGTCACTGATAATTATTTCTTCCTAAAGATCTGAATTCTCTATTCGGCTTAGAAACTTTTTACTACTTGCATTTTTGACTTTTATCTCTCACTCTCACAATTTGCAAAACTATCCAAGAATGCGTTCCTCCTGCATTCCCATTTAGACTCCCTTGGTAGATGCTAATGAAAAAGAGTCCTTTCTTATGAAAAAATTAATGGCTTTCGTAGATACATTTGCAAATTTTCCAAAAACAACGAAAGAGATACAAACATTTCTTAATTGAATAGGGAATTTAGATCTTCAGGGAGAAATACACAGAATGGTGCGCTATAAAAAAGTTTGGGACGGTAAAATGAAATAATCCCAGAAAAAAATAAGACCCTTTAGATTCTCAGTTCGGGGTGACGCTAACGGAGTCACGCCATAGAGGTAGCACCTTTTACTAGAATCGGTCATAGACGGGAGATAGATTGTAGCAACTGGTCCTCATGAGGTACCCAGCTCTTACTCAAGGCTCCAAGCGCCACACCCCGGGAAACTGTGTTGACCCACACTCTAATTGAGTAGAGTAGCCGGATATAGCGAACACTGTTGTTGGGCAGCAGCGACAACAGTACCATGCAGGGGTGGCGCGAAGACTGACTTCATACCCAGTGCTGTAATGGATGTGGGAGGCAAAGCTGTAACAGCTTTCAACGACTTACACACTGCGGTGAAGAAGGGAAACGAAATTCCCACTACACTATTTATTCCACTGTCTAACATGGTTGAAGTAAATTCAAGAATGGCCCTCAGTCCGGGGCACCCCTTAAGTGGGGAGAGGGTGCGAAGAATCCCCCCGTTTGTAAAAGCGAATAAAATACAGTTGTACAAGGAAAAGACAAAGACCGCTACGTGGAACGTGCGTAGCTTATATATGGCCGGACAACTCGCCAATGTAGAACAAGAAATGCATAGACTGCAAATCAAGATCCTAGGCCTAAACGGAGTAAGATGGCTTGGTGCCGGATCCCACAGAACTCCGAAGAGCGTCCTTTATTACTCGGGGGCAACGAGTCCAGTCGCCAACATGGAGTGGCTATACTTATTTCCCCTGAGGTAGAGATGTCCGTTATTGATTTTGTTCCGCTAGGGGATCGCGTGATGCTCCTGAGGCTACTCACTACCCACAGAGTGATGAATAATGTAATCCAAGCGTACGCACCAACTTGTGATAAAGCTGATGAGGCAGTGGAGGAGTTCTACTCCACATTGGAATTGGCTTTAAATATAACGAAAAAAGGAGAAATGACAATGATTTTGGGGGAGTGGGGAGTACTTATATCGACGTATTCTGCGCGTGTCCTGGATAGACCGAATAACCAACAAAGAGGTAATCAAGCGGATGAATAAAGATAAAGAACTATTAACAACAATAAAAGAAAGGAAACTGCAATACGTCGGTTACATCATGAGAGGAGAGCGATATGAAATACTCCGCTTTGTTATTGAGGGAAAGATTGACGGCAAAAGATCTGTGGGCAGACGGTAGAATTCGTGGGTCAAAAATCTGAGATGGTTTGGTCGAACATCTATTGAGATATTCAGGGGTGCAGTTTCACGCACCATTATAGCCAACCTTCGGAGGGAGACAGCATCATAAGAAGAAGAAGAAGATTCTCAGTATCTGTTGGTATATATAAGATGTAGATTATAAATGGATTATAAATACAATTTTTAATTGGCTGGAATCTGCATTCAAATTTAAGCTTGGAAAGTGCTTAACTATATATTATTTAAGACTTAGGCATAAGCGGTTAAATGTAAGTTCTATTCCCAATGCACCTGGATAGTCAAGTAACAAATTTAATCGCATGTTTGAACTGATATTTTCATAAATGGATTCAATTATTTAAATATTGTAACAATTTCTGGGTGAGTAGATTTGAAAATTTTGGAACTCTGGTTCATGTTAGATGATCCAGTTCCAGTTATTTCCTCTACATATACATACTAATTTAATGCTCGCCTTAGGTGCTATAATAATCAATCATCAATAACTGCTTGAATGTGGTTTTTGTGTCTCAATTGTTGTCACTCTACTCTGGCATCTTATTTTGCAGAAGTTGGAGGTTGCAGATGAGATTTCTGAAGAGAAGAAAATTTGAGAAATAAAGTAGTTATGCTTAAAAATTACAAAATTTGAGGTTAAAATCCAATAAATATGTTCCTTCACTTCACACAAATCTCAGATCTAGTAACTTTTCAATTGTTATTAAAAGATGAGTTTACAATGTCATGGGTGGCTACATGAATATCTTCCTGAAGAGGGCCATGATTATATGGGTCAATAGGTTTTTATCGACACTCAAACTTTTAACAATGTGAGCCTCTTGATCAGGAGCATTGTTCCAATTAAGTGTAAACATGACTGTAAATAATCATTTTTTTTTTTATTATTATTTCAATTTTCATTGGAGCAAAATCAACTTAAAACAAAAACAAATGTGAAATAATGCAGAAAAAAAACTTGTATAAATAAAATATCCAAACACCTCATAGAGCAAGTTCAAGACTCCTTTTTTTGCTGCACAAGTTCTCGTAAGCTATTTGTGGCTTCTTTCAATGAGTTTTCTAAGTACTGCACTTGGCTTTCCAGAGTCTTTATTTTCTCATCTGCGTTAGCCTGCTTTTTTTTAATGTTTTCTTCCACTGTTGCTTTTGGTGCCAGAACAAACATCCTTCCGAGAGATTCATAAGTTTTAGTAGTAGGTTCCAAAGCAGATATCTCCCTAATAGAAACACATGTGAATTAACAAGGGTTTTTTTGCAAATTGGAATCTAAGTAATAATTAAGAATTTTAAGTTTC
The DNA here is from genome assembly GCA_951812265.1 of Taphrorychus bicolor. Classification (NCBI taxonomy): domain Eukaryota; kingdom Metazoa; phylum Arthropoda; class Insecta; order Coleoptera; family Curculionidae; genus Taphrorychus; species Taphrorychus bicolor. The sequence goes on along the minus strand of OX638303.1, from coordinate 29,646,010 downwards.
TCAACGGGCATTAAGTAAATTACCTTTCGGTAATCAGAGCATGCTGTTTTGTCCTTTTTTGAGCCTCTATTTGAATGGCTGATATCCGTAACTTTTGCTCTGTCTCTATTTTCTTTTCCTGCAGTTCTGAGAAAGCCTAAAGTTATATATCTTATAAGGAAAGAAGTGGAAGGTATTACATGTGATTTCTTACCTTTTTTAGCTCTAAATCTACTTTAGACATTTTGCTATTTTAGATAATGACTAAAAAGTTTAAATTTTTTTCTTTATTAAAATACAAAAACAAAGGTTATGTGTCCAAAACGTCAACGTCATGAAAAGATGACAGTCGCCAGTAATAAAAAACCTCAGAATAAGTAAACTAATGGAATCCATGCGCGCAATTCTCCGCTATATTGACTGATGTTACCAAAAATGATGAGACGCCATGTTTGAGGCGAAAACTAAATGTTTTGTCGGCTATGTGTTTTTTTACAATAAATTGCATTTTGCAAGACTATAAATAATTGTATTGTTTACAATGGTGGGATGTGCAGCTTACGGTTGTAAAAGCAGCGGCTATAAAAAGGAGCCTGGTGTTACGTGCCACAGTTAAACAGATAATGGTGTGTTTTTCAGCAACAATTAAATTATTTCAAATAACTCTAAAACCAGTAATTTAACATCCAAATCTTCGAAACCTGATTTAGTATATACCGCAGTGAAGTCAATAACGCTATTTTGGGAAATATTTTTTTAATCCTGTAATTTGTAGACAGTTTTTTTATTAAAATTTTTGAACAGTTTTTCCAGTCGCGCAGGAGATGCTATCCCAGGGTTATCAACGACTATTAATTCACAATTATTTTTATTTATTTAATAGTAAATCGATGTTTGCTAATAGTATTACGTATAATATTACTAATGTTACAAATAGTAATTTAGTTCCATTATTATTTTTAATAAAATATTTTCTTATGTGCTACAATACCAATGCTACATCATTGGCATTTTAACATTTGACAAATTGGAGCAAACTGGTAACAGACGCCGGCGTCGTATCCTACTTCCTCTGGTTTATCTTTTCTAAGCCAAAAACAGTAGCTCCTAAGGACGGCTCAATCTCCTCTATTTATGTACACTCACCGTGACGTCACAATAGTGTCCTGATCAGACCAACGATTTCTTTGTAGTGAGTACGGTAAAAATGGTAGCTATATCGGCTTGAATTGACGTCACTTGACGTCTTGCGTCAATTCATTTGAAGTTGTGATTCGCCAATTGATGTGCTTGCTTTGATGATGAGATTACGTCATAGCTAGCTTAAAAATGGCGACTTCTGGCCAAAAAAACGACCATTTTGTTGTGCAAACAGAACTCTCTATTTACCTATGAGTTCATGTGTGGCAATATGGCAACACTGTAAGCCATTTTTCGAAGCTTTTAAGCTTTAAACTTATGAAAGTTTTTTGTTTGTGTTTTGTTTTTCAGTTTTCTGACTAAACCAGCCCTATGCGAGGCATGCACATATGGTTTCAATATTTTTAATTTTCGTTGAAGAGCATTTCTTTTGTTAGTTTTTGGACAGACAGTTTCACAATTTCTTGGGAATTCCGGCCATAAAACCTACAATTGCCCTTCTTCTTTAACCGGCAAAGGCACCCTTTTTAATGGTTTATGGCCCTTGAAAGAATTTAAGACCGTGCGTTACCCTAACACTAGTTTAGTAATTAAAGATATGTCGCGAATATCGTTAATTGAAATTAAAATCTTATTCTCTCATCGGATATAAGCCATTCACTTATTATTGTCGTCAAGTAGGCGTTGGAAATTTGACTTTGACATTTTTATCGTATCTTTTCAACATGTGCTAAAAGGAGATGGGTATAAAAAATGAAGGTTTCAAAGGTAACTAGATGACAAAAATAAGTGAATGGGTAATAGAGCTTTTAATTTCTCATCCTTTGAATGTAAATTCGAGCAATTTATGTCTTAATTGACTGGGCCACGAAATTAACGGTCAATTTAAATAAAAAGCTTTAATTGTAAATTCCCTTTTTCCAACGAATTTTTCAGAAACACTCATTTTCTAAATTTATGTCCGCACCGTCCGAAGCGCCATATCGTGGCTACTGGCGAAGATGGTATCGATTTTTCTTCAGAACTCTTTCGAGGGTAAGAAGAACCGAGAGGGTGGTTCCGAGGATCTTGGTAAAAAGAGAGACGCGTTTTGAACTCGCGAGAATTATAACCTAGGGAGACGGTTTTGAACTCGGAAGACGGAAAAATTCGAATTTTACCGCGAGAAAAAAGTCAGTCCTGGGCTCCGCCGTTCTGATTATCGTCAATTGGTATTTTTTCCGCTTTTTGAATCCCATTTTAAGTCCGCCGCGCTAATTATTTGTATTTTAACTAGTGCCAAAACAACTAGACCGCTTATTGCCCGCCTACGAAAAGTTTCGTAGAGTGTTGTTTCGGTTGTGCCATATGTATATTGTCAACCCACATCTGCCCTTTTCCTGAATAAACCATTTTCTTGCAGATAGCGGATACTTTGCAGACGCAAAAGACTACCGGCAATTAAGTATTTGTAGAGTAGTTGATGTAGAAGTTGAAACATATTGTATATTATAGTAGTGTTTTGCTCACCACAATATCGAGAATTCCAGCGACCTGGCACAATTCTTTTCTCTTCTAAACTGCGTCGTTAGTTTAGTTTTCTTTGTTGTTGTTTTTTCAATTTTAGTAAGAAATCGTGTACCCGACAAGCACGTTTCTGGGGACCACTGAGCTTATCGCGAAAAGTTTACGTCCCCCGTTATTTTATTTCAGATTCTTGAGAAGACTAAAAATTGTTTTTTTTTAAATTTTTATCGTAATTAATTACTATTTAATTCGTTTTTTTTCTGGCGTTTTGCAGGTTTTGTTTTAAACAATAAAACCTCGCTGGTATCCCGAATATAATTAAATTTTATCTTATTTAATTTAGCATTTATTAATTATATCCGTTTGGCAATACCATGGAAGTGTTTTTTCGCTACAAAGATGAAACGCCACGGATTAATTATCGGCCTTTTGTTCCCATAATTACCTAAGGGACAACAAAATAGATAGATCCTTTCCGAGAGTTGGGTCCCTCTTGCAGCGTGGTAAAAGAGAGAGATTTGGCACACGAAGATACGTTGGACTTAGACAACATCCAAATAGACACGGCGGCGACGGCAACATAGCAGCCTCAACCGCAGCCAGCCGCCCCTACGCAATGACCGATTAGGAGGGGAGAGGGGGGGAGGGGGGGGGGAGGGGGGAGAGGGGTGGGGGAGGGGGGAGAGGGGGGGGGGGAGAACAGTAGGAATGTTTTCATTAATGCCTATCAAGAGTTGGAACTTTTGGGTTGTGTGGAAAGGAGGTGTGCATAAAACAACTGAAAATGTTTAAAGATTACTAGATGAAAAAAATAAGTGAATGAGATATACAACTTTATTGAGATACATAAAACTTGCAGATCTAAAAAAACACGATTTATTTTCCAATTGCATTGCACGATAATCGTTTTTACTTAATAATTATAAACAAAAATTAATAATCTATTAAAGTTCACTTAAATACCTTAAACCGGTGTACAAAATGAACATAAGAAAAAGTACTATAAAACATACATATAATAGGTACAAAAAATATACCTACCAATAAGCTTTATTTTATGTTAAATGCAAGGCACGATTCGCTACAGCATGACAAGGTGCGACACATAAGTTTCATCTAACAGTAGAAGGAATAAAAAGGGTGCCAAAAGGAATTTTAGCTTCGATACAGGCGAAATTTAATCAGACGAGTTCAAAATCATGTCATAGTCAGGCCTGCCTGCTCTATATGATTGTAGATACCTGATGTGCGTGTCTGAGTCCATCATGCTGCGTTTCACGGTAGGCTCCTGAGTCATCCTTTTGCACCATGCCATCTAAAAAAAAACATATAGTTAAAAAAATGCAAGAGACAACAAAAGAGCCGTACCAGTCGTTTATATTTGTCTTTTTTCAATAAATTGGCGTTGCCAAATATTTTCAAAATCTCAGCTCTTTCGCACCATGGCCATATCATCAAGTCGAGCATGCCAGGTTTGTTGCCCCCGAAGAATGGTGTACCTCTGTTGAAAAGCTCGCCATCGAAATTCGCCAAGCCGTTGGCCACCACTTCGTCGTCATCTAGGCTCACCCGACCGATGCTGCCCAGAACTTTTGTCATTGTATTGACCACCTAATAAGATTAAGTGGTTAGCTAAGTAGGGGTTAGTTTGAAAACGTTATCTAATTGGCTGTCAAAAGAAAAGGATGCAAGAAAAAATTCCATTTATTTTGATTATGTTATCCTTTTCTGTCAAAAATTCATGGGGATATATGGCGATTCGCGAAGATAATTAAACATTAAATTTTACCTTGTTGAATTCTTCAATCAGCAACCTGTCCTTGGCTTTCTGGAGAGGATCTTGGTTGTGCAGAGCATTCGCCCTGTATTTCTCGTCCAAGTAATCAGCAATAATCAGACTTTCGTATAAAACGTCCCCGTTTTCCAACTCTATGGCTGGTACCTTTCCAAATGGGCTTTTGTCGTAGTACCAGTCGGGTTTGCTGTAGAGGTTTATGTTTACCACGTCATACCTATAAGAGAAATATTTATATAGGCGGGGATGTCTAATATATACCGTGTGGCCCATACACAATGGACCTTATGAATAAAAGGGCAAAGAAAATAGAGCAACTGAACTTTCTTTTCGAATTTCGATGCTTTGGGCGCTTTTAAAATATTTAGATATCTCTGATACTTTTTGCGATTTTTGGAAAAAAATGTCGCAAAAATATTATGAAAAAATATGAATATAAAACCCAATATTGAGTTACAAAATAATAGCTATTTATGACGTAAGAATTAAAAGCACTTCAACAAACTACTTTTAACTGGAATTTGCAAAACTTCCACTTGCGTGCCTTCAAGTTGCACTAAAGTAGCTAAACACAGATTTTTTAAATATTGCGGTTTATTCATAATTTTTACATTCTTTGATTCCACATGAGAGTCCATATTTTGTGAAACTTTCTATTGATCAGGTTAAGATTCGCGAATATTTATTAATATTTTTTTTTAATTGATTTGTAGATTAAGTTCTTAAAACATGTTCCTTTTGAAAGCTTTTTGGTTCTTTAGGTCTTTAGAATATGCTTAAATAGTTTTAGAAAAATGTTTATCTAAAAGATAAAAATAATTAAAGACATAAACATTTATTTTATGTTACTTCCGTTTTTTCTACTTCTAGGTAAATTTAGAATTACCTTGCGTTGGCTTTATTTTTGGCTTACATTTTTGTTTCAAGAACTAAAGTTTTTATTGAGTTTAATTAAAAGAATTATTTTAGAATGCAAACAAATCCACAAGTTACAAGTGTATTTTTTGCGTTTTAAATTATTAAAAAAATTGAATTATAATAACTTTGATTATTTACAGAACGAAAAAAAAAATTCTATTGTGATTAATTAAAAAAAAAAGTTTTGCCGAAACCCGGGATCGAACCAGGGACCTTTAGATCTTCAGTCTAACGCTCTCCCAACTGAGCTATTTCGGCTGTGACAACGTTCGGGTCTGTGCAGTAAAAATACCGTAACGATAGTTTTCGCATTGCGTCGAACAATAATCGTACGTGACAAGAGTTTTCGCATACTCACGCAATTCTTTTAGCATCCAAAACTAACATCACCCTTTGCGAATAGGGACAAAATCGGTTGCTGTACAAGCGGAGCTTGCCTTTCGTGGGCGATGGAGGCTGTTTAGAACCTGAAAATAAAAATAAATCTTTATTTAGTACTTATTTAGTTCTATATAGGTGAATTGTGTGGGTTCAACTTTAGCAATCCCACGTGTCTTCATTTCTTTTTCTGTATTTGGCATAGCTATTTGTTTTGCTTTACCATATCGGTCGTTGTCAATTTAAAAAGTTGTGTGGCAATACGAGCCTTAGAAATTGCTATAATATATTCTTGAGTTTTTACGTGATCACGGTGACAATGTCTACCATAAGCACATCTCCAAACTTGCATGAAACAATATTATGTAAAGTATCTATTGTTTTATACAAGTTTGAAAGAAATCCAGTTTTGACTTCAATCGGTTAGTTCAGGTGATTCTGTTCGTTTAGCTCGTTATTAAAACACTGACAGCGATGCGTTTACAGCCTAACGTCCGATATGTCCAAATTTGATTAAATACAAACTTGTGATTGGTTGAAAATTTGTCAAAATCATTTTTCGGACGTTTTTCATCAGATCAACGGATGCATGAAAATCAGTCCTAATTAAAGCATCGTTATAGTTATTTTAGCTCTGTTTAGGTGGTAATGGTAAAATGGTTTATTGAAATGTCAAATAATATTCAGTCAAATTTAACGTCAATGTCACGCGGCAAACTTAATTTTAAAGAACAAATATTACTAGACGTTTGAAATAATGACTTATTTTTAGTTATTATTCTTTTTAATCTATCTTATTACATAAAATAGTAAAATATACACGTTCCTTAAGGCACCATTGCAAACTTGGATTCGTGCGCCAATGTGCTGTGTTATGAAACTTGTATCACAGCGCATAGGCGCATTGGCGCAAGAATCCAAGTTTCGCAAAACGAAGAGCGAAGCGACGAGTGCCTACCATTACCACCTAAACAGTGCTAAAATAACTATAACGATGCTTT